>OX940980.1:43457754-43798553 GCA_954871275.1 Leptopterna dolabrata
CAGTTTTTTCCCTTTTCCTTTTTTCTTTCTAAATACCTTGGTAATAATAATGCTGATTTAGTTGAACAATGGAAATGGGCACCTTTCTTGGAAGATCACTTACTATTCACAGCCAATGTTATAATCAGATCTAGAAACTCTGGAAACGTACCTGAAAAAAGAAATTACATCACAATTAGGGAGACGTCATCATCAGGAAAAGACAGAATTCTGACGCAAATGAGAAAACAATAAAAATAATAGGTAACAATAGAGTAAAAGGTAAAAATAGAGTTGGAGGTAACAATAACAGTAATAGGTAACAATATAGGTAATAAGAGAACATACAATAGGAAGGCACTATGCAAGATTTAGGCCTTGACCGATATAGTTACGTGCAGTGGGTTGAACAAAAAAAATGGTTTAAGGGCTGTGTTTCACACATTGCCGATTTCCTTCAGGTAGGTACACAGAATGCCATACCGCGAGGTCCTGAGAGCGAGGCCCGAAGAGTGGCTTGAGGTTATCGTTTCCACACACGGAGCCACAAGTCCCCCACGTATATTCACTTCAGCCCCTCCACAGCAAAGGGGATGAAGTGCGTCAATGGATTATTGTTAATATGATTACCAGTAACATTTCGTGTCAGTTGAATCTGACTTGCAAGGACTCACGAGGCCCACGTGCCAGTTCATCACACTTCGTTCTGTTCCAAATCAACCGTGCAAGCGCGATTCATGCGCCTTACAACTCAACTGTGTCAACTCAGTTACTATTACACTAATAAATCATTTACAATGGTGGGTCCACTGATCAGTAGCCATAACAAAACGAATACAACGTGTACCTACACCAAATCAGCTGTTTTTGGATTTTGCGGCGCCACTGCCGGCACCGACTGGCACCACAGTACTAAACCTGTGCAGCAATTTCTAACAGCCCTATGAGTATATCCTGAAAATTTTATGCCGTAGGGACTCACTATTCCGTGTTTTTTGGCACTTGCGGCATCACATTCGGCAAATTTGGAAGGCCCAACTAGTCTAACTTTTTTCAAGTCAAGACAAAATTGCAAGTCAAAATACCGAAGTTGCGGATTGTAGCGTGGTACAGACTCAATATATACCCACCCGCAAATGAAATGAAATGAAATTTATTTTCTTCTCAAATTTACATGAAATTAAATGTTGCTCGAATCCAAGTCTCACTGACGTTTGGCAATGAAGACTTGTAGTTTATTCACGATCAGGCAGGTGCCGCTAGTCTCAGAGGACCACGTGCCACAAGGTGACGTCGAAGGCCACATGCTTCCAGGTCCACAAGCCTCAGACAGGCGAAAATACAAGTGTCTTTGTCAGGGCTAGGGACTGACGTAATACTTTGAGGTATCATACATCGGAGAAGAGCGAAATACACAAAATAATGCGGGTAGTACCTGGTAATGAATTCATCAACTCTCAAGCATTTTAGTTCCGAACAGATTTTCTCGACCACTGGACACTCCCTAATAGAAACGCAGTTTTGCCTCGTGGCTCTTTATTCCTTCAAAGAACTCCCCCTATGAAATTACTCTCGTCCTCCCGCGCTCTCAATTTATTTTCATTTATGTTGATTAAAGTTTGAACAAAATTGAATTACAATTTAATGAAAATCTCCGCTTCTTGGTCTCCACTGCGTGAAACTCTGGAGACGGGGCGAAAGGGTGAGTTATGTACAGATTAAACTAATAATTAAATAAAAGAAGCCGGCGGCGATGGAGCTCTGAAGAGTGTCCTCCCTTTACTCAAAAATCATTCCTCTTGGTAATTTGAGACACGTGTTGTGCTCCATAGGCCTCGCAAAACTTGAAACTGATCCACAAAGGAAGTTACCGAGACAACAACTAGGTACTTAGTGTGAATTATATATTATTTTCTCTCTTCCCGCCTATTGTTCGTCTTTTTTTCTTCTTTTTTTCATCCCGTGTTTTCATTGAGCCTCTTATTATATAGCGTCTGTTCCTTTTTATGTACGATTTCCTCCCCACGAGGGACTTGATTACTTTCCATTCGGGTTTTCAGGCCTTCACCAAGGTTTTCGTTTTTGACGAGCGCCAGCCGGTCGAGCGACGAGCTCAACATCCTCCTCCCCACGGCCCTTTTAATTATTATTTTTCTCCTTTCGCCCTGCTTTCCGCGAACCGATTCAAATTTGGATGAAAGAGAGCGGAGCTGTAAAGCGTAGATGTGTATGCAAATTGAGTTGGTACCTATTTTGAATTGTAGATTATGACCTGATAACTAAAATATTCAGAGATGATAAAATTGCTGTTATACTTATACCTACGTTCGGTTATTCACAAAGTGAAGTGGGATGTGATCATTTTTTTTCAACACTCCGAAGGTAGATGATGGATCTTATAGATAAAATAATCATACTCGCTGCTCAAAATGAACCATGCTAGGCACTACCTAAGTACTGAAAGCACGTCAAGATGGTCAGTGTTTTCAACTAAACATACTACCATAATGTGATACAAATATTGTGATGCTTTCTTCATGTAAATTATTATTGTCGATTTTGAAATGAATAACGAGTCGTCCTTTTTTTGTCACAGCTAGTTCTTAAGTTCAATTTAGACCCTAATCATCTTAATTATTCATATCTATGCATCATAAAAAATCATGTCACATTTGGGGACCAAAGATTCAACGTAAAGATACGCATACTGAAACGATTCAATAGCGGTGACATTTGAATCAAAGAAAATTATGAATTTGGTGTTCGAGCCTGGATTTTTGAATGATCTGACTCCGGTTAAATTGAAATCCTTTTGGAATTTCGGAATTTCGCGTGAAAGGCCACTTCTGAATCGCCCTGACCCAGAAATGTTTCATAACTTGTACTGAAACAGCTTACACTTTTTTAAATCATAACCTACTAGTAGGGGTCATAATTCATAGGTAGTAAATTCGTAATTTAATAGAAGGTGGAGGAAGTTTCGGGTACCTACCCGTTTATATAACTCACATCCATTGGTAACTCAATAATAATATATAAAAATAGATAAATGCAAGTAAATACAAGTGAGTAGGTAACAGCAAATAATAAATATGTACCTATTATTGTAATTTGGATTCATTCACTCACTCGTCATAACATTTTTGGACTAGAACGTGCCCAGTTTATCAGTCAATGGATTTTATTGTATCAATGGAAAAAAATATTTCGATTAAAACTTGAAAAAAATCAGTCATGCAGCATGACTTAATGAGCGAATTTTCAAAGAAATATTCGAATTAATGGCTATGGTTTTGAATAAAGGAAAACTTCGGTCTAAAATTTGGTTTTCTATGTATATTCTCTTCGTATTTATTTTAATTTGTACGTTTTGTCCATCCTGATTCTACCGTTTGTTTATTACGTAATTGTACTAAGTGCTTATTTATTTGATCGCTGTGGGTAAATTCAAGGAGTTGTACTAATCGTTTGCCTCCCCCTTTTTTGCTTCGAACTCTCGTCTTCAATTAATACTTCTCACATTTTTCAATCTGACCACTCTAAGGGGGTGGGGGTAAGAGTTTAAAGATTATCCTAGTTTTGGGTAATTTTTGCGCACTTTAAATGCTCTAATTTAAGAACGGATTTAGATATCTAAAATCCGATTTCACTATCGTGTTCAGCGTGCAAAAACCTTTAAAATGAGGGGTCACTTGTTAGAAAATAACATTTTGGGGATTTTTGGGTAATTTTTGCGCACTTTAAATGCTCTAATTTGAGAACGGATCAAGATATCTAAAATCCGATTCCACCATCGTGTTCAGCGTGCAAAAACCTTTAAAATGAGGGGTCACTTGTTGGAAAATAACATTTTGGGGATTTTTGGGTAATTTTTGCGCACTTTAAATGCTCTAATTTGAGAACGGATCAAGATATCTAAAATCCGATTTCACTATCGTGTTCAGCGTGCAAAAACCTTTAAAATGAGGGGTCACTTGTTAGAAAATAACATTTTGGGGATTTTTGGGTAATTTTTGCGCACTTTAAATGCTCTAATTTGAGAACGGATCAAGATATCTAAAATCCGATTCCACCATCGTGTTCAGCGTGCAAAAACCTTTAAAATGAGGGGTCACTTGTTGGAAAATAACATTTTGGGGATTTTTGGGTAATTTTTGCGCACTTTAAATGCGCCAAAACCCTCCTTAGAGTAGGCCAATTTCGCCCATCTTCGAACTTAGCCTTTCGATTGCCAAGATAGATTTTTTGTGCAAATTTGAGCTGTTTATCTCAATTCTATCGAGAGTTATCGTCTGGAGTGACACATATATAAATAAATATATATATATATACATATAAAAAAGTGTTAAATTTCAGGAATCGTTTTAGAATGGTCTGAAACGGATTTCTATGAAGAAAATTTCCAAAAATTTATATTATTTAAATTTCGAAGCCATTGCAATAGCTTCATTTTCTTTGAAAATTCGCTAAAAATTAGGCTTTAGATTGGAATATGCGAAAGAAAATCAATATGCACTGTTAGTAGTAGTCGTCATTACGTATAGGCCTCTATTTCAATTTTAGAAGTCGCATAGCTCTCCCATTCTCGAATTGATGACTACCAAATCGTACTCATGAAATAAGGATGATGTTCCTTGTTTATGATTTTTAAACAAGGTATGATTGTTTGAAAATATAATAAGATAGAGAGGAAATCATTTCATTCAACTACTCCCATCTCTTTCGAGAGCATTATATCGAGTTGAAAGTTCAATGTAATAAGTAAAGATTCCCGAGCGAAACGGATAGGCGCTGTTATGTTCACGGTAAACCTATACATTAACTTCTTGGAAACTCTGTTTCAACCCGAAACTTTTTCCTGGCTTCCTCCATTCCTCCAGAGGGTCTTGGGGGGAAAGGGAGGCAAAGAATTTTTATTAAATTAAACCGAAGAAAATAAGTTAATCAAAAGTTAATGAAGGCTTAAAACAAATTACCGCCGTAGAATGCTGCCGACGAGTTTCTTGGCATCTATCAAATTAAAATTAAAAACTTGAAGTACAAAAGACTATTACAAAAATGGAGGGAATGAGTAATTTTCGAAGAAAAAGTTTTCAACGAATTGGGAAAGGTCGAAAATGACTATTTCTATGACCAATTGGTTAGGTATTATTTCTGCATGCGTACCTAACTCTATTACACTCGCTGCTTGTTTTGAAAATACCGAGTGTTATTTTCCAAATAAAATACGAATAATGTTTATTCGTAGAAAGAAGTGAAATTGTGCTAGTTCGTCGATTTTCCAGTTAATAATAATTTCTTAGTAGTTACTAAAAGTAAATGATTTTTATGGTGTAAACATAAGCTATAACGATTAGCTTGAGACAAGTCAGCCAAAGCGGAGAAACTCACACAAACTCTCACAAGATCCAGATACATTCCTTGGAGAAGTTGGAGCTCACGAGTATTTCATATTGTTTCAATTTTGGAACCGCAGGATTTTCTTTGCAGCGCGGCCAGAATACGAAATAGTTCGCGGAACAATTTATAATTGGACAGCATTGGAGCAAGTTGTAACCAGAGACGTCAAGAAGGAGGAAAAACATGGTTAGTCGTGGGGACAGTGAATATCGAAGAAATGAGAATATCGTGTGCCACGGGATGGAAGCGAGGGGGGGCAGAGAGTAAACAAGTGTCAGGTTGTTTGTTACCAACGCTCGGGACACGGGAGAACTCGCTTTTCAGAGAACGCAAATGAACCTTCCAGAGATGAATCGCAACTCATATTTTCGCTCTAATGCGTCACCCAAGCTTTTATTCGTCGAGAACTTCAAGGAGAGACCTCGGGAAAGGCAAAAGAATAGGCAGGGCGGGGGAGGGGGAGGGGGTAAAAAATTGTAATAGATACGGTTCCTTGCAAAACAAAAGGTAGAAGGGACTTTTAGTAATAACGCGGTTTGGCGAGCCGGTGGCGTAAGGGACTGTTTCGAGGTCTCTTCTCTGTCATGCTAGCCAGCTAACGTCCCAGTTTTACCGGGACAGCCCCACATCTGGCCTGGTAAAAGGATATAATATTTTTTTGGGGGGCAAATATTCCGGTACGAATTCATGACATTAAACTTTTTGCAGTAAAAGTGTTATAAGCCAGAAGTAGGTAGGTACCTAGCTATATATTTGAAAGTGAGTGACACCTTGTTCAATAGGGTGTTGGAGACTAGAGACGTCAGTGATAATATTGTTATACTCACATGACGGGTATAATATACAATATTCATGGACAACTACGACAGAAACAAGTTTAGTAGACTAGGTCTGCTGCAGAACCAGTGCCACAATCAGGTGGTAAAGCATCATGCCGCCCAGAGACAAGTCCGCTACAGTCAAAATAGACGAGCAGTTGTCGGAGGCAGGAGGGGCCCTCTCTCAGGAAAGGATGGCGTCATTATGCGCGAGATAACTATGGTCACTGTCTTCTGCCCATTCACGAGGGTTACCAACACGAATCAATCCCAATCGTTTTCCAGGCCTATTCACTAAAAGAGATAGTGAAAATAGATTATCTATTACCCAACTCGTTTCAGGCTGGAAGGCAATTATGTAATTCCGAAACCCTCTCTTACCCTCACCACTAGAAGCCCACTCTATATCTTATGTATTTCGCTTCGCACTGTAAATACTGAATTAAAAAATCCTAGCTCGTTTTCAAGATCAACATATAAGAAGAAAATTTTTATTTGGTTGATTGTGATGAGTCCGAATAATTGCGAGAATATTATCAAAAGTATCTATACGTAAATTGACGAATTACTCCTAATTTTTGTAAAATAATTGTTTTTTGCAAATAAGTGACAATTCTTGTTGGGCGCTTCGGGCCTGCGGCCTTTAGCCCGCAACAATAAGTTGCAAAGTTGTAACCTTTTTTCATTCTTATGCTATGATAAGGAGTAAGTGTGTATATCTATTGTATTTTTGTGTCATATATGCAACTAATCAAATAAATAATAATAAATAATAATAATATCTGCTGGGAGAGATAGTCTCCCCCTGGAGACAGACTCTTCAAGTGTCTCCCAGGTTCGTCTATTTTACTGAATAGCTCTCAACCCGTACCTACTCAGACGCTTTTACTCATAAATCGATAATATGTATACATTTTAATGAAGAATCGACTTACCTTTAAGAGATGAAAAAAAAAAACCAAAAAAAAATCAAAATGACAAATATGGTAGCCGATGAACGAAGGATGATACAAACTCAATATCAAACAAACGAGAAAGGGACTCTCTCTTTTAGAATAATAGATAGAATAATTTTTAGCGAATTTTCAAAGAAAATGAAGCTATTGCAATGGCTTCGAAATTTAAATAATATAAATTTTTGGAAATTTTCTTCATAGAAATCCGTTTCAGACCATTCTAAAACGATTCCTGACATTTAACACTTTTTTATATGTATATATATATATATATATATGTGTCACTCCAGACGATAACTCTCGATAGAATTGAGATAAACAGCTCAAATTTGCACAAAAAATCTATCTTGGCAATCGAAAGGCTAAGTTCGAAGATGGGCGAAATTGGCCTACTCTAAGGAGGGTTTTGGCGCATTTAAAGTGCGCAAAAATTACCCAAAAATCCCCAAAATGTTATTTTCCAACAAGTGACCCCTCATTTTAAAGGTTTTTGCACGCTGAACACGATGGTGGAATCGGATTTTAGATATCTTGATCCGTTCTCAAATTAGAGCATTTAAAGTGCGCAAAAATTACCCAAAAATCCCCAAAATGTTATTTTCTAACAAGTGACCCCTCATTTTAAAGGTTTTTGCACGCTGAACACGATGGTGAAATCGGATTTTAGATATCTAAATCCGTTCTTAAATTAGAGCATTTAAAGTGCGCAAAAATTACCCAAAACTAGGATAATCTATAAACTCTTACCCCCCCCCCCCCACCCCCTTAGAGTGGTCAGATTGAAAAATGTGAGAAGTATTAATTGAAGACGAGAGTTCGAAGCAAAACAAAACCATAGCCATTAATTCGAATATTTCTTTGAAAATTCGCTCATTAAGTCATGCTGCATGACTGGTTTTTTTACTATAAAAATCTCTTCTGCCAAGACCGAAAAGATGTCTCTTTGGCTTAGTGAATAGGCCCGCTGAACTTCGTAGTTCGTGTTGCGGTGTGTGGATAATAATATTCAACTAACTTGCAGATATATGTTTCAACACTCAGCGTTCTTTCCCAACAGCTCAGTATTCTCTGTACACATACATACTTAACCATGTTCAGTACACATAAACCTATACTTAGTGTCTAGATCAGTGGTTTCCAACCTGGGGTGCGCGGAAAAAAAGTTTTCCTCAGTTTTAGGATAACTAACTACCACGATTCCTTTCATAGTTAAGGGCACACTGCCTCACGGGGATACACAAACAGAAAAACGCTGCAAATCCCTGCACAACGGTTTATTATTTTGTACAGAATACTCTTCTGTTACAGATCACAGCTCTCCGTATAGATAACCCGTCTGTACAATATAATATGTACTACTCTATACATATTATGTGAATAGCAGACCCTCCGTAGGTTAGTACCTAACCCCGTACTCGTTACTAGGTACCTACCTAAATCACGAGTTAAATGTTGCTAAAATAATACAGCCGATGACAAAGGGACTTATTTTTTTCATGCTCGATTCCAGTGGTTCATTATTGAAAATAATAAACCAAAATGAATTTATACTCCAATGTATCCACCATTACAACAAGCCCGGACAGCGAAATGTGAAATTCACACACACATAATCAAAGGTTTCTTCATACACCTTCATAAAAAAATAAATGCAGAAATAAACTTAATGCAAGTCCCTACTGAGGGTGTATTTATCAAATACTGAACCCGATTTCAAACAAATTTGCAACGCCGAACAGCCTCAAGGTCTCACTAATTTGTCCTCTCTTTTGTAAATTTTCAATCCTCCTTGTCAGTTTTCTTGTCAGTCACAATTTCTCCTTCCCCTCCTCTTGTCAAAGGATAATTCTGTAATACTAAAATGTACTTCACTCCTGCTTGAAGATACTTAAAACCAACTAAATTTGTCTTGCGATCCATTAGTAACCTACTTATGTTACTTTTAACTTAACATTTACTTATGTTCATTGTTTTTATAACAAATTTTATTTCAAAATCTCTTTCTTAAAAAAAAAATATATATGTGTATAATTAGTTTGTTTGTTAAAGTCTGTTGTTTATAATTCAACTTCTAACATAGCATCCATATCAGATGAGCGTAGTCACGTAATTCGGGGGTGCGCCGGCTGAAACTGTGGTAGTGGGGGATGCGTGAGCGAAGAAAGGTTGGGGACCACTGGCCCAGATCACTGTTCCGTATGCGTTTCCTTGATAGGCCCATAAATAAACGAAATAATGGTCAAAATGAGGTACACAGGTAGGCGCGGGTCCATCCCCAAGTGGCCTGATATGAAATCCATCAAAATCTATCTGCAAGTAAGTCCGAAACCTGGGCGAACCGAGTTTATCTTGAAAAACTTCTATGCGAACCTACCCGAACGTAGTAGTTTTTCGGTACCTAATACGTTCCTCCACTATTAACCTAACAGCAACCTTTTCAGTAATTATTTTCAGTGCGTAACAATTATAATCATAACTCGTAAGAATGTTTACCTATGTCTGTATCTCACTGTCACTGACCTGTAATGTAATTGGGCTTGCCCGTAATAAAGTAATAAATAAATAAACAGGACCCACAATAACAATAATATAGGTAAAATAACTTATTCATAATACTTAGTACTATGAATTCCCTAAATCTGCTACTCTCATTCCGAGGACGCGAATCGTATCGTGAAACGCGAAATAACACTTTATAATAATTCGAATTAGAAGAAATCTCTAATGATCATGTTGTCGATATTTTCTGGAGTCGAGCTAGGTATCCTTAAAATAAACTATATAGATACCCACTCGCTCCGGTCGCTCTTCTAATAGGTAATCCGTAATAGGTTCGTCTGGCGTCGCAGTTGGTCGGTGCTACTCAAGCATAAAGCAAACATCACAGACGCTGATTAAGTATGTTGAGAGTGAGTTGAGACGGTGGGATTCATGAAACATCGTTCATTATGTCCGTTGAATTTCGAATTGCAATGCCACCATCATTTTATTATAGTTATTCAAGTCTATCGATTCAAGCAACACACATTTATTATATCGGACAGGTATAATACCAGCCTAATGAACCTACCGGACATGCTATAGTATATTGTTTGGTAACTGCATAGTTCATTTTACTTTAGTAGAAATTTGTCTGTGCGTAAATATTGCGTAAATAATCCATATAAATATATACACTGTAGTACCTACATAATAGCTATGTGCCTAGCAGAGTTATACCACATGGCGGTAGGGACCGCAGCACATATGGCGAGCTCCTCGAACTTGCCTTCAACCAGAAGTCACAATTCATTTTGCGAAGTCGGTAAGTTTGCCGGGAAGGGAGGAAGTATAAATGGAGCCATCTCACGTTTCTCAAACCCTTCGTTTAAACTTTAACGAAATGAACAACGAAGTCTGACTCTGCCGCAAGTGGGTGAAACCGGTGGTACCTACGAGCTGACAATTGAGCTGTATGATGGATTGACTGAGCGTATGATGGATTTTGTGACCATCCTCGTTCAAGCGTTACGCGCTTTTATATATTTTGTTCGCGTATGCGCAGACGCTACCATTCCGTTCGGGTTCCGGTCACTTCACCTACAGCACTTCACCAACGAGACCTTTGCCCGTACTCACGTTCATCTGAACACTTTCATCACCTAAACCTCAGGATCTTTTGACGACAAACCGAAATCCCAACTAATTACTAACCGAAATCCCAAATTTTTCACCAACTAATTACTAACTCTAGTTTAGTTTACGCATCTATATTTCACCTATATATACAACAAAAAAAACGTCTGCCAAGTTGGATGGAATTATTGTAACATGGACGTGCAGAATCAGTTGGTAAATAAATGATGAGTCAAAATGATTGAATAACAATAAATAGAGTGAAAATAAATAGCCTAACATGCGTGTGGTGGTTGAGGTGAGAGGCGAGGTGAGATGAGGCGTGAGGTGAGTGAATGAGAAAGGAGATGAGGTATCGGACCTAACGCCCCTGGTTAACACCTTTATTTATTTATTTATTTATTTACGGGCAAGCCCAATTACACTCATACAAACAAAAAATCAATGGACATTCACAGGAAGAACAAAGATAAAAAAATAAAAAATAAAAGTTGAAAACTCTGACGACTGAGGCACAAAAATGAAGAAAATATGAAGAAGACAAAATAATAACAAGTGGAGTACCAATTACAAATACTTAATTATGCAGAGCACTGGCTATGGTTGGTAAACTTAGGTAAAGTAGAACGGTGAGGAAGCCAATAACTTTTTGAGAGAAACAAGGGAGTGATGAAAAAAGTCAAATTCAGGGTTTAAATTAATCAGCAAATTAGCGGAGCGAGGCAATCGCTGCAACGGGCTATTCTTCACATAATTTGTTGATGGAAAAGGGATGTAGAAAAGGAGAGAAGAGCGTGCTGACAGACGAGGAACTTGGAGGCTGATCATCGAAAGCAAGGCCGGGCAGTCAAGGCGGTTATTCAACAGCTTATGCAGGAGGGAGAGGTCAGCAATTGTACGACGCCTCTCCAGAGGCAACATGCCACAAGTATCGAGGAGAGTGCTGTAGCACACTTCGTCGGAAGGAATGTCCAAATTGAAAGCAATATAGCGAAGAAACTTATGTTGCACTCTTTCTAGGGTATACTGATGAACGGCGTAACTGGGTGACCAAACAGGAGAGGCGTATTCCAAGATTGGAAGCACCAGGGCCTTGTAAAGCAGTACTATGGCACTAACACTTGTGAACTCTCTGGTGTTATGTTTCACAAAGCCCAGGACCCGCATTGCCCTGCTCGCCAGGTCCTCAATGTGTTTCGAAAAAGTTAATCGCTCGTCGCAAAGCACTCCCAAATCAATCATCTCCGTGAGTCTCCGAAGCCGGCCACCCTCGAGGACATAGTTGAACTCAATGGGCTGCGTCGAACGATGGAAAGTAATCACATGGCATTTGGATGGGTTTAGAAATAAGTTATTATCAGAGCACCAACTCTCAAGACGTACGACTGCCGACTGCAAGGCAGCACAGTCCAACGGAGAAACCACACGAGAAAACAACTTAAGATCGTCCGCGAACAACAAGCAGTGGATGTCCGGTGTGAAGCAGTTGACCACACTGTTAATCATGAGCAGGAAGCACAGGGGGCCAATATGACTCCCTTGAGGGAGACCTTTGGGACCTTTAACCAAAGTCAGGGAGGTTTCCACCAATAAGAAGTCAGGAGGATGCCCAGTGGTTATCACCATTCTGGGATCTTTTCGGGTCGTTAGAGGTGTGACCAGTGTTACCACTCCGGATAGTTTTACCTATCCGGTTAACACCAGTCTGGGATATTTTAGATATAGGAGAGATCGTGGAAACCCATTTCAAAGAAAAACGGAGTTATTGAAAGAATAGTCTATTTCCACTAATACATACAAAAACCGCAAAAAATCCTTTTTTTCGTTTTTTCGTGTAATAGTGGAAATAGACTATTTTTTTCAATAACTCCGTTTTTCTTTTCAACATTTCGTGTTCCGCGAGACGAAAGTTACAATACGATTCCAATGAAATTCATACGGACTACTCCTGATCGACCCTCCAATCTGAACTCACTTCAACAATATTTAAGCTAGTTATGGGCGTATCAAGTATTTCACGTTTGCGCATGCGCAGTCGAAAGTTAGGATGCGATTTCAATGGTTTTTATATCGGACCATCTGCGATCCAACCCGTGTGTACACGGGTACACATTTCAGCTCTACGACTATTTTTCGCATAGTTAGAAGCGTTACAAGGAAATTGTCAACATTGCATGTTCGCGCACTGTTCGCGCATGTGCAGAAGAAAGTTAAGTACGATTCCAATGAAATTCATGAGGCATTATCAAAGTATTATTCCTGATCGACCCTCCAAGTTTGATCTCATTTCAACGAAATTTGAGGTAGTTATGGGCGGTTCAAGTATTTCACGTTTGCGCATGCGCAGATGAAGGTTACGGTATTTTTTCAACGATTTTGGTACCTATGGGATGATATGGGACCCTACCCGCACCTACTCCAAATTTCAGCCCATTTCGACCATTATGTCGGGTACTTATGGGCGTTACAAGGAAATGACCACACACAGACAAACACGGAACCAAAAATGTTCCTGATGTCAGAAACGCAAAATGGAAATTTTCATTTTGGAGGAAATTTATTTTTTGCTCAATCGCGAATCCAAGGCTTCTCTATCTTCGGTATTGAGGAAGCAAAATCACTTAACACGTACACATCGAACATGTGGAAATATATTACCATTCTGCGGTCTCACATTTTTATGGTTAACCCATGGCTTGGTGGTTTTTATGGGTAAACCATTGGCTCTCCTGGAATAAGGCTACCAATATTATGATAACATCCCTAAAATTAACTATCCATACAGAGAATCGGTTACAACGGGGATTTCATAAAATTCGTATGGGACTGTGGACGAAATTTTCTCTGCAGAGGATTTAATGCCGCACGACAACAAACTGTCATATGGCAAAAGAGGTTGAGACGATGTATGATGCCGCATTGGCTCCCGTGAAGTGATAATGAGTTCGTATTGACTCCGGATTATCAACCTTGCCATCTGTGTCATGTCCGTTTCGGTTCCCCTTCCCATAGCACTGTACCTGTTTAGTTCACACGACGCATGACATGATATTCCAGTCCTCGTCTATTAGTCTTTCCTATTCGTTCAATTCGCATGTGTCCATTTTTTCAGTAGCATGGCGTTTATGCTTGTAAAGGCCGGTAACGATTACGTTATAAATAATTACAAGTTTGGGTTCCACAAGCGTTTATAGGAAGGAGTAGCTCGGTTTAACTGTACAAAACGGGGGTGTATCGCTTTTTTGAAACTTTTGAACAAAGTGATAATGGACCAGAATGTTACGAGATACTAATTTGGCACGTCAAAAAATCAGTAATTCATTGAAACTGAGAGCAGCATCGTCCAACAAAGATTATTAGAGGCGAAACTGCTAACAGTGGTAAAGATCTAACTGAATAAGGCAAGATCAGACTTCGGAAACATTCAGCAGCTGCTAAACTTGGAATGTTTCCCGAACTGCCCACACAAACACCAGGAAAATAACAAAAAATCAGCGAAAAGTGTGCAACGTAATTCAGGAGTTCGTTGATTACCTACTTTAAAAATGGACGTATTACGAGAATAGACTTTGCGAAAAAATGTTTCGTTCAAGTTCAAGCCACAGTTTTAAATTTCATTGTAGCATTTTTTTTAAAATATTTCAAACATTGCATGATCAATGAGCTTTTGCTTCAAAAGAATTTTGAACCATACCTACAGCAACTGTATAAAGTCCTAAGCCTGTTGAATGGGAAGGGAAATATTGTTGACCGGGAGCCTAAACGTCCTTACTAGGGGCTTCAGAAGGGAACCGAAACGGACCTCTACATTAGGGAGGTCGGAGCCGAAGCAGATGAACGGGAGCCGATACGGATACGTCTGAGACGATATGGTTGTTGGCAAAATTACATAGAACTATTCGATGGACAACATTAACAGAATGCCATCTTTAGGTCCCGAAATTGCAGTAGAACTGTGAATACAACCAACATTACTAGGGTTATGTTAGAGCGTACCTGGGAAATGCATGCTCGTTTGGTTTGCTCTTCCGACGACTGAGAGACAGGCAGACAAGTAAACAAATATGTTCCTTCACACCCTAAACGCAACTGAAATACAAACTTTGACGGAAAACAAAAAATTTTGGTTCCTGAATAAATACAAGGCCGGAAACTTCGCAGTGGAAGCAAAATTAGCGTAAAAATTCCCATTTCTCTTCCTAATACTCACGTGAGAACTAACACATAAGAATAAGGTCATTTGTTACTTTCCCCTCAACAAAATACCGAGCATTTTAAGTTGATGAACAACCGTAAAGATGATATCACCAGTGACAAGGAGCGATGATGTGAACCAATATGGTAACCCCGTGCCATCATCCTCAGCACCGCAACGCCGCGCCGCCTGCGAAACTTCTGCTACACACAGGGGGAACCCAACTTTTTGTCGGAATCCTTTGTCACGAGTGTAACGCGGCGAACATAATTTTTTCGACATAATACGCCCTTTTAAGCACTAAACCTAATGGTGGAGTAACTATGAAGGGATCTCCACAAAACTCCTCTTTGCAAGTACGCTCTCGCCTCATAATAGACCGCTCGCCTTCGTTATTTTAACAATGAATGGGGCGAGGGTGGATTTCACGTTAAGTTGATGGACCTTCCCCAAAACCCTTAATTTCCCATGAAAAACGACACTGCGCACAATTTTAGTTATAAACTTTCCATGGAAGCAACCTCCATCTCTCCAGAAAGTACAATTATTATGGGTGTCTGACGAATGAAAGAATTCAACTTAGATTTTGACACTTACCAACGTAACATGATAGTTCTATCTGATGTACCTATCTGATGAATTAGGTACATACCTCGATTAAATATTTTTTACATTAAAATGCGAAATTATCCGGCATTTTTAAACTCTGCAAATATACCTATGTATTTATGAATTCAAATATGAATCTATGGATTTAACAATATATTTATGAGGTAAAATTCCGAATTTCTATATGATCTTCCCATGTCTCGTTGATTCTGCGTAAATTATGTAGGTACAACATGAATCATGTTTTGACTTGAACACCTTGAACCTCCAACCAACATCTTATGTAGTTTATCGTAATATTTGCATTGTTTAAATAAAACAGTTTTGTACGTAATTGATACAAAAAGCAACCCTTCCACGCATCAGTTCCGTACCAGCTGAGAACAACATCCAAGTTAACTAACAAACACTGTTAAGGTATTACGCGCTCCAAACGGCGTATACCCTTTTAATTGAACAGTTTCCCCCCCACCAACTTTAAAACCGATTTCTAAAAGTTCTCGCTAGCTTAATTGAATGAAAATTGAACTTTCCATCACAGGGAGTCGATAATTTACTCGTTCACGAGAAACGGGGTAAAAGGAAACCCACTGTCGGGAATTGGTTTGGTTAAAATCCGCAGTTTAAAAGCGAGAGAATTTATACTGCAGCGCAAAAAATATTTTGTTTCGTTCTGACGATGTTCGTTACTTGGAAGATCAGATTTGGGATTTGAGCTGAGCTGTAAGCTAACAAATAATGTAGCGATAGAGGTCTAGATTGGCCCGCAACCTTTCTAGATTGAAGTTTCATCACTAACTTCGAAGTTCTTTAATGATGTTTCAAACATGATTTAGATTGTCCTGAGCATCAACTACCTGATTTCAACTCATAGGTTTATTGTAGGGAACGATGAGCTTTTGGACGACAAAAATTTACATTCCCTACCTCGTTAAAATTCGTTAAAGGAAATTAGGAACCAAATATTGAATAAACAACCAGATTCTCGAATGAACCAAATCTCTGCTAGAAATTATGGGCTGACCTGTGAGCCAGTTGTATCCTTTACGTTTGGCAACAGGAGCGACGAATAAAACTGATGGTGGTTTTGTGGAAACAAGCTTTGGACCAACGTGCACCTTCCACCAACACTTCGTATCATTACAGCTTTCTTTTGTAGACTTTAAATTGTTGAGTTTTTCAAGTCGGAGTACTGAAACCTTTTATTAAATCCAATGATATCGTTATAGTAAAAATATATACCTAATTCAGTTGCGTGAGCAAAAAATATAATGATACCACACAATCACTGGGTTTGGGCCAAAAAGGGATGATGTGCTTGGGCCAACGCCGAAGCCTATGTCTGGGGCGAAAGCAATGGGTTTGGGGAAATGAAGGAACGAGCCGAAATGCGAAAGGAAAATGCATATTACCGTAAGCTGTCTGAATTAATTGTCGTGGGAGTCGAAATTGTCCCAGTTACACACGGCGCTGAGGTAACTAATAATATCCCCGTCCTCTTCATAACATCCAAATGCCAGTTTGAAAAATGGGTAAAAACGGCGAAGTAGCAATAACTGAATCACTAAGTGTGTTATGGAATGGTCATGCAAGGCAGAAAAAGGCTGTGTGAAGTATGAAACTGTTTACGTCAAGCTAGGTACCTATTTAGGTATTAGATATTTACCTACCAACCGCAAAGAAGACAACCGCCCCAAACGCATCGGCCCAACAACAACCATTCACTTTAAGTTGGCCCAAACTCATTATCCCCCATTCTGAAACCTGCCTGATGACACCAAAAAATGTAAAGGGCCACCCAGTAAATAACTGGTACAGTAACAGCTATTATTGTAATTTTTGAGAAAAGCTTTAACCCATTTGGGTAAAAAAGACCCCCAGTAAATAAACTATACCAATATAGTACTATTAAGAAATAGTAAGATTACTTGATGGTTTCCGTTTCAAGGTATGTAGAATCTGAAAACGGAATGAAAAACGCTGCAAATCCCTGCACAACGGTTTATTATTTTGTATAGAATACCCTTCTGTTACAGATCACAGCTCTATGTATAGATAACCCGTCTATATAATATGATATGTACTATTCTATGCATAATTATTTAGATCGCAGACCCTCCGTAGGTTAGTACCTAACCCCGTACTCGTTACTAGGTACCTACCTAAATCACGAGTTAAATGTTGCTAAAATAATTCTGCCGATGACAAACAGTACCTAACAAAAAGAAACACACATAATGAAGTCCTGAAAAGAAATTGTTGATGAGGAGTGAAAAAAGTTGCAAAAGTACCTACCAACAAACTCCAGCCCCTTCTACGTAGATGGTATAATGAACCGTTGTGTAATAATTTACCGTTGAGTAATGATTTACCGTAGTAATAATTTACCCATCAATAATACTTCAACGTTTGTTCAAGTTTCACTACCTACCAACAAACTCCAAAAGAGCCATCATTTTTCAAATTAAATAATATCACAGAACATCCAACTCGACTTCATACTCCGCCAATATAATCAGGTGATCCCTACCAATGATTGGCCGTATTCACAAATTCCTATTGTGGGCGCGTCTCTGGTTACGAGATTTGGTTTGAATTGTATACAATTTCATTCACACTGGAGTCGAAAATGCCTGTCGGTGCAAACTTCGGGGCCTTACTGTGAACGAACGGCTGGACGTACGATGCTCCGGATGGTCTTAAAAAACTCGCAAGTTCAAGAACTATTTAAAACCGTAAAAATATTTACGTAAAAAAATGGTATAGGCGTTTTGAAAATTTCAACCCCTATTTTGAACCCCTTAGAGATGACTCACAGTAACGTCGAGCTTCGAGGACCAACTAGACGCCGAACGGAACCTATAACCCGAATTTCATCAATTTTTTTTCATGGTAACTAAGAAAAGTGGCCCGTACGGCGTACGGCGTACGGCGGACAGACAGAAATATTTTTATTGCAGTTTTGGATTCTACATACCTTGAAACGTAAACCATCAAATTTTGAGGGGGGGTAAGAATTTTTTTTTTCATGCTCGATTCCAATGGTTCATTATTGAAAATAATAAACCAAAAGCTGCTAATTATTACACAACGGTTTATTATTTACCATAAAAATGCGCGGGATTCAATAATTCAATAATTAATTATTTGCTGTTATTACATACATGTTAATACATACATCCATCCGTGATTATAATCAGGTGTTCCCTTTTGCATTTTGTTGATAGGTACTTTTGTAACACGAACAAACGTTATGCTTCATGAATAACAACAAATAATAATTAAGGATTGAATATTGGACACTGCGCATTTTTATGAAACTGTAATCCCGGGCTCCAGTGCTCGATTTAGCGCTTTCCTGGGGTAGAACGAAGGTAGGTATTGACCACAGAAAACATGATCTACGCAGAAAGGGCATCCATATGGGTAAATAATATACCGTTGAGTAATAAGTTGCAGCGTTTTTTCCTTCTTGGTCAATTCTCAAGGTTCATCATTGGGCATAAACAAAAATTCCTAAAATATTAATATTACTACTAACACCGTTCGCAATAGCATAATTATTAAGAATGTTGTTGAGAAACACGTCGATGATTCAGATAAATGGAAATAAGCCTGAAATAGCGGGAAATACTCATGGTAACAGAAATCGCAATTTTCAAGCACCCTTCCAAAACTTCAAAATCCAAATTTCTTCGCTGGTGACACCAAAATCATTTCCCAACATCTGATTCCCATAACACTATTTTCCTCGAAAATCTCTCAAAGAACTTGCAGGCTGGTGGAGTGTGTGCTGTGTAGGTTGTAGATAACAGGTAGGTTCAATTACACCCGTGTCCACTTAGGCTCATTAGCGTTTCCCGGGTTATTTGCAACGGCACTCCGGATCTATCCCTCAAGGGCCGTTGGAGCTGAGAGGAGGGTCCGTCCCTAATACGACACCATCTTCTGGATATTGGCTGCCAGCCCGTAAAGGACCCTCGTGTTACGGTCGCGTCGTAAACGTAACGTGAACACTATTTAGGTTTCCACCGATCAGTAATTGACCTCTGCAAACCTTATTGGCTCAATTACTACTACAGTACGGAGGACATGAACAGACAGGATGTGACATGTGAGTGAACTAAGTGGAACGGTGCCCACTGATTGGCACCTAATAAAATTTAAAAATAATTAGAGGTGATGAAACGGTTGAAATACTAACTTCAGTTAACATTATTAGTTAGTCTTAGTTAACAACTGTCAATTTAATGAGCTTCAGTGTTCCAACTCATTGAAGATCTGCTAAACAGCATTGTGGTGCTCGGGATGATTGGAGAGACCAGAAACCAGTGGTGTTATGAATATATCGAGGTATTTGGTGAGCAGCTAGCTGGAAACATTATAGATGATTTGCAAGAATATAGGTACTCAACTAGATCCAAATGTTTATTAGGTATTATGTCCTTCAGCGCTAGTGCTCCAGATAAGGCACGGTCCAGTGTTTAAAAAAGGATATTGAAGAAGGATAACCGAATTCAATTCCGAATAATATACCTACTCTCCCGGGAATCGATGGAACGTAGGGTCATCAAAGAGAAGTGAAAGGAGAAGAAGACAAAGGAAATGAGAGGTTGTTTTTAAAGATATGGTGGGCTAGAGAGTGCATATATAAGAACCTACCTAGGTTCAACTGGAGTAAGAATAAATTATTAGGTGGAAGAAGAAGAGCCTTCTGAGTGGTCAGGTGGCAGATCTCTCTTTCAACCTTGTTTCTCTATGCCTCCGCTCGACTATGAGTGAAGTGATGAAGTTACTCCTAGGAATTTCATTCGCTGCGTGGAATATCTATTGCAAGGAGTCTATGAGTCAGATATCTTATCCAATTTCACCTAGCATATATAATATGTATGAAAGCATAATGAAGGTATAATGAAGGTATAATAATAATGAAGTGGTGGATTTGTATAAATGGATGTACGAAAGTACAAGAGAATGTATGTGGATGTACAGGAGAGGGGCCGTTCGGTAGTACAAATCGTTGAACACGCTGATACAGATGGCAGTAGCGGGGGTTGTTCCATAATTCCTTCTGGGGCTCTGCATTTTGATCGGGACCCTCTCCGTAATCTCCGAGCGAGGAACCAACAGCGGAAAACCGCTGGGACGGACCGGAGGAGCCCCCAGAGCTGTTTGGGTCGCAACAACAAGCTCTCCAGTGCGTAAACACTCAGTAACAGCGGCCCGTCCTTCCAAACAGCTTTATCAGATTTGAATCAAATATGCTCTTTCTTGCTTCGAAAATGTCGGAAACATCCGTCAAATGCGTGGGTAGGGCTCAAAAAATACTCACGGTCGGTTGCTGGATTCATTTTCTACCTGTCGATCGATGCGCGAGAAACAAATTGTTACGTGGATACCCACCGCCCAGAATACTCCATGACGCCAGTAGATATCAAGAGTAAAATATATAGAATGGACTCAGTAATATCAATCAATACAGAATAGTTGGATAGATTTACCTAAATGTTTAGTATATATATATATTTATGTATTATGACCCGGACAAATGAACTGGTACATACTTTTACCTACCGTTATATTAATACAAACACATTGGAAACATATACATGATTCACTGTTTTTCCATGAAGATGAGAAAATTTATTTTTGATTTCACCACTTAGGTACCTAATTATGAAAGTAGGTACTTCATGTTTGATGTGAATAATATTTTCCAAAATTGGACTAAATTCCGTGATGGGGGAGGTACTGACACATTGAACAGTTTTAAATAAGAACGCATCGGGGGTAGAGTCCTTCCACTCAGAACGAACCTTTCCCGGCACATCCAACTTTCGGCTATTTTTTATTGAAACTCATTTTTCCACTTCATGGAAAAACGTTGAATCACGCATATGTTTTCGGGCATTGATCCATATTTATGTTTTTCAATGGAGTGAAGAAAATGAGGATAATTTGTTGGAGTAAGGGAAAACTCGAATCCGATTAAGGAATACGTTTATTTAAATACATACATTTTTCAGAACACAGTGGCGTAAAACAACGCGATCATAACCTGTTTTCAAACATTAGAAGGCCATCATACAGGATCGAGTGGTATCTGGGAGCTGAATTTTTGACATTTCTACAATAATACCCACTATTCAGATATGCAGCCGCCTTAAGTATTGTATCTGTTAATATAGTGGTAGGTACTAATGCGTATCAGTGCGTATTATCAGGAGGGTTAGAAGGTGGAAATTCGGTTACCGAGTGGTGAGATGGTGAGCGATCGATTCTCGTGAGAAATGAAGTTACGCTACGAATATGGTGCAAGGTACAACTATCACAAATCAAGGTGTCGCGAAGTAGATTACGCGCAAAAAATACTAACTTGTGTCCAGCCCAGAAAAATAATATCCACTAAAAAATAAATAAATAAATAAAATAAATCTCCACTGCGACATTCGAATCCCGGTCCGAAGGAACCGAAGTGCCTTGTTGTTATGTAAGAATTGCTGGAGGTATAGTGATTTCTCCTTCCGGTAGTGTATCATACAATTGCATCTGATTTCGCGCGATTTACATCCCGTGCACTCAACTGGATGATAATGGACTGCAGCAAAAATCCGAAACCGGTGCCAATAAACCATTGTGGAACGGGGAAACTACCCCCTAATCTTTTCATCCCTAGTTGGAGATATTACGACTAGCTTTTACAAGTCATACCACAGGTGCACCACAGAAATTCATGAGGTTGCCCATTTTCTAGAGGCGCACTACATGCGGGGTACAGTTCATAACTTCAACCAGCGGTTTTTATGAGGTTGTCAACCTAATATTTTTGATAGCTGTGCCAACGAGTAGATCGGGCAAACGAAAGCATTTTGTCAGCCATTGAATTTATCACATGAAGGGGAAATCCTTATTTAAATAACTAAGATTTCTGGTTTGTTGAATAAGGATGAAATAATAAGACTGCGACAACGAGTTTCTGTGAAATCATCATGGTGGTGTGCACCAGGAACAACAATATTACTTACTGAAGTATCCAACTCTTCCTACTTCAATCCTATATGACAAGAGGAGCATAAGTATCTACAACAGTATCTACACAAATATCTACAAAAGCATCTAAAAAAGTATCTACAAAGCATCTACAAAAACGCTGCAAAGTCCTTGTCACATGGGTTTATTATTCTATTTGACATACCTACAGAAACGTTGGCTGTTCATTTATTGTTTCTTTCATGCGTAATAATCGAAATAGTATCTGTTGGTTTCCATTAATTTTGGCCCCTAAAACACAAATTAGGTACGCTCCTTTTTTTTAAATTTTTTAAAACTATCTTTGATCATTGGTAGTGCCATTTAATCGTCTTGATCCACGTGTTGACACTTTTTCCAGTGTTATTATACAAACCGGTGGTGATTTCAGACGATTTCCCAGGTTTTTCACTCATAAAAAATCAATTTTGGGAGCCGAACATTTTTGGTAGAACTCAATTTTCCACTCTTTGGTCAATATCGACTTCATATTCGGTCTTCTCGTCCCCAAAAACATGGAAAAAGATATCTCAGAAGCTCACGTTACCAGCACTTTGCTAAAACGCAAAAAGTACCTATTTTTACACACATTTTCACTCATAACACCCCTGGGTATATTCCGATCGGGCTGCAAAGTTTCGGGACACAACTAGGGCCCAAATGGAGCCCGAAAGAACGAATATGAAGCCCAAATGATGATGATATGGGCCCAAATGTGTGCGAAAGAACGAATTTTTTAGACCGAAAATGAGGCTGGTACACGTGATACGGCGTACGGCGGACGGACATTGCATTTTTGGAATCTACGCACCTTGAAACGGAGAAGAAAAAAAGTTTGAGGGGGTGTTATAAAAATTTTTTGCTGAGCGAATACATAGGTGTATTATTCACAGAATAATAAACCAAAAGGGGAGCATGTGCTACCTCGCATGGGCTCTAAATTAAGATCCACATCTACGTTTGGTGGTGAGTGATATTGAGTATAAGTATAGGTAGATTTGAATCAAACGTGCCCACCCTCGTTTCGATACACCCAGCAGCTGTCGGAATTACATCCGTGAAAATGACGAAGTGGTCAAAATTACTCCCGTACGGCTTGATTCATTTTCCACCTGGCATTGCGTCGATACGGGCGATTACACGAGAAACAAATCATTATGTGGCATCCAAAAAACCACAAAAAGCCTTTCAGACAGGGTAAATACCCAGACGGATATCATCTATCACAGTGACCTTTAGCGGAAGCCTTGCGTTACCTCAAACCACGCCTTCTGATGTCTCTATGGTTTTTACGTGGCGAGTAAACTATCGGAGACATTTGTTATGCCGTTAATGGTTCAGGGGTGGGTCGAGGTTTGACGTGTAAACTTATTATTTCGAGTAGTGTGTTTTTATTACACACCTGGCCGGAGTGGTGGACAGAGGGCGGGCACTTAGGGATTATTTAGATCCTTGGCGATTACTCGTTGTTGCCTATGAGAAGTTTTTTTGTTTGGGAAGCTCAATCAATTGATGTCCGGCGTGTGGATCAAGCCGACTCAATTCAGGTTTAATGTATTGTGAATCATGCAGCACTCCTGAAGAGCTGCATAATATTATAATATAACAATTTCTTCATCATGTCTCATCTCTGCTAACGGTAGTTTATTCGTCTTTATTCCTCTAAATATATAAAATCAACGCTTCCCTGCATCAAGAGAACAGAGAAATAGGTATCGAGGTCTATGACTGTACACGTATTTGTCTGAGTTAGCCAAGCATGCCCCTGATTCAAGTCAGCCCTGAGCTAGCCAACTCTACTTCACTGTAGCCATCTCTTGAAAAGAGCAGTAAATTGGAGAAGGTAAATAAATGGTAATGGTTTGATATCCATTGTGACCAAATGAGTGGCAAACAAAGATGTCACTGAATAATTACCTAATCAAAAGTTGCAATGGCAGAAAGGCCCAACTACTTCAAAAGGGACATTAAATTGCCAAGTACATTTTAAATATATAAAAGTACAAGTAAATGCAAGTGATGCAGTTAAATTAGCCGAAAATAGGTAGCTACCTATCAAAATCCTGCCTCTGTAATTCTGTGACCCTGAGGACTTACAAACGCCGTTTACGCTTTAAAACAGCAAGATCGCGAGAGATATGGAAGAAGTTAGATACGGTGGTCGCTTATGTATACAGTGAAAAATACACTGCCAAGGTGATGGCACAGGAGCTTCCTCGTCACAATCAGAGTGACCCATTATAAAATAGAACAGACTCGGAAGCAAAATAACATAACATTACATTACATTACATAACATTACATAACATTACATTACATAACATTACATTACATTACATTACATTACATTACATAACGTGAAATATACATATTACATAACATTACATTACATAACATAACATTACATAACATTACATGAAATATACATATTACATAACATTACGTCCATAATACATTACGTCCATTATACATAATTGCGAAAGTTATGCGTGTTTGAAGAATTTCACGTTAGCGCATGCGCAGGGCGAACCGCTGGCTCTATCATGTTGAAATTTATATGGGACCTCAATGGGCCCTACCTGCTTAATCCCTGAGAATTGCATTGAAATTGGGTGAAATCTTTGGTTACTACGGCTGTAACAAGGAAATTGAATCTATTTCACGCCAGCGCATGCGCAGAGCGCACCGAGGGTCCGATCATGCTGAAATTCATACTGGAACTCACTAGGCCTTGTCCAAACAACCCTTGAAAATTTGAGCGAAATTGAATCAAAATTGTGAAAGTTATGCGTGTTTGTTGAATTTAACGTTAGCGCATGCGCAGGGCGTACCGCTGGATCAATCATGTTGAAATTTGTATGGGACCTCAAGGGGCCTTATCCGCACCATCCCTCAAAATTTGAGCTGAATCAATTCAAAATCGTGGAAGTTATGGCTGTAACAAGGAAATGCGGACAGACAGACTCACAGACCCACAGACACGGAACCAAATTTGTTCAGTAGGCTTTGAAACGCAAAATGCAAGTGGAAATTTTGATTTCTGATGACAAAAATTTTTTGGCTCACGAAAGTGAACACAAGGCTTCCGCTGCTTCGCAGACTCGGAAGCAATAACAGTCCGCTTGGATGAGTGGTCTGGATGTTCACTCAGGATCGCATCTAAAATGAATAGTAACACTCCCCACAATCCTTCTTTCGCTCGGACTTACAAACGCCGTTTACGCTTTAAAACAGCAAGATCGCGAGAGCCAGCTAAAACTCTCTATTGCGTAGGTACCACTACAGCGCCTGAAAACCTGGTTAATGAAGCGAAATTCCCATCGCTTTCTTGAAACACAATCGTATTTTGCAGGTGTACCGACGATACACTAACGACGGGCAACTAATGAATGGTTCAACGAAGCAACTAAAATAGGAAAATTGATACATCAATTAAAATGGAAGCACTCGTGCCTTTGTTAAAGTTGAATCATGAATACAACTAATTCCTAATATTCAACTCTCTGTCGAGGAATATGGATATAATGAAACAGTCGTAATGTTCAATAATCACCTATTCAACGTTTAGAAACAGAACAGCAGAGCAAAATTCTCCGTTATTAATGTGAGTTCAGATGTATGTGAATTGTATTACTGGAAAGTAATTTATTAGGTAATGAGTGCTGTAGCTATAACTCATGAGTCATAACCGCCATTTAATAATGATAATGCGCATTCCCTCACCTTAGCGCGCTATAAAAGCAAGGTATACATATCCCACATTCAGATAAGCACAAGTATAATATTATTAATAAATCAAACTTAGTGTTACCGCACGGGGAAAGAAAAAAATACGGTTAGGTAGCAGCTGGTATCTATAATATAGCGGGGAAATAGAGACCTACGTCCAATGCATGATGTATCACTTTCATATGTGTGCCCAGTTAATCTATATCCTTTGTTTTCTGAGCAGGCCCCCACCTCCGCAATAAATTGTACAATCCCCTGTCCCCACGGATTCGTCCAGGAGGGTTTCCCTATGCTGGGGTATCTCTTCGACGTCCCATTACGCATATTGCTTCAACAATGCCTCGTTCGAGTATAATGTACATCAGAGGGAGAGGCACAGAAGGGAGTCAAAGCGAGGGGAGGTGAAATGTTTCCATGATTAAGTTCTGAGGAACTTTCACGCAACAAAAGTTGAAATATCTCAAAGGAGGCTAAGGGCTTGCCAACCTCTCACAATTTCCACACAGTTTTCACTCAGATTGAATTAAGCGATGCGGTTAATTTTCTTTCAAAGAGGTCGGACCCAGAATTTACTTACTCGAAAAATGAATAACTTTTTAATAAATTAGGTTAGATAAGTGATGAAAAAAATGCTTACCTAATACGCCGCCTCAAGCTAACCCGAGCTTGAAAGGAGGGCACGTACAGTATGTCTCTAACTGAAGTAAGGCTTTCACGGGCAAAAAATGTAAAAATCTACAATTTAACTTGAAATACTCGTATACGAAACGGACACTTCTAGGTATTCCAATCTTCTTTCACCCTTTTAGTTTCTTCTTCTTTTACACTTCCAGGTACAGAATAAGTACCTGGAAGTGTACTTATTGTCAGTAAAATGTACTCGTATTTTCAGTAACTATTTTTTGCTGTGGTTTTGCTATTAAACATTTACATATAATTTTGAAATTCCGCCCGCAGCCGCGTGGCCCACGACGAACCGGGGTTGGGAGACTTCCATTCATTTCCAGCAATCCCAGATAAATCGATAAGTTGATAGAAAGATAGATTTGATAGATTTAGTTCGATGACGCTCAGTACCTCTGTTGAATGCTTATTGCGTACAGATCGAATATCTAAACCGAAAATGATAGATAGTTGTAGAATGAGGCAGCTAAAAAAAAGAAAAAATTAAAATAATTTTAATATTTATTTATTTTCTATTTTCTTATTAATTTGTATTTCCAACGATTTTTAATTCTAACAATAAATGTTGATTTTTTTTTAAATAACCAGTATCAGGTATCAGCGCTATGCTGCTCTTGTGAAGATATAATGTGAACTAGAGTTGACCAGCAGAGCTCCCAGCGGACTGCTCTGTACTCCATCTTCCTTATATGTATATACTCGTACATTTACCTACCGTTCAACCAGTACAACAATATTTTGTCATCCAAGCTCATCATCTCACATTGCCTCAATGCACAAGTAATTTACAGTGTCGTGGTTCCCCGTAAAGTACTTACATGTACTACTCCTATGTAATGTTGTAAGATTTTGACCAAATAAACAAAGGCAGCGACGAGCTGGGCAGCGCGAAGGGAGGAAGCCTCCCTCCTTCAAACGTCAACCGCTCTCAACGGTCGCAACGGCCGATTGCAGACGAGGGACGGGTGGAAGAGGACCTTTATAAACAGCCCTCCTGGCCCAGCTCGCCATTCGATCGAACGTACTCACATACACGACTACTCATTCACCACACCATCATCATGCTCGCGCGGCGCGCAACTAATACCTGCTCTGGTTCATGCTCGCGGGGTGCGCAACTAATACCTGCTGTGGTTCATGCTCGCGAGGCGCTCAAAAGATTCCTAAGGAGCAACTAATACCTGCTGTGGTTCATGCTCGCGCGGCGCGCAACTAATACCTGCTGTGGTTCATGCTCGCGAGGCGCTCAAAAGGTTCCTAAGGAGCAACTAATACCTGCTGTGGTTCATGCTCGCGCGGCGCGCAACTAATACCTGCTGTGGTTCATGCTCGCGAGGTGCGCAACTAATACCTGCTGTGGTTCATGCTCGCGAGGCGCTCAAAAGTTTCCTAAGGAGCAACTAATACCTGCTGTGGTTCATGCTCGCGAGGCGCTCAAAAGTTTCCTAAGGAGCAACTAATACCTGCTGTGGTTCATGCTCGCGCGGCGCGCAACTAATACCTGCTCTGGTTCATGCTCGCGGGGTGCGCAACTAATACCTGCTGTGGTTCATGCTCGCGAGGTGCGCAACTAATACCTGCTGTGGTTCATGCTCGCGAGGCGCTCAAAAGGTTCCTAAGGAGCAACTAATACCTGCTGTGGTTCATGCTCGCGAGGCGCTCAAAAGGTTCCTAAGGAGCAACTAATACCTGCTGTGGTTGATGCTCGCGCGGCGCGCAACTAATACCTGCTGTGGTTCATGCTCGCGAGGCGCTCAAAAGATTCCTGAGGAGCAACTAATACCTGCTGTGGTTGATGCTCGCGGGGTGCTAGCAAAAGACTCCTAATGAGCAACTGATACTTACTATGGTTACCTCTCTTTCATCTAGCACCTGCTGTAGTTCATGCTCGCGGGGTGCTAGGAAAAGACTCCTAAGGAGCAGCTAATATCTGCTGTTGTCCATTCTCGCGGGATATTAGTAACAGTCCTTCCTGTCCGTATTCCACACATGACGTTAGTGACACCCACATAGGGAATCACTACATACAGCAATTTTCCATCAAAAATATACATTATTTTATACCAGAATTGCAAAACCTATTCGAATCACGCCAGTTTTTCTTTCCCTGATCCATTCAACCATTACCTATTCAAAGTTACGAGTCTCGTCTCTTACCGAGAAAAGCTATGAATACATTTTGACACGGGACGTTCCCTATTTTGTAGTCGAGCAACACGAGGAAAGAACAATGAACTATGTTCCCGTGGAAATAGTTTGTTTCAGTCACGTACGTGACTAGTTTGGACTTCGCGGCCATGGAAGCGCGGCGCTCGGTGAGCACAATGTGTAGAGCCCGGTGGCGGAGTTGCTACTTGCTAACGATAAATTCAAACCAGGTAATTAACAGATTCAGACATAATGTCGGAAGTGGATGGATGTGACAAGCACAGTTCGTTGTTTCCGGCCTCGGGACCCCGGAGCACACCAGTTCGTGGAACATCGACGGAGTGATGCAAGTTCGAACTCTCCAATACAACTGATCTTTAGCAGTTCTAATCATGCAGCATGACAGACGAGCGAATTTTCCAAAGAAACGTACCTGCCTACTTGTACCGAACATTTTCCATGGTGATGCCTACAAATCTGACCACCAAAAGCTTTCTTATTCAAATGTTCACTGTGTCAGATGACCAACTTCCTCATAATTGAATGCATTCCAATTTTTGGAGATATTGAAATTAAAACCACAAATTCGACATTTAATGGGAAATGAATATTTTTGAACCTTCAAAGTCTCTTTCCGTCTCATGTCACCATTCTGTAACAGTTTTGATGAGTTTATTGTACTGTTGTTGTCTTTGAATTATTTTAGGAAAGTTTTAGGGATTTTTGACCCGTATAACTTTGAATTTGACTGTTTTCTCGAAAAATAAACTAAAAATATTCCTGGCAATTTGAATAGCCTTTTCCCGTCTGTATTCACAATTTCATACCAGTTCTGGTGATTTCAAACCAGCTGTTAGTGATTTTCAACTAAAAAAATCATTTTGACGTACTTATCGAAAACTGCTACCTTCGCAATCATCGTTTGGTTAGCCATGACTTAACATTTTGGCGAATAATATGGACGTATTCATGTAGGTATTACATCATAAATAATATTCATACATGCACATTTAGTTGAATACGAATTGAATTCAGAATACGAAGAAACGGATGAGCACCGAAATATTATTCAAAAATTCATGTTGGTAGGCACTAAAAATTGAGGATTTTGAAATTCGCAGGAAACAATGTTGCATAAGTTTTGGATACGATTGCATCTGCAATTATTGTATTTGTTTTCATCCCAAACAATAAATTGCGGGGAGTTTACGCAACACATGATAAGTAACTTCATCTCCAGATCCTGGTCATTGAGGATACAAGGAGGGTATTTAACATAATATAAGTATATGATACCCGGTACCTAATAACAATACTGAGACATATGCACCATCAGGCCATGCCACGTATGTAGAATCATAACAAAGCAGCTCAACTTTACTTCGATTGCTGACTAACACCGTGAATGGGAGCTGGACATAGTGAAACACAATGTCCTTATTTTGAAGTCACGCAACAAGGGATCATGCAAATTATGCCTTTCAAGCAATATCACAGGCAGCTTGTTTTCGCAACTGCAAATTATTGAAGAGGAACCGATCAAATAAACACTCTGAACGGAGTTCGGCAGTGTTTGTGACTACCTACGGATCGGGATTCATATGCAACCGAATGTTCTCGATGAATACGCATTAAGTATGTAAAACTTTGGCAGATAGGTCCGCATCATCGTTTGCAATCCGATCAGAACAATGCAACGTAGACGGGTTGAAAACTGGGACGGCACGTGTCTGAAACATGATTACAAAACCGAAATTCACATACGGGCGTGAATGTGGAACAGCAACATTTAAACTGCCGAACATGCCAAGCGGATCGTGTGATCGTCGTGTCTCGTGGTGAATATCGGAATTAAGGGTAGCAGAGGAAGGGGAGGATATTGGAGTAATTTCAGTTTGCTTCTGACTCGCTGATGAAATTACAAAGTAAACACAAGCACAATAATCCGAGGTGGATGAACAAACGGAACGCGAAGGAAAAACCAAACAAAAACCAGCGTTATTCGCAAGAAAACAACGAAGATACCAACGATCTCTTTCCAAAAACTCTTCTGCGTGGGAGTGCGGCAAGTACTTACAACCAGCCCAATTCCAGGGGACTAGTGGAATTTATGAACGCGACCAAACCAAAATATTGTAATTTTAACACCTATCCTGGTGGTCTGATGTTAGTGAAACAATGAGACGGCACGTGTTCTCCTTACCTACGTGAGTGTAGGTGAGGAGAACAGTCGGCTTTCTATTGTGGGCCATCGTCATTCATTTTAAAATGGAATCATGTTAGTACTCGTACTAGTGCAGGTGAACGTACGGCAATGAACCTATCCTACACGTTTACTACGTTTCGTTGGTTTTAAATACGAAATAGGTGACCATAATTTCAAGCAGCAAATTATTAGGATTTCATTTGGTGACCTGTGCCAGGCAAATCAAGTTTTGGTTTATTATTCTGTGAATAATACACCTATGTATTCGCTCAGCAAAAAATTTTTATAACACCCCCTCAAACTTTTTCCTTTTCCGTTTCAAGGTGCGTAGATTCCAAAAATGCAATGTCCGTCCGCCGTCCACCGTCCGCCGTCCGCCGTCCGCCGTCCGCCGTACGCCGTATCACGTGTACAGGCTTCATTTTCGGTCTAAAAAAATCGTTCTTTCGCACACATGCTCCATTTGGGCCCTAGTTGTGTCCCGAAACTTTTCAGCCCGATCGGAATATACTCAGGAGTGTTATGAGTGAAAATGTGTGTAAAAATAGGTACTTTTTGCGTTTTAGCAACATGTTGGTAACATGAGCTTTTAAGGTATCGTTTTTCATGTTTTTGGGGACGAGAAGACCGAATATGAAGTCGATTTTAACCAAAGAATAGAAAATTGAGGTTCTACCAGATGTTCAGCTCCCGAAATTGATTTTTTATGAGTCAAAAACCTGGGAAATCGTCTGAAATCACCATCAATTTGTAGAATAACACTGGAAAAAGTGTCAACAGGTGGATCAAGACAATTAAATGGTACTATCAATGATCAGAGATAATTTATTTAAAAAAAAAAGAGGAGCTCCTTATTCGTGTTTTGGGGGCCACAATTGGTGGAAACCACCAGAGATAGCTATTTCAATTATTTTATATGAAAGAAACAAAAAATGAACAGCCAACATTTCTGTAGGTATATCCAATAGAATAATAAACCCATGTGACAAGGACTTTGCAGCGTTTTTGGAATAGTTGCATAATTTACAGTTTACCTAATATGACCAGTCACTTCGAAAGAATCGTGTTTTTATCACTGCTGTGGACATGTAGAAAACTAGAAGTAGTTTACTATGTATAATGAATCGGCTTGACCTAAGTTTTGAATACTGATACCATACTTACTGTGGCCCTGCTTGCTTCGTTGCTGAATTATCACACGAACGAATTTTTGCATCACTAAGATTCGGGCACTGAAACTTGTCTAAACCTATGCACAAGATTTTGTTTAACAACGAACTTGGGCCGAAAAAACTTCACTCTCAAACTTTGAATACGCTCAAAGTTTTGACTGCTATCGCTGCTAAAAATGGCGGCACAGCTTTCTCATTCCCTGTTGGTCATTTACTCCGAATATTGTGGTTCAGGCGTCGTCACGATTAAAAGAACCTTTTACCTAAATAGATGTCTACAGCATGGCGTATATATCAATACACGATTAATGTAACCAGGCATATGCGGAAACACTCGAACGAACGCGTTTCGAGACCTCTTTACAAAACCTTGTACTAATTACACGCAGGATTCAACACACGGGATTGGGAAAGTTCCGAAAAAGACTCCTCCAAACGAGAATCCGTTAATTTTCCTATTTATTCTTCCAGAACAGGAAACCTCACAACTCCCAGAGTTGAGCTCAACGGAACTTGAACCTCAGAAAGAGAGAACTTCGAGAAAAGGCGGCGGATAAAGAAATGAAAGACATCTCATTAGCGGGTGTAGGAGCCCGTTATCAAAAACTTATAGGCTTTTTACTGCATCCGACGAGTTTAATTACCTTCCTACTTATCCTTCAGTTGTAATTCCGCCTCCGCCCGTTCTATGGATACTCAAACCCCTTTAGAAATCAACGGTTTTATCGTCTTACGGCCACGAAGATTCTTTTATTCGAGGGCAGAGACAGTATAAAATCTACCTAAAGAAAGTTTATCTCAGGCTCGTGAAAAACTTTGGATCTATTGTGTGATGCGGTATTTAGAGGAAGATAATAAATAATACTGGAGTAAGAAGTTTGAAAACAATCAGTTTGGGTCGTTATCACAAGAAACTATAGAAGCAGCTCGATAGACGAATAATATATTCGTCCCCGCTCAACGTAATTACATGTTTTGTTCGAAAGAGTAAATGTAGATTGACCGAATAGATGCTAAGAATTAACTGACTACCAACCGCTGTAATAAGAACATCTTTCCAAATGATATTGATAGATCTGATTGGGCTTGCTAATCTGGTAGCCAGCAATATAATAAAGGACGGATGGTTAAGAACAACTGCAATTTTTTAAATTATATTATTATTTATTTATTATTATTAATTATTATTTTTTTAAATGAAGCTCTGTAATTTGTTGGTCATACTCATGAGCGAATGACACATAAGCGATATTCATAATTTATGAATATTAGCTATTTTAGAAGACTTTCAGCGTTTTCTGGCCATTAAAAAAAAAAAAAAATCAAATTCGACTCATTTGTTTTGGGGAAAAATTATTTTAAATATTGTATAACTTTTGCAAAACTCTAAGTTTTTCATCACCAGTCGGTGTTAGAATTCGTGAAACCTAAATACATACGTATATAAATATACTATGTAGCCACTCACATATAATTATAAAAAATCGTAAACTGATGGAATCAGAATGATCAGAAACGGCAAAGAAACGACGACTTATACCCTCATTAATGACGAACCCACTGCAATAGCGTTCTCCAAAAATTTGCTAAAAAATGGTCTAGCTCGTGTTTGGGTCCTTTCCAGTGAGAAGCGTTTAGAAGGCTGAACATGACTACGAAATAACAGGGGCCTATTGTTACTTTCCGGTCGGGACAGTTATCGATGTTTTATGACATAGTTATCGATCCTGCATAGGAGAAGACTCAGTGATCAAAACTAATACCCACTTCTCACGGAAACCGGAGGTTTTCTCTTGACGCAGGAAAGAGGGGTAGTTGGATAATTACTGTTCGTGCGTGGCGTCCGTTATTTACGTTGTGCCCCTCCGTCATCATCCTCTTCCTTCGACCCCTAGTTTCGAAAACTGGTCCCTCTTCCCGTCCCACTCGAAAGCAATGAGGGGTTGAGGAACCCGTTGTCTAGTTTTTAATGAAATATAAATAATACTGGCCAGGGGCGGTTTTGATGCCCCTTTGGGAGAAAAGGTTGCTGTTCCGACGTGTTTAATTAAATTTACCCCCGTGAGGCAATTGCTGGGGACTTTGAATTAATCATCGGTTTTCGGGAGAATAGGTTGGCCCACGCAGGCGTTGAAAAGGGTTAGTCGAATCAGGAATTCATTTCCGTTTCTGCTCAGTTACAACTCGCGGAAAACAATATTATGCCTTAATCCAAGCATTTTCATTGTTTCACGAATAAAACGCTTCGGGGGTCCAACATTAATTCTTACGGTGCGCCAAAACTTCATCTTGCCGGAGCAAACTTGTTCTCTTGTTGCAGATGTTTACCCGGCTCAAGCGAATTCTAATTACATAGCAAATCATCTTGTTTTTCTAAAATTAGCAAACCAAATTACGTCGATGGAATGAGATTTTCTTGAGTATGCAATGAATAAAAAATACTAACGAGATGCACCTCAATATTTTGAAAATTATTAGTGTTCCCGTACAATCCCAGTAAACGTACCCAAACAAAGAATAACGCTGTTTCAAGACGACACGATTTTAAATCGACCGAACCACAGGTGAATGGTCACCCATGACTCGTTTGACTCGCAAATCTTGGAAACTTCGCAACTCGGTCTTGGCTGTGCATATAGAAACCTGCCCCCCCCCCCCCCCCCCCACCCAGTTCCCCTGATTCTTTCAACACTGTTTGGCGGGAAGCTTGAAATTCCTTCAACGCTGTTTGGCGGGCAGCTTTTTTCTTTCCAAGCAAAAATTCTTACCTAAATATTTTACAAATACAAAACACAAAGTGCTACAAAACTACAAAACACAAAAGACGAACTCAAGAAAAAACTGTGGCTCTGATTTCGCCCACCTTGGGGAAAGCTCTAAGAACATGTGCTCTCACGAGGAATTTCGTCTAGATCTTGGAGGGAATAAATGAAAATAACCTGTCGAAAGATTCTTTTAAAAATCACCATTTTGAAGCAAACAAGCTACGGAATACTATTATGGGAATAGTAATGGGACTCCGAATGAACACTGGGAATATTTTAACCAATCAATTCAGAGTATACGTGGTCAACGGAAGTGAACATACATACATGATAGGGATGGCAACCGTTAGTCGTGGACTATTGGCATCGGATCATGTTTCCTCAATACTCGACCTTCAGGACTATTTACAGCAACCCAATATAGACGATTTGGCGCGAATTAGTAACCTGGCAAATCAGAGAATTCTTGAGTGGCCATTCGTTTCCCGTACGACACAATCTCTGCGAGCCCTTAACGAGCAGAAGGGAGCTGCCCTAATATTCACAAAGGGCTCTCCCGATTCCTCTCGTCCCTTGGAGATTAGGCGTTTCCTCGCAAGGGCCCCCTCTCACTCAGACTCAGCTGATTAATTATTGAAAGTACCCCATGCGTCAGCTCTGACGTTGTGAAGGCTTCCTGGTCCGCTTATCAACAATCACCCGCTGTCCCGCGTCCCTCTCGTCCAGACATGACAACCGCTTCTGGACGAGGAAACGGAATTTCAGATGCGACCCTTGGTTTATTCAATCAGCCATTCTAATTACTGTGGCATCTCGTTCCATCAATGGGACAAACGCTCACGTTGTTGAAATTATCAATATCTAAGCGATTCTACCCATGAAGGTCGAATAATTCTAACAGCACAGCAAAGAACAGCATGGAATATAGCTTTGATTTGGGTTTCCAACAGCAAGCCTCTTACGGTATCTACTAGATTTACCTCTATCCTGCTCTATAAATATATTTATAAATATCTTAATTTTATACATATAGATTGGACCCTATCATTTCAACTTTGTTCCTAATCTAAAATTATGATAAGAGATTTGGTTTCGTTCATCAATAAGAAGATCAAAGTTCAAGACTTTTAGGAGTACCTAATAATGAATCCACTGCTACTGGTGCTAGTATTTTTAATGGCAAGAGATTTCATTGGTTTTAATGTGATTTCCATTAACTCGGCTTCCCTGGTTTTGCTATGATGATGATCTGAGTCACACTGTCTTAAAACTTCATAAACTTTGTGTCACCCAGATTATGAAAAATTTTGCAGAAAGCTGTTGCACGAAAATTTTCTAGTCTCGATGAAATGTACGACGAACTACAAGTATAAATATGGGCTTGGTTATCTGTCAGCTGAGTGTAAATTCATGCCCAAAGCTGTAAGGTGAATGAGGGATTCTACGGTCTACAGCCCAAAAAATCCTCTACTTCTTCGGGGAGAAGGATACCCCTTTAAAAACAAAGAAAAAGTGAAAGATCCATTGCTGACCCAAGAACATTCATCTTGGTGAGGGCAAGTCTTTTCTTCTTAACCTCCTTTTGAGGGCTCAAACCAGCCCATTAAATACTCCTTCCAGATTAGCATTTCAGATTTTAGAGATCTCGGGCCTTTTCTCCGTTTCCCAACGAGAAGCCTCCAATCCTTCAACCGGCGTTTTCCCTTAGACCTCCCAGATTCCTTCATTTTTCCCTATATTTATTTTCCGGTCGCTTTTCTTTCCTTTTCGACGTTCTTGGCAGGCATCAAGCGGAGCTTCTCAAGTCGTGGAGAGGGGTGGCGGTAGAGGGACGGAATTGGGTGGTTTTATGATCCCGCGGGATTCCACAAGTGTCAGGCAAGTCATTACCAGAGGAGCGTTGAAAGGGGAAATAAATTTTTGGGTCGCCTATCAAGATTGACGCAAAGGAAAAAAGCTGCGAGTTTTTACACAGCGATATATCATGTCTGAAAGAAGAGACTTAGCAAAATCGCAACCATTCTTTGCCTCCGAAATCCTGTACATATGTATTTCCCATAATTATGATGAACTCTGGAGCTCAACTGAGCAGGAGCCTCACATAAGGTTTGGGTGTCGTTCAAATTGTATCCACTACAGAACTACCAGTTTTTTCATCATTAAACATATCCACAACAGAGTCCATCCAAAAAAAAAAACCAAAATTTCACATCGTGAGACCTCACTAGCTGTTTTTCTAACTTTATGGCATCACTACGTTGTGGCGCCGTCCTGGCCATGAATTATGATTCATGGACCAACAGCTAAACAGACCCTAAACATTTCAAGAACAAACAAAAAATAGAGCTTTGTTACGGTCCACTAAAAAACTTAGGACAGAGGATTATTCTTAGGATAGACGATTCTGTCTTCAAAATTTACATTCTGCGTGGTCCGCCACATCAATTTTATCGGAAAATTCAAAATATGCAACATTGAAACTCACATAATTTGTGAGTTTCAATCATAAGTATACCAGACCGATCATCCACCTATTCGCGATTGGGACGGTGGTAAAAATGAAGAGTGTTGAAAGTCAATCCTTGGTGGCATTACAACATCAAACTAGTAACGCTGCAAATAATTACACAGCGGTTTATTACTTACCTGTGTAGATGCCTTTCTGCGTAGATCACTGTTTTGTGCTGCCAGTAACTATACCACGGAACATAATTATGAAAGACTTTATGAGTTGTACAATTTTACGTGTTCCGTGATACCTACCCTCTTGCTCACCCCAGGAAAGCCTGAAATCGAGTACCTACTGGAGCCGGCTGGGCAGTTTCAGTTTCATAAATATGCGTCGGATTCAAGAATTATATTATTAATTATAATTAGTTAATTGTTGTTATTCATGAAGCACAACGTTTGTTCAAGTTACAAAAGTACCTACCAATAAAATATAAAATAAATATCATTCTTCAAATTAATCAACTATTATCACGGAACATTCAGCTCGATGTCAATCAGTCATGCGCGATCTCTAGCAATTATACTTACCTGGTACGGATATATACCGTTTCATTCACGACCATACTGAAGAAGCATTTCGGTGCAAACTTCGGGACTGTGAACGAACGGATGGACGAACAGTGCGTCGGGAGGTCTCAAAAAAATTCCCAAGTTCAAGATCAATTCTAAAAGTAGACATGGATGATACGGCGGACCAAAATTGCATGTTTGGTATCTACGCATCTTGAAACGTAAAAGAAAGAATTTTGAAGGGGTGTTATAAACATTTTTTGTTGAGCGATAACATATGAGTATTATTCACAGAATAATTAACAAAGACGTAAACGAATTCTAGATAACGGCACCCTTTAGAAATGACTGACAGTAACGTCGAGCTTCGCGGACCAACTGGACCCCAAATGGGACTTACAAACCAAATTTCATTAACTTCTGTTCACGGTAACTGAGGAAATCACGAAGTACGGCGGACAGAAAGAAACATTTTTTTATTCCTTTTTCGGATTCTACATACCTTGAAACGGAAACCATCAAATTTTGAAGGGGGGGTTAAACTTTTTTTGCTATCCTCGATTCCTAAGGTTCATTACTGAAAATAATAGAATAATTAATGGTCGATGTGAAGAATACATACACACATCGTAAGCCCCCCCCCCCCCCCCCAACAACCCTGTTTCAAAATTTACCCAAGAAAACGTCCTCAGCCGAAAAATGGATATCAATCCTTTTTTGCGGCTGAGGAAGTTTTCTTGGTGGGTGAATTCTTACAACAGGGTTATTTTTATTGGGGGGGTTATTTTTTTGTATGGATGAAGTAAATCTTTTTCCCAGCGCCGAAAAATGATCTCAGTTCCTACTTAGCTAAAAAGTGTTATCTCCGCATTCGGATCGGGAACAGATTTTGAACAATTCCTTCAGGAAGTCTCAGTGAACAAGTGTGCCATACTTCAGCTCTTAAAACCCTCTCTTACTTGAACCTACTCCTAGAAACTGCAACCCCCTCCCCACCATGGAGGGGAAAGGGGGGCGACAAAAATGCACAAAAGGCACTTCCTTGGAGCACAAAGAATGTGTGTTCAAAATTCAGCTGGATCCGTTGTCTGTGAGGCTGTAGCCCTGCACTCCGAGAACATGGAGTAGAAAAATGTGAAAAGCTGCGATTTTCAAACTTCCATAACTTCGGCACCTTATGGTTTCGAGGGTTAAATGTTGTACACGTCCTCATGGGCCTCCGAAGAACGGGTAGGTACGCAAAATCAACGAGTTATGGGAGGGGGGTGGGGGGGGGGGGGGCTAATTGTTCTGTCGTGTAAACAGTGTTCTTGGTCGCTTTGGTGTTTTCGGTTTTCTCGGCAGGCGTCCCTTATTCATATAAATACCTGATCCTACTTCTTGTAGCAGTACTACCTAACCCCCTATGTTACCCTATTGTACCTAATTAAGTACAACAATAAAGTTCAGTGAAATCGGACGCCTAATCTAAGAAACGGCAAGTGTTTAAAGATGATTTCAAGTTGGTCCACTGCCCGTCGATGAGCAACCATTTCTCAGGCTGCAAAGAGGTACCTCCCTACTATGAATGAAAGCATTGTGGTAGGTACCTATGACCTCTGAAAATTTCAAAAAAATCGGCCGAACAGATAGGATGATATTTATGGAAGTTATAAGGATTTACACGATTGCGCATGCTCAGGACGATCCAACCGTCGAATAGATCCAGGTGTTACAAGGATTTCATGTACGGCGCAGATTTTCATGGTGACTTGCTCCGACAACTTTGCAATTCGCCAGTTTCCTACCTACCATTTGGGAACCTACCGACACAATCATGTCATCTAGAATGTCATCATCAGGAAGGTTAGAACTAGAGGTTTCAACACTGCATATTTTTGTATGGTGAAACCCTTCAGCATTGCAACGGTTTTACCGTCCATATATACACACACTTCAATACCTGCTGGTTTTGATAAGTTTATTCAAATCCCCTGAGAGAAACTCGTGTTATTTAAACGGGGAAACCCGAACTATAGAGTGCATAAACGGATTTCATTGCACAGCGTATACCCATAAAATGGGCGAGGGTAGCGAGGAGGGTAGCATTAATGCACTGACTCCCACGCCATATTAAAGTTGGGGGACTCAGATCTGCCAGGGGTGGCGAAAATGGATCTCTCGACTAGAAATATCGATCCGCAAATTACTAATCGTTGCAAGACAGAAATTCGAGTTTTGATAAATATACACCCACCAATCTAGAGTTATTAATGGAGGAGGCGGTTGAACAGAGTGAGCCCCAAAAACGTGGGAATCGGGGATGGATCTGAAAAAATTAAACTCTTTCCTGTTTGCTTCAAACATTCGCTCAAAAACCTTTCTACCCATTTACGACCCATCAAGGATCTAACTAAAAAGCGGGAAAAACTTTTTTTTGCTTCCTCCGGTAAAACATTGATGTCCTCCAAAATCAACATTTTCATTCGCATTCCGCTTTTCGTATTCCAAGGAACAAATTCGGTTCCTTGCTTCGAGTATAAATAACCACATGAATGGATGATGTTATACAAAGAAAATATTATTTATACCCAAAGGTTTCGGGTATGTCCGTCAGTGAGAAATCATTGCAACGCGCTTAGCTATTATATTTTACAATTGTATTACCTGCGTATTCCACAGTAGGATACTACCATGACGTGTGAAGAAAGAACAGCACAAGTCCAAAAAACACTGTAAATTATTACACTACCGTTTATTATTTACCTATATAGATGGCCTTTTTTGTGTAGAACACTGTTTTCTATGGTCAATACCTACGCTCGAGCTCACCCCAGGAAAACACTAAATCGAGTACTGAAGCCGACCCGAGAATTACAGTTTCATAAAAATGCTGGGGATTCAATAACTGAATAATTAATTATTTGTTGTTCTTCATGAAGCATAAGGTAAATAATAAACCGCTATGTAATCATTTACTTGTATAGACGCCCCTTCTGCGTAGAGCACTGTTTTCTGTGGTCAGTACCTACCCTCGTGCTCCCCTCAGCAAAGCCCTGAATCCAGTACTGGAGCCGCCCTGGGAATTACGGTTTCATAAAAATGCTCGGGTTTCAATTGTTCAATCATTAATATTGTTTGTAGTTATTCAGGAAGCATAACGTTTTTCAAGTTGCAAAATTACCTATCAACAAAATCCAGAAGAGCCTTCAAATGAAATAATATCACAGAACAACCAACTCGATTTCATGTAGCTATCCGCGATTATAATCAGGTGCTCCCTAGCAATGATATCTGGGCCGGATTGATACCGTTTCATTCACGATCGTGCTGACGAAGCTTTTCGGTGCAAACGAAAGGCTAGCCCCGGATGGTCTCAAAAATATGTTTAGTTCAAGATCAATATAAAAACGTTAATAAAGACCATACCCTTCTACTGAAAGTTTTCGAGCTACGGCGTTCTGAAAATGTCAACCCCAATTGTTCACTCCTTAGAGAAGAAAAAAACAACTCTTGAGATTTTGGGTTCCATTAAGGAAGAACAACTCACCTAATTTTTTTTCATCAATTTTTTTTCTTCTGTATAGGTAACTTGTAAATGTTCAGTCCATGATCCTACAACACTCTCAACTCGAAAGTCATATAATAATCTCAACATTATTGAATTCTCTATTATTTAATATCGTATGATAGTAAGTACCTACCTACACTCTTGATAAACTTCATGTGCTGAACATTTTCAACGTATGAGGAGAAGTAATTTTACCTTTGGTAATGAGCAGAAGGCATTTATTACCTTTGAACATACTGGAGAAACAAACTAATGAACTATTGGTTTTAACGAATATTATAACACTCTCGACTTCCTAACTCACAAAAACAACTCTCTGAGCTGGGTTTTGAAGTAAGAACAAACAAGTGAAAAACGAGACTAGTTGAGTTGTACTTCCTCAAACACAATAAATTACAACGCACACTTACTTGAGTTGTTTCAAATCAAACGAGTTGTTTTTATTCAAAATTCTATAAGATGAGTTGATTTCGTACCAAAATACCAATTTTATCGAAATTTTCGTGGTTTTTCCAATTTAGGGCCGGTTTATCAATTATTCTCTAGTTAAAACTCTGATTACCTAGTCACTGATTAACGTTAATCAGCGATTTTAACTAATCAGAGCTGAGGATGCGTTTATCAATGACTGCATTGATACTAAATAACAGCTAGTTAGCTAGTCAGAGTTTTAACGAGAGAAAACAACGCCACCACTACAATAACGTGAAAATCCCGTAAAAGTAAGGTGCAACATTGCGAGTTGGACGGCGTTTCCATGGTAATGGTATTGTTATCGTCACATTCCTCGCCAAACGCGGCCAAATTATAATTTATTGTGCTCCTCTAGTCCTCTGTATATTTATTTATAATACATTTTTATTTGTACGAATGTAGCAACGTATTTTCTTTTTGGTTCCGCGGCGGCTTCTGCTGTCCCTCACCGGCTTCGGCTTATTTTTCTTGACTTACGTGATCGTGTGGAATCAGCATCATTCGCGCTCGGTTCTGTATTTTCGCGAGTTCCGTCGTATTTCTGTATTTTTGTAGTTATGAGCTTTCCCGAGAACGAAGTTAAAATGTCTCAGCATTCCAGTACGTATTTTATCTCTATTTTATGCAATATTTCCATCGAACGTAGACAAATTCAGCTCCTGTAGTGATCAATATACCTATTTGTACGTGGGTTTGGCATGCTGCAAAGGTTGTTTGTTACCTACTTGACTTCAGTTTACCTAATCAATGACGTGTAACCATGAAATATTCATTTTGATAGGATTTCAGTATAAGATTTCAATGTGCCTAATCAATGGGAAACCCATGAAGTATTCTTTTGGTTTATTATTTTCAATAATGAACCATTGGAATCGAGCATGAAAACAAAAATTCTTACCCCCCCTCAAAATTTGATGGTTTACGTTTCAAGGTATGTAGAATCCAAAACTGCAAGAAAAATATTTCTGTCTGTCCGCCGTACGGACCACTTTTCTTAGTTGCCATGAAACAAAATTGATGAAATTTGGGTTGTAGGTTCCGTTCGGGGTCTAGTTGGTCCTCGAAGCTCGACGTTACGGTCAGTCATCTCTAAGGGGTTCAAAATAGGGGTTGAAATTTTCAGAACGCCGTAGCTCGAAAACTTTTGATCGAAGGGTATGGTTTTCTTTACGTTACGTTATTAAATTTGTCTTGAGCTAAACAATTTTTTGAGACCACCCGGAGCATCGTCTGACCAGCCGTTCGTGAGCACCAAAAAGCTTCGTCAACACGATCGTGAATCAAACGGTATAAATCCAGCCAGGATATCATAACTACCATAACTACGGAGCATCTGATTATAATCAAGGATGGCTGTCGATGGAAGTCGAGTTGTTAGTTCTGCGATATTATTTCATTTGACAAGTGATGGACTATTGGATTTTGTTGGTAGGTACTTCTGAAACTTGAACAAACGTTGAAGTATTATTGATGGGTAAATTAATACACAATGGCAAATTATTACACACCGGCAAATTATTACACCACGGTAAATTATTACACCACGGTAAATTATTACACAACGGCTCATCTACCAAGAAGGGGCTGGATTTTGTTGATAGGTACTTTTGCAACTTGAACAACCGTTGAAGTATTATTGATGGGCAAATTATTACACAACGGTTTAGGTAGGTACCTAGTAACTAGTACGGGGTAGGTACTAACCTACGGAGGGTCCGAGATCTACAAAATATGTGTAGAATAGTACATATGGTATATAGAAGGGTTATCTATACGGACACTTGTGATCTGTAACAGGAGGGTATTCTGTACAAAATAATAAACCGTTGTGCAGGGATTTGCAGCGTTTTTGTTTTTCAAATTGCAATGGTTCACGAAAAAATATTCCTTCAAGTGTTAAGTGTTGATATAGTTTCCAATAATGGACAAAATAAATAGTAATAAAGAATAAAAAGTGTAGTTTCTTTGGATAGCGGAAACTGGAGTGGAAATCCACATCATCCTATGTCTCAAAATACGGTATTTTCCCTGCCGAACCAAGTATTTCGCACCCATTCAAGGTAGGTACAAGTTCATTTCTCCGTCGGAGAAATCCTAATCATCCATTTCTATGTCAGAATCCATGAAAAAACGAATGAAAACACTCGCCACTCGCCAAGTTTGGGCACAAATAGGAACAGAAAAAACTAAAATGCAATATGGCTGCCCACTAATCAGACTTTGACTGGGCAGTTAAATTTCTAACTAGAGCTTCGATCTCCAGTTAAAGATAGTCACTGATTAGCGATAATCAGCAGCTAAAGTGAATTGATAAACGGGTATGCGAGAGTTAATCAGAGATTTGACTTAGTCAGACTTTAATCGGGCTTGCAAATGTGATTGATAAACCGGCCCTTAAAGTTTCAACTTCGAACTTTCCCATTGGAAAGTTTACTTCTGACTTCCGACTGGTAAGACCGCATCAAAATAAGAGGGAATACGACAAAACCCCATCTTCGAGATGAGTAAGTTGTCCTTCTTTCTCACGGCAGTACTAATGTTGAAATCGAACAGAGCAGTGCTTCGCGAGCTTAAAGGGCTGAGAAAATGAAGAAGGTTTCACAACCCTCCGTAAGTGGAAAGCCTACTGAGTTTGGCGGAGGGTTTTGGAAGTAGAAACTTGGTGAAACCATCACATCACTGAATACGCACAAACTCAAACGAATACGAGGAAATCCGTCAAAGAAGTTTCCGAATAAAAGAAGTTTACTTTTGTCGAAGAGAAAATCAAAGCGGCCCCCATTGAATCTCGGTCGTTGAGATCAATAAACAAGAATCCACCTACTCCTTTTGGTTTGAAGAACAACGATTTGAGACTCTCAAGATAATTGGGAGAAAAAAACCACCTTTCCATGTACCTATGCATTGTGACTTACTGTTCATCGTGTATTCTCTCAATACTGGATTTTCTCCTTTGGGCTTGTTCTGGAATCTGCTGAAGCCAACCCCTTACTCGGGGGTCGAGTTAAATGAGAAAGTTGGCGCCAATATTTTATGAACTACCACACAACTCATGAGTACACCATTAGATAGGTACTTCCATACTTCTTACTACTGAGAAAACATTGAGCTTCGAATCTCAAATTTAAACAAAGTTCCAAAACCAAAGTGGATTTGCAAAAACACTGAACACCATGCAATTTTCTACTGCACCAAAAAATCGTGACTTGCCAGCCAATTAGCAAAGCTGTAACAGCCATCTGGATTTACTCAAATAATAGGTAAACGGCACAATGTGGTAGTTACCTGTAAATTGCAAAACTGGAGTGTCACAAAATTTGTGTCTTTGGCAGTTACCTGCTTTTTGCAAATTGAAGAATTCCTGATTAGGGGAATGTCGCTTAACTGTTTTAATTATATTAATCGAAATATTCAAGTATAAAATCAAAAACCACTCCACATCGATAGAAATTGACGAGCCGATTCCAACCATAACAAAAACTCAGTTTCGGAAAAATGTCGCTTACTTCGTTTTTTGCGTCCAATGTTAGCGTTTTTGAAAGGCTTAGACTTAGTTAGAGATCTAAAATACTTAATCAGTAGAAGTGGATGGCCAGCTAATGACTAGGGATCTCGGAAGTCCACTTACTGTACACAGCCAGAAGATGACAGAACGCCATAGTCCCTATCTGGATACGTACCTAGGAAAAAGAAAGAAAACATCATATTTTAGAATGGCAGTTTTTCCAATAGAATGAGGGAAGTTAGACAAAAAATAAATAAATAATAAAAATATAATGACTGTTGAATGGAAACGAAAAAGGAAAACAGGGAAATCCATGGTTATAAACTGCTGAAAAGTTCAATAATGTCGATGAGACCTCAGAGTTAGTGGGGTTACTTTGGAAATTCGCTCATAATACCATCCTGAATGGGACATTTTTTAAAGCATTGATCGAAGGTGCAACAAAATATTGTTTGTGCGGAAAATAATGAGCGATTGTTTATTTGCAGTGATAAGTACATTTTTCTTTTGTTCTTTCTTTAGGAATTTGAAAAAAAGGGAGTCAGAGATCCATATTAATAGACGGGAATATTTCGAACTTCCCAATGACTGTACTTCATAGAATATATATACTGTATGAAGACTGATAGAACAATCCATAATAATGGATTTAAGGTTTTTGATCCTATATAGCCACAGGATACAAATGGTTAACCCCCTATTATTTCCATATTAATTCGATTGTCCCCATATTGTTTACGCACGTGAAGATCCCACGTGTTCCTTCAATACTTTTAGTTTCCCTATTTTGTGTAGGGAACACTCATAACATGAATAGAGCAACTTTAGTTTTCCACAATTGCAATTTATTAGACAAAGACTTCAGTAAATGTACAAAACCTTTTTTCATATTAGAAATTTACTGATGCGCATATATGTGCCTAAAAATTAATGAGAAAGCTTTGCCTAATGAAGTGCAACTGTGAAAAACTGAAGGTGTTCGGTTCATATCCAAAGCTACTATTTTTGATGTTGTATACATGGAACAAACTTACCCCCCACTCTATAGCTGTTGCTGCTCATCCACAATGTAGACGACTCTTATGTACTCAAGAGTAATCTGCATACAAGAGATTTGATAATTTTATTAGGAAACGCGAAGTCCAGGAACTGGTGATAGGTTGGACGGAACTGTGGTAGGTAGCAGCTGTCCACCTCACAACTATTCAAGATTGACACTTCTGGGAATGATGGTTCGTAAGACTTGAATCGAATGCCAATCAATCCTTAGGTGCTGATAAGCCGTAAAGTAAACCCGTCCGAGGCCAGCTTTGATTTTCAAATGGTCCAATTTTTCTTTCTGATCTCATTTTTCATTCATCAGACCTCGGAAGGTCGCCTCATTAGTCATTTACTACATTCACGCTGAGCAAGGCACTTCTCCTGAAGGCCCTCGCCGGCCCTTCTCATTCATTAACGGCCGTTTAGTTATCGTGGGAGAGTTATTGGCTCCAAATAAATTATTTAATGCCGGAAACCCCTAACGGCATAATTAAGGGCCAACTTCCTTCGAGTAAGCATCTGATTTATTATTCCATGCATCGTTCTGAAGAAGGAGGACCTAACGATCATTTTATAGAGATCATTTTGGCGAGATATATCATCCCGTGAGAGGGGGGTTATCACAAAACCGTTCAGGACCGGCCTTGGGATGGTCGGAGGTTGTTCATCAACATAATACTAGAAAGATAATACTTCACTTTTGTAACAGTGTGGGCTGTTCTCGATACATTTTTTCTTCCAGTGGAGACGGGATCGCTTGGGGAAGCCTAATCGATATCCCTTCTTAACCGGTGATAATCTCGCTGGTCTGGGAGGGGGACTCTCGAGAGTCCACCCCCACTGTTACACTCTGTCACATGGTAGCACAGCATGGTTCAGTAGTATGCGCTGAGCACTTCACCATACTCCAACCACTTTTTGTGGGCTTACCAGAAGGATAAGCCCAAAGGTTTCCCAGAAGGATTCCTTTACTAACAACCTGTCCCTTTGATAATACATGCATCTATTGGCTTCCCCACCCCCTTTCCCCCCTTTAGAGTGTCAGTATAATTAAAATATACTGAGCTCATTAGAAGGCGACTGATGCCATGTACCAATTTGCAAGTCCCAGTAGTCGTTCCATCCCAACGATGGAGGTTGATCACCTAGACGTTGCCCGATGAACGCAATTCACTGGACAACAACCTCTGACAACATTATCTGCCAATACTCGTCTGTAGGAGCTTTGTTCTCCACCAGTAAAATATTATTGAGGTAGTACCATTACGATGGAGGTTAGTCACTTGAAGTTGTTCAGATGTCTTTTCCTGAACCAGAACTTCATACTACTTTTCATTCCCCCTTTTTCCTCTCATACTTCTACCCAGAAGTATGTCATATGGGGAGGATTGTAACAGTGTGGGCTGTTCTCGATACATTTTTTCTTCTGGTGGAGACGGGATCGCTTGGGGAAGCCTAATCGATATCCCTTCTTAACCGGTGATAATCTCGCTGGTCACCAGTTCCAGCGAGAGGGGGACGCTCGAGAGTCCACCCCCACTGTTACACTCTGTCACACTTTACATACATCAGGAAAAGTGAAGTAAAGTTAAAAAGTAAAGTAAAGTGCCACCCATTCCAGGCTGGGGCTTTTCGTCCGACTGCCCTGCCAGCGTCGCGGACGTGATCATCGTGATCTGATCCTCCAATGAGAGGATCAGAATTCGGTCTGATCATTTCGCTCTTTACTTGTCTACTCATAAGGTTCGTTCCAGCCACGCCGAGTTCATGAAGAAGTTTGGCGCAGAAACCGCCAGATGGTCGAAATGACGCGTCCTAACCGTTTTGAGTTCATGAATTCAGTTGGATGAACTGTGTGTTCCAAGAGCGTGAGCTCATGAAGTCGAGTTCGGCGAGTTCATGAACTCAACTGAACCCAACGGGAAGTGAGCTCACCTCCAGGTAACATCGTTGCAACCACCCTGAAATCATAACCTGCTTCATTTATTCCGGCACCGCCTGACAGACGTTTGTGCAGTATTTTGCGATTTTCTCTTCTTTGGCATTTGGTGTTTTAAACTAGTGAGCTACTAACGATTTATAGCGTTAGGTAATGAACAAAACCCATAGGTTTATTGAATAAGTATTATACCAGCCTCATTAGGAGGTTTTTGGGTGGTATTAATTTGGCGGGGACAAATGAATAATATCCTGTGCAACGCACGGGGCATCCATCTTACAACCGTCATCTTCATGGCTGAAAGATTCATTAGATCCCAATAACAGGCAATAAAACATCCAGTACCAAAACAACCAGATTAAATGCACTAACTCGCCATTTTGGAATAACGCTATTTCACAGAATATCCGTGTAAGCCTGAGGAGGTATGAAGAGGAAACTATTTCAGACATCCCATGGCATCTGAAATAGTTTCCAGTCAACGCTTCACAGCACCCCGAAGACAGAAAAGAAAATACCAGTGGACCTATTACCTGCACAAGAGCAATCCACAGAAACATAATATGGGTACACACTTAATCTGTTGGACTTATTGTTACTTATTGTTATACTGTTTAAACAATATTATGTACCTATGTTTATGTTTAATGAAATTCAGCTTAATGTATAATATGTGCAATTATTATTAATCTGGCTGAGGATGGCTAATGAGTAGAGACGTTCAAAATACGGTATTTATTTTTGCCAAATATGGCACTAAAGAGTATGGCAATATGGCATTTATTTTTGAAAAATATGGCGCTTTTATGGCAATTAGTTAGTAGTAGTTTAACAATTTCATTGTCATGATGTCACAATACCTACTTTAATCAGTCGTTATTAAGTCTTTAACCGGTATTAACAAACAAGGGGGTCCGCTGACTAGTAGCCTCCTGTATCACTAGTACAATACAATACAACGTCTACCTACCACAAGTTAGCTGTTTTTTAATATTGTGGCGCCACTAACTGGCTCCGTCTTGGTACCAAAACGTATATAGCGATACCTGACAAGAGACCTTCCAGTACTTCACAAACTGATATAATTGTCCCCGCATGGGCAATGATATGAGGAGGAGGTCATTAACGGAAACTTGGAACCCCGATAACGGCCACTGTCGGCGGTTGATCTGAAATCTTAACTACTTGAAACCCTGAATATGGTAAGAACATTGCCAAAATATCATTCTACAGCCTAATATGGCAACACGGCATCAGAAGATCTCTGCTAATGAGTCATATCTCGTTCCGCGTGCAACAGCAACTATGAACTGCTAAATATTTCATCATGAGCTAAACTGCAATGAGGCAAAAGGCAATCTAACAAAATAAACTGAAAATTCCTCATTTGATAAATAAGCGCACTTTCTTAGATATCCAGTTGTTATCTCAACAATATGTTATAATTTGTCAATAAACAATTACCTTCAGGAGGTCCTACAGACATAGCAATGGTATATTTTTTTTGGAAGAAGAGGGTTTATATCCTTCATAAAGAAAAAGCATTTCCGTATATAATCAGTGTACATACATTTGCAGAAGTATTACGAGATGTAGCCCACCAATTTCAACACACCTATTTCAAAATTGAATTCTTGATTTCGATGAGAAGGAGGCGTCTACTTGGATCTCTCCATATCGATCGCGTCATCGTTGAGCGGGCTGATGACGCTAATTAACCCTCCGAGATTGGTAATTAACCTTTAGGCAGCGCTCAGGTATAATAAACACGTTCTTCCGCAGCCCCAGCAAAATCGCTTTTAATGTTTCAGTACGCAGGTCGCTTCCAGGCGAGACGCAGTGGATTCATAAATCATCAGCCTCTTTCACAAAGGAGTCGCTTATCTCCAAGATATTGGACCCTAAAGAAGGCGTAGTTTGGAGATCATATTGTGAAGACCAAGGTGTTTTTGTAATAACAGAATTTCACTAGCTAGATGATCCATGCGTTGGGCAGGATTTTATTTACTGGAATTTGTGTGTGTGATTCTTGAGAGCTGGTCGAATGATAAAAGTTCAAATATTTTAAAGTTAGTCGTATCAAAAAACGACTCAGGTTTCAAGGGTGCACAATCTACACTTGTTGAGAGTTGAGATAGTGACCGAATTTCTCAACTTACCTACTACTGTTATCCACAAAGGTGATTATGAAAAATGTTCCTAGATTATAAGAAGGGTTGTAAAGCATGTTTAAAATTCACACCACGGAAAATAAAAAATTATCCTCCCTGAAATTAGGGGGTAAGAATATTACAGAATTCCGGCAGGAAGACCAATTTATAACGATGAGAATCGACGATAAGAGCCCTCAAAACGGTCCAGAGTTGGAATTAACACGCGACATTTGCAATGGGCCAACCCATCTGAGCTCCCCGCGTGATATTTTAGCAATTAGCTCTCTTTTGCGCACGATATAAAATACGGGGTTAAATGTTGTGAAAATCACCGACCGAGCGGTTGAAACTTGTTATTATAGAACCGACAATGTTTCCACGGCGAGAAACAAACAGACTAATTCAGTTATATATTTATAATGATCATTAATTAATTGCACGACTTGGGCGTTAATGTTATGTTATTCGATGCAAACGTTTACCATGTTGTGCATAAGGTTGACCTATTCTAGCTATTTACCGAACTCTGTGACTCTAATGGAGGACTGTAGGATCCGTCACAGAACTGAACTATTAATTAAAAAGAATAAAACCGGAGTTACTGAAAGGTTGTCGGTTTCATAATACACGAAAAATATACTGTTATACCGGTTTCAGTTACCAAACCATCGTCAGTTTGATCACTGACCAGGATTAGTGGAAACATACAACCTTTCAATAACTCCGTTGTTTATTCTTTGAAATGGGTTTCCACGATTCCGTCGCGAGTGATTTAGTCCAGAACTACACACACACCTATCCACTTTGATCCAACAAAAACAGACAATCAATTGATTTGCTCACTTGATCACCAAGTGCTGGGCAAATTGGGAATATTACTGTTGAAGAGGCAACAGACATAGGACCTGTCTACTACGTTATTCACGGGGTTGTCCGTTGAAGTCCTGCTATCTCAAGTTTCGGGCGACCTATCGTTATCGATTGTTAGCGATTTTGAGAAAAAGGGTAGAGCATAAGCGATATGTACCAGATGCATAAAATTCGCCTCAACATGTTTGAAATCAAATCATATGGAAATCTCACATTCATAAAGGCCTCACGATATTGGTGTGAAAACAGCTGAATATTTGGAGAAATTTGCATGCCTAGCCAACGTTTTGTGAGATAAATTCTTGTGTGTATGACTGTAATATAAAAAATTAAAAAAATTAAAATTTAAAAAATCCAGATGTCCCTCATGAATCACTATTCTTATGACCACCCGCTATGTGCTATTCACTCATAAATGAATTCATATAGTCACCGTTGTTTGCTATTCAGTCTTAAATAACCGAAGCATTTTTTTGTATCAATAGCTACATTTCGAAAACCACACAGCACAATCCTAATGCCTTCGGAGATACGGCCAACAGACCAGCCTCAAACGCCAGCTTTTACTTTACCTGAGAGAGTGAGGGGGAGGGGGAGAGGGGAGGGTTTCATTATCTTTAAATTATTTATCAGCTTCTTCTATTCAAGTATGTTCTTTCTTTGATTATTTTTGTATTTGAGCACATGTGAGTTTACAGCTCGATATTAGGTATATACCTACCTGTAAATTGGCGTCATAAACAAACAAAGTACTACCTACTCGTAATTCTCCATATCTCCCGCATGGGGAAGGGAAGTAATGTGATGCCTTGCACCCCTCGAATTCTCAAGGAAGAAGCAGGGCTTCGATATACAACAAACAATTTTGAACAACCCCAACGTTTGGGGGCAAAAGAATGTTGGAATTTGTTAACAAAACCATGGGAATTTTCCGTTTAAGTAACAATGAAAATTCGTTCGTAAGGTCATCCTGCATAGCTAGAAACTGAAAAATGCCAAATTTCGCCAGGAAGTTTGAAATGGCAAATCAAATACGTAAGTTTGAAAAATATCGATTTTCGAAAACTAAGTCTGTCAAATATCAGTTTTTGTAGGTCAAAAATTGCAAAAATTGAAAATTACCAAGAAATCACCATAATTGCTTGAATTGCACTAAAACACTGTAAAGGATGGCGATTTACGCCAATACGCTTAATATGGTCATGAAGCTTCCCTATATAATACCTATCCTAATCTCTTTTATGTATTCAAAAACGCTGCGAAGTTCTCGTCACATGGGTTTTTTATTCTACTGGACAGACGTGCAGAAATTCTGGCTGTTCATTTAGAATGGCTGAATGGAACAGTGCAATTATTTAAATGGCTAGTTTTGATGGTTTCTACCAATTTTGGCCCCAAAAAAACAAATTAGGATTGGTTTTTTTTTTTAACAAATTATTTTTGATCATTGATAGTACCATTTAATTGTCTTGGTTCACCTGCTGATACTGCTTCTAGTGTTATTATACAAATGTATGGTGATTCCAGACAATTTCCCAAGTTTTTGACCAATGAAAAATTAATTTTGGGAGCTTAACCTTCGTTACAACCTCAATTCTTCACTCTTCGGTCAAAATCAGCCCAATATTCGGTCTTATAGCCCTAAAAAACATGGAAAACGATACCTCACAAGCTCATGTTCACTAAAACCTCAAAAATCCCTCGATAACCCCTATTTTTTACCCATTTCACCCCTGGGTGTATTCCGATCGGGCTGCCGAGCTTGGGTCCTAGATGCTAAATGATGTGTTCCCAAATGGGGACTCAAACTGTGTGCGGAAGAACGACGATTTTATACCAAAATTTAACGTAAATTTCAAGACTCAAGACTCAAGACTCAAGACATTTTATTGGCACAATAAATCCACAATAACAAAAAAATACATACGATTAACTATATATATACAATTGTGCCCACAGAGGCCTAAGTTCAAAGAACTTGTGTCCCTCTGTGGAGTTGTACTGACTATTAGATTAAATAATTAAGAAACATTATTGGATTGTATTATGCAAAAGGAAAAGATGAAACACATTCAAATAATAGCCGCTTCTCTAATTTTGTCATGAATATGTTTTTTGAAGACTTCAAAACTACAAAATTGACGAACAACAATTTGATTGCTGTAAAAGAAATATAAAGCAACAACATGAGAATTCCTACGAAACACCTCTAAATTAATTTTGGGCAATCTAATATTAGACCTAAATGCGGTTCGCGTCGAATCCATCTGGGAAATATTATTATTATCAATACCCGTCCTAAAGACATGGAGACAAGCTTCTTTAATAAATATATCCTTAATTTTCAAGAAACCCAAATCTCTATAAAGTACAGATGTATGACATCTGGGAGACTTATTCAAAATAATGCGCAACATCGTATTTTGTACAATTTGCAAAGGATGAAGGGAACTCTTACATGCACTTCCCCATACTAAGATGCCGTATCTCACCAAAGAAATAAATAAACCAAAATAAACCATCTTAAGCAATCGGAGATTAGCAAACCCTCTTAAAATTTTGAACACATAAAAGAGTTTCCTTAATCTTTTAATAAGCAGCCCTATATGTTCATTAAATTTCAAATGTTCATCGATAACAACTCCCAAATAATTACAGTTCTTTGAAAAGGGTATCCAGTCACAAGTGCAGTCCTGGGGGTTGCTACATTTATAGTCATGAAACTTCATGAGTTGGTTGGAGATAGTCCTTCTCTCAGAGCCAGAAAATCTCAACACAGAAGTCTTACTTAGGTTAAGACGTAAATAATTCAAATTCAACCAAGTCCGCACTACTTGAAAATTTGCACTAGCCTTAGCTAATAGGTCTGATATGGATCCTTTGTCGGGATAATTATTACTGAGGATACATATCCGTAAGTATTTCACTCTTTTTATTTATTCACTCCTTTACACTTAACCACCACGCTGGATCCTAACTGTCCGGGAGCTCGGGGAAGACGACTGGGAGTCCGAAGCAACGAGGCACCTGCGGATGTCCAATTCGTTGACCCCTCTCCTACGTCACGGCTCCACGTGTTTAGCTAATCAGCACAGCTGATTAGCTCGCCGGATATGGCTGGCGCTTAATACGAAATACCGCGCCCACTACATCAGTCCGTCCGCCAGAAGAAGCCAGTCCCTGGCTGTCCAGACCGCCCTTCATGGATGAGTTGTCCTGGGTTAGGCGCCATGCTGGGCAAGATACTGCCGGTCGCTGGAGTCTCTGTTGCCCATCGCCACCAGGACCACTTTGCTCATCACTGGGATGACTTCCTGTTACAAAAAGGCCCACGAGACCATCCAGGTGGTTTCTCTGTACACTGAGAAGTAGCCACTGGTGAGTCCATGGCCGTTTACAAGGATCAGGGCCGTTTTGGAAGACGGAGTAGCGCTGACGGAAACTTCATTGCAAGGTCTGCACTAGTCGCTTGGAGGTAACCAGCTAGCTGGAGGGTTCCGGTTTCCTTGATGTAGTACGTGGTGTCCAGGACTCCGTCGTGGTTGTGGTCAGCTTGCAACGTGGACCAACTGATGGAGTGGAGAGGGGGGGGGGGGGGGTTTCGCTAACAACCAAAAAAGATGATAGAAATTTTGAGTTGTACATATAGCCGAAACGGATTGTAATGGGAGTAGCCCGACATGACTTCCTAGCCTATACAGCGTGGTGGTGCGAAATTCGTTAGCTTAACGTACTGCAAATAGGTAGCTGTATGTATACAGTTTTTCGATAATCTAATCAATAAATAATTTGACCCATAGTTGGTAGTTCTTACTTATTGTTAATTTTTAGTATTACATTTGTTGCAAAACGGACCTACATACTAATTAATAGTTGTGGTTGAAACGCAGTTCACAGTAACAGTTTACAGTTAGGCATTCACAAGGACCGGCCGGTTGGGGAAAAACGAACTGAACTTATTAAACTTGCCACTGCTGAGAATTTTAGTTCTAGGTCTTAGCTATGACTCCCGCACTATTCGAAAAGCGTTTGGAAACGGGAATGCACCACTTGGACACACATATTATGAAAATCACTTGCACCAAGGGAAGGATAGGGCGACCGTAGGATTACGATAAGCTCACACAACACAAAATCACACACAGAAAACACAGGTACGAATTTGGCATGCTTTTTACACGGCTATAATCTACTATTTACATAATCCGGTACGGCACCTCTATATATATACATATATTATATACACTGATTGGATAAGTATACAACCCCCCTTCCCGTCTATGGGAGTATCATCCCTTGGTGATACATGGTTGGGTATGATAGGGGCCCTTGGACGAAAATATCGACCACTCACCCATGGTACCCAGTGACATGAGTTTCATGCTCTACCGTCCCCCCTCGACATATTACCATCTCCTGGTGGTAGTTGTCTGGAATACCCCTGATGGGCCTAACCTCTGTGTATAGAGGTCGCTACCCCATTGCAGGGTAATCATGTACGAGTTATGACCGTTGAATATATGTACAATATCTAATTTCTAACTTATACGTTTATTTAGTGTCATTGTAACCATTCCCCCTTATTTTCTAATTTAAAAAAAAAGCGCTTGGAAAGTTTTGGTTGGTTACCGCTGGACTTACTTCGTGATCCTCCGTACCACATAGAGGCCAAAGTTGTATGGGTTTACGAAATCGTACCTGTCCTGTGGCATAGTACTGTAGGTAACTGCGCGCCCCCTGATGGGCTCACTTTTTTTTTTTTTTTTTTTTTTTTTTCTGCTGGATGGAAATGTCCTGAGTAAGTAGGTAGTTTTACTTCGGGTGAGATTTTCAAATTCCTGGCGAAACAAACAATAAGTTATTCAGTTGACAGGAAAGTGTAAGGGGAAATTTTACGAAAACAAATAGCAAATGTGCTGGTACTCAGCTAACAAAATGCATGCTAAAAACTTGTACGTTGGTACGCTATTAACAGTGGCAACTCATTGGAGAAAAAAAGAATAATACAGGTGATAGCCTCTACTGGGAACATGGTGGTACTGGTACTGGTCGATCGAGGACCACTAATGGGGCCGATTTGGAGCATGGGATGAGTTTCCATACTACCAGTGCTAGCAGTAGCAATGCAATGACGGCTAAGGTGGTACCAGTGGTCCAGTGGAACATTTTCCAATGATGTTCCCTTGCTGCATCCTGTTGCAGAGTGTCATTTAACTGTTTTATGGCCTGTTTAACCGTAATTGAGGATTCAGGGCTAGGCAACTGATCCATTAGTGCATGAAATCTCTCTTTCCCCATGGTCAGAGCCTCATGTTCACTGGGGGTCAATAAACTGAGGGATCCATTCAGACCCAAATTGAATTGTGGTCTTTTAACCGCCTGAACTACCTTGAACTCCTCAGTTTCTAACACCACCTGGCCTAACAGCTGAAAGTCTGGTCCTGTTATCCTACACTGGCCCGCATCTTCCACAACTCCAGTTCCTGTGAGTGTTATGTGGAGTGCTAGCTTGCCAGTGCACTCCACCTTAATGTCCATTGGCTCGGGTACTGAGTACAGCCAGCCATTGTTCATTAAGGCGAATTCAGGTTGCCTGCTCTTGATCAACTTCCGCTCACAAGCATCCAGCTTACCTGTCCACAGGGAAAACTCACAGCTAGCCTTTCTACTAGTGTGGACTGGCTTTCGCAGTGTGCAGATGGCCGGCACACCACTACTACAGGGCGTCAGATCTGGTTCGTCCAGTAAGACATATTGGTCCTCCGCTTCCGTCACTGCTACGTACTCGTGAAGTTCGCCCCATGTGACCCAACTGCCTAATTGGTGATCATAAACAGGGGCTGTATGTAGGCGGTTCAGTCGGAAGGTGCTGGTCCCCTCCAGTAAGGGCAGCGCTATCAAGAACACTAAGTCAGTAGGTGTGGCTGCTGCCCTCACTGAGGCCACTTGGTAGAACCAAAATAATTCCTCTGTCTCAGGATTGTAAGGGAGTGTGACGGTAGGTGGTAACCTGAGTTTCAGTCCTGTCAGTAGGTTTCTGAGGTCTTTAGGTGTAAGTAAGTCGGGTGTTAAGTTGCCGTTGCCACTTGCAATTAAGGCTGACTGTACTCGTCTCAGGCTCTCCCCTGCTTCCTGATATTCCATCATGACCTGGTTTCTGATCGAATGCCAGTGGTTGATGACCTCTTGCAAGCCGAGAGCCTGATTGGTTTGTTGGAAGTAATTAGCTGTCAGTGCCTGGGTTCTATTCAGTTCTATAAGTAACTGTCGAATGATGTCGGTATGGTTGGAGATTCTGTCCTCCTGGTCTTTTAAAATAGACAGTTGAGCAGAGGCGTCATGCACTAATGTTGAAGTTTGCCCTACGAATTTTTGCTTTAGGGTGCGTAGCTCGTGGTCTGTAGCTACCCCAAATAAGTAATGGTAAACTTTTCCTAGTGGATCAAAAAGTCCCCGTTTCCTCAGAGCGTGGGGTGGAGCCCAATGTGTAATAAATTTTACCTGCTCCTCGTAGGCCTGGGTTTGGCGGCTAAGCCATTCCAGTTCCCACCTTACCTCCTTGTCCGTGCTTATTTTGGACGCCGTTACCTCACGGACCAGGTCATGGGTGACTTGATTCAGGTGGTTTGCCTCAGTCTGGAGCTCGGTCATGTTCAGATGCACCAGTAGCTTCCACTGAGAGCCTGTTACTGCTATCGATTGTAGCTGCTCGAAGACCACCCCAGGTATTCCTGTAGTTGGTACTATCATGGCCAGGTACACAATTAAAATCACATTCTCCATGGTTTAGTGGTTTACCTGTAACCAAGAGCTTATTAGACATCAGGTTTAACAGAACTAACCAACTGTCTCATCCACTGAAAATTAAATACTGTTGCAGGTTACTTTTTAAGTTAGTCATAGGGATTAGGTCTCTATGATGAAAACATGAATTCATGGGCCAACAACATTGTACTTAGGCGTAGCTTGAGTAGGCTTAAGAATGTTTTAACGTTATTGAAATTCCCTGCAGCAGTTAATATCTGGGTAATCGTTTTTGTATTTTTATGAGTAGAAAACACTCATTGTAGGGAATTTAAATATAAGGAGCTTAAGACAGCTATTGGATTAACATACTATCAAATATTCACATTAACATGGTATAAATGTATAATAGCTTCGTCTTAACGAATGCAAAAATTTCCAATACTTATTTATTAACATTGAATTATGAGAGAAGAAAAAACATGTGCATAAATATAATGACAAAGAGCTTTGATGAGCCTAAACTTTGCTTTTATGATGGGGAGGTAATTTTTAATTGGAAGGGACTTGAGAACAGGCTAACCCTTGGTACTAGTATTCTCTCCCCCACTGCTAATCCTCATAATAATTGGTCCTGGTACGTGGTCGTAAGCCATACCGGGAGGTATCCACAGGTTTCGGTGGTTCCTTCTGAGCTGAGGGGCCGGGTGTGACAACTTCGTTCCCGACAGGGGCAGTGGTTACACCATTATCCGTACTTTCGGGCGGTATAGGAATTTCTAGTAGTGGGCTCTGTTTCAGTCGGGAAGTATGCACTATTTGGTGCTCCTTGCCAATTTTGAGCTCCACATTCTGATCCGAAAGGACCTTTGTCACTTTGTATGGTCCCCGCCAGGGTTTAGTGAGCTTCCTTGACTTTCCCTTTTTGACTGCAGGGTTGTGTAGGTACACCTGATCGCCAACTTGTAAGGAAAAGGGTTTAACTCCTGTGTCATGAATTTCTTTCATCTTTTTCTTGCCCTCCTCTTGATTTTGTTGCACAGCTCTCCACAGTTCTTGGAGTTTAGTCCGTAGTTCCTCAACATGCAGCGCAAACGGTTCAATGGAAGGGTCAAGTGATAGTTCGTCCCTGGCAGGCATGGTCATTGTGCGGCCAAATACCACTGTGTATGGTGGATGCTTGGTGGTAGAATTTGGCTGCGAATTTATTACCATCTCTGCCAGGGGTAACTTCTCGTCCCAGTCCATCTGCGTTGGATCAAGGAAGTGCTTCAGTATACTGGCCAGTGATTTGTGAACAATCTCGCATCTGCCGTTTCCAGCAGGGTGATAGGCCGTAGTGTGTATCTTGTTGATCCTGAAGAACTCACAGAGATGTTTGATGAGTTCCGATGTGAAATTCTTCCCTTGATCCGACAACATCCGTTTGCTGGTGCCGAAACGTCCAAAGTGATTCACCAGCTTTAGGGCCGTTTCTTCTGCTGTTACTGATTTCATAGGGTGGAACTGGACGTACCGCGAAAATTGATCAAGAATTGTGAGGATGTATTTGAAGCCGTCCCTTGTTGTGGGAAGTGGCCCTACAACGTCAATGGAAATTGCTTCAAAGACCTCCTGTGGTTCTTCAAAGTTCCCTAAGGGAGGTCTCATACGACCGTCATTCTTAGCCTGCATACAGGGAGGGCAAACTTTGATGTACTGTCTGACATCCTTGGCCATATTTTTCCAGTAGAACTTCTGGCACAAGTTTGTCAGCGTCTTGTGTACCCCTCTATGACCACTCTGTGGCGCGGTGTGGCACAGCTCCAGTGCTCTTTGTCGTAGTGACGTGGGCACTACTAGCCTCATACCTCCAGCTGTATTCTTCCCGAGAATGCCTTGGTCAGTTAGCTCAAATCCCGGGCTCTTGGCTAATTCTTTGCATTCATCGTCCTCTAGTTGTGCTTGCCTGAGTTCTTCTGGCTCTATTACCATGGTGGTTGTTACCTGGTATGCACGGGAGAGTCCATCAGCGTTTTTATTGGTGTTCCCAGCCTTGTACTTGACTGTGTAGGCATATTCTTCCATGAGGAGGGACCATCTCATAATTCGAGCATTGGTGTCCTTCATTTGGTGGAGGTATCTGAGAGGGGCGTGGTCGGTTATTATGGTGAACTTTGACCCCCACAGATAGTGATGGAAATAGCGCACTGCATAGACTATTGCTAGTAGTTCAAGTTCTGTCGCCGAATAATTTTTTTCTGCCTTGCTTAGCGCACGGCTTGCATAGGCAACAGGATGTTCTACCTGGTCATGCATTTGGCTCAATACTGCACCAAGTCCTGAGGTGGATGCATCTGTTGTGAGGATGAATTCCTTTTCGATATCTGGGAATTTCAGGATAGGTGGGGTAGTTAATTTCTCTTTAAGGGTGTCAAATGCCTTTTGCTGACTTTCAGTCCATTCAAAGGGTGCTCCTAGTCGAGTCAGGTCGATCAGTGGCTTAGCCAACTTGGCAAAGGACTGTACAAACTTGCGGTAGTACGAGCAGAGGCCAATGAACGCTCTGACCTGTTTTACCGTGGTTGGAAGAGGGAAATCCCTTACTGCATCCAACTTCCTGTTGTCTGGCAGGACACCTTTAGAGCTCACCACATGTCCTAGATAATGGACTTCCTTCTGAAGAAAGTGGCACTTTACTAGCTGCAGCTTTAGATTTGTATCCCTGAAGAGCTTCAGCAGGTTACAGAGTTCCTCCATTTGCTCCTCCCATGTTTTATGGAACAGGATAATGTCATCCAGGAAAGCCTGGGCTTTTGAAGAGCCCAATGCCTTGATAAGCCTGGAAGCCATCTTCTGGAATGTGGCTGGAGCGTTGGATAAGCCAAATGGCATGCGAGTGAAAGCCCAGTTTCCCCCTGGTGTGGAGAAGCCAGTTTTCTCGATGTCCTCCTCCTTCACACGCACTTGGTGATACCCACTCCTCAAGTCTAGGGTAGTGAAGTACCTTGCTCCTCCCATAGCATCAAGGCAATCCTGTACATGGGGCAAAGGGAAGTATTCTGGTTGAGTAATTTTGTTCACCCGTCTGAAGTCCACTACCATGCGCCAGGAGAGTTCGGTGTGTCCATCAACTAAGGTTTTCTTTGGAACCAGGATGCAAGGTGATTGCCAGGCGCCAGTACTTGGCTGGATCACACCTTCTTTGAGATGATCCTGCACAATCTTTTCCATTGCCTCTCTCTGTTTTATGGGCACCTTGTATGGGCGTGTCCGGATGGGCTTGTGGTCCCCAGTCGGGATTCCATGCTCCACGAGGTCCGTAACACCGAGTTTTTCATATCCAGGAAAGCTGAATACATCTACAAACTCTTTCAGACGCTCTGATACCTTTTCAGGATGCTCAAATCCTTTGGACTGCTGCTTCACGAGCATTAAAAATGTTGCCAGCTCGTCCTCCACGGTTCCTTGAGCTTCTGAGGTTTGGGTGAGGCAGCAGGTAGCTTCTGGAGGCGGTGAGCTGACAGGTTCCAGGTTGCCCACTTTGCAGTTTTTCTGCATGGTGACTGGCGTCTCTGCTGAGTTGTACACCATCACCACTGAATCAGGCAAGTTGCTGTGAATGGAACCAGCAAAGCAGAGAGAATCTCTATGTACTGGTTGCAGCAGCTGGAGTCTTGTTTGAGGGGTATCCCCACCTACTCTCCGTGCTGGCACCACAGCTACACAACTGGGGGGGATGGTTACTTTCATACTAGAAACCAAATAAGCCTTGTCACGCTTCCCGGTTTCTGGGCTGGTGGTCGTGCTATGGTCCCTTCTGAATCTTATTTTTCCCTCCCTGATGTCTAACTGGGCGCCATGAGTGTATTGGACATCGAGGCCTATTATGGCTACCATCTCTTGGGGAAGGTCAACCACAGTAGCCCAAGCAAGGAATGTCCCAGCACCTGGAAGAGTGATGAGGCATTGTGCATCTCCATAGACTGTCATGAATGTACCCGTCACACCTTGTACTTGTCGGTGAGACGGTGTAAGGTCCACATCGTGCACTGCCTTCCTGCTGACAAGGGTTATTTGTGACCCTGTATCAATGAGGCACTTTCCCCTCAAACTCCCAACTTTGCCATCGACTGTCATGGCTGGCATTGGGGTGACATGGAACACCTGGGTTGGCTTGTCCAATTGCCGTTTTTCTTGAGCCATTTCCTCTCCAGGGTCGTTGCCGAGATATCCCTGACATTGAGGGGGAGGTGAGACTAAGCCACTCCCCCTCTCTGCCCGTTTGGGTTCTGATGAGAGGCGGAATGCTGCTGGTCTGAGCTGGTTCCGTTGTCTTGTGCTGGCGGAGTCTGGCCATATTTCGGTCCTCCCACTCGATATTCACACTCCCAGATTTTATGGGGCTTCCTGCAGTTAATGCAGGAAGTCTTGGCTTTCCAAGGGCTTTTCGTCTTTTGTTGCGGCGTGGGCCCCTTATCGTTCAAAGGTTGTGACCCCTGCCCTTTGTTGGCCACTTGGTTCTGGGTTGAGTTGTTGGGTGGATTCGGTTGGTTCTGGCCAGAGCAGTTGCAACTTCTCTCGTTACCAGGTGCTCTGCTTCCAGATTGTCCCTGTTTGGAGAACGACGCAGCCACAAGGCTCTGCTGTGTCTGCCGAGGTTCTGCTTGAATTGTATCATACATACTCATAGCAGACTGAGCCTTCGCCATTGCCTCGGACACCGTCCTAGGATCCGCGGTTGCTGTCGCCACTCTTATGTTGTGAGGCAGCCCCCGCAGGAAGGCCTGCAATGCCAGAATGTTGGAATCCGCACTCTTTGTTGGATCGGCCTTCTCCGCTAGGGTCTTGATTTTTTCCCCATACTGGGAGATGGTCTCCCCGGGCCCCATTGTCGTCCTATCCAACTCCTGGATGTACGACAACTCAGTCCTGATACCCTCGAAGCGCGTCCGCAGCTTTTCTTCTAGCTCCGCCAGGGTCCTGATGTCCCCCTGCCGGCGTTGCAGGAAGAGCGCTGGCTCATCCTTGGCTCTGCTGATGGCTGCTTGGACCCAGAGCCTCTCATCATACGGTGCTTCCTCCAGTTCCCGGAATCTCTTCAAGTGCCTGATTTGCGCCACCCAGGCCTCTGCGGTACCAGCCTTTGTACTGCCAGAGTACCATGGTATACTACTGATGGATTTTGTCAGCGAAGTATTCCAAAACCCACCATTGTTCGGTGACACATGGCCCGATACAGGTGGTGGTGGTGGTGGTGGCAAAAATGGTGACTGCTGTCCATGATATGGCACATCAGGGTGATTTCGTCCTGGGGGTACCCATAACCTAGCTGGTTGTTGAGATGTGGGGTGTCCGAGATTCGTTTGATGAGGAGGCATGCGATGATCTACTCCAGTCGGTGGTGGTGTCAGTTGTTGTCTGTGGTGTTGCAAGTCGGAGTGGTGGTGCCCTGGGGGGATATCCCACAGTGTACCTTGTTGCGGAGGAACAGGGTGTCCCAGATTTGTGGTTAGTGGGATGTGGTGCGTTGGTTGTGCCGCCAGGAATTCTGCAGGGGGAGCCTCGGCTCTAACGTGTGATTCCACCTGTTTTGTGAGAGCCTTAAGACTGTCATGGACCACTCTGAACCCGGAGTCCATGTGTAGTGCCATTCTGTCTCGCTGGTGACCATCTTCCGCCATTTGGCCACTGAGGTGATCCACCTTGCTTATCAAGGCATCAACCGCCCTCTGGAGACTATCCTGACGCCCATTACCCTGGACCAGGCTGGTGAGATGATCCACCTTCACTGATAGACTACTGACAGTCTTAGCGAGGTCATCTTGGTGCCACTGTAACCCTCGCAACTCCTGTTCCAGCAATGGAATCTTCCTCAGCTCCCGTGTGTACTGCCCCAGGGCCTGCTTGATGCTCGAATTGAGAACCTGGATGGTGCTGTCAAAAAGCTCTCGCATCATAGCCGCCTGCTGGTCGGCAAGGTAAACTCCCCTGGTCATCATACTCTCCTGGTTGTGGTGGAGGTGCATGAGGTATGCATTACTGTTCGCAAATTGAGTGGCAACGTCCTGCGCTCTCATACGAACCTCTTTGTCCCCAGACACAGTGGTCCTCGAAAAGTCCAGTAGTGGGGGAGTTCCTTTAAGGCTGTACGCCGTACGGCGTTCTGTCCTCACGCCACCCACATCCACCTCTGGCGGCGTCGGAAGGTGAAACTTCCCTGGATCCGGTAAGGGGGTAGAAGGTGATAGCGAGCTGTCACGCTCTCGGTCCTCCTCTCCTGCCCCCTCACCGTCACTATCCTCACCAGCCAGGAGGTCACTAACACTTTTCTGAAGGTTCAGCAGGGTTTTTTGCAACTCAAGGCGGCATTTGTCCTGCTCCCCTGTCAGCACAAGGCTCGACAGCCTTCGGTAAATGTGCCAAAGGCGAGTGTCTAGGGTACGGAGATTACCCCTTGTGGCTGTCTCATCAAGCTCGCTCACAAACACCTCCAGTGCTTGAACCTTCCTCCCGCAAATCTCTAACTCCCTCTCCATGTCCAACCCCCGCAGGATGTCCTCATTTGTTGGGACATTGTCCGCTAGGGCCTTTCTGAACCGGCGTCGTAGCTGTTCTACCAGACCCTCTGTCGGAAGGCCCCTAATAGACAGCTCGTACATGAGCTCGTCCTTCTTAAGACGGGTCGAGTCCATTTTTAGTAGGAAGCTTAAATTCGCTGCCGTAAAAATACTGCGCCGGCACCAAAAAGAAGGACCACCCCACGCAGCTAGTAAACGCTCCGTGCTTGGGAGGATTAACGACGGAAAGATCGGATATTAAAACAAAGAGAATCTGATTACGAGCGAGGTCGAGTTCCGGGATACACTATACCACTAAATAGGGAGAGATGACAATTAGCTGTAACTGGACAATTTAGAGATAATGTAGGTACAACAAATGATAACTGTAGAAATTGAAGAGAAATAGACGAAAATGCGCAAAAAGTTCGAAATGGATTTGAGTACGGAATTTGGATTAAGTTTTTGATTTTGTTAAGTAGGTAAGTAGTACCTATTATTTGTTTGTTTGATTCGGAAAGATTTAGATCGAATTAGGTAGAGAATTAAACGACGGGGAGTACACACACACTAAGGAAACTGAAGGACAACGAGGAACGGAGTGATTTACGATCGTAAGTTTCCGTAGCCGATCGTTGTCGTGATTTCGAATAGAATACTAAATTATGAAATTTAATAACTGATTCTATATATTATGAAACGATTAAATTGAATAGCCGAAAGGCGTGCAGTACAGCAAATACAAGTAAATTAAAAGGACTTGACCTACTTATACTTACTTACGAGTTTTGCTGCACCTTTGGTTCGTAGTAAACTTCTGACACCAGTTGATATGGATCCTTTGTCGGGATAATTATTACCGAGGATACATATCCGTAAGTATTTCACTCTTTTTATTTATTCACTCCTTTACACTTAACCACCACGCTGGATCCTAACTGTCCGGGAGCTCGGGGAAGACGACTGGGAGTCCGAAGCAACGAGGCACCTGCGGATGTCCAATTCGTTGACCCCTCTCCTACGTCACGGCTCCACGTGTTTAGCTAATCAGCACAGCTGATTAGCTCGCCGGATATGGCTGGCGCTTAATACGAAATACCGCGCCCACTACAGGTCATCGTAAGAATCACTCCAAAAAATAATAGCAGTATCATCTGCGAATCCAAATATTTGACCATTAATCTTTATGTCCATTAGTTCATTAATATATAAAAGGAAAAGCACTGGTCCAAGAACTGTACCCTGAGGAACACCACACACGATTTCCCTAGGACTACTCATGGTATCTCCAATCCTAACTACTTGCGTACGATGCGTTAGGTATGATTCGAGCAGCTTTAAGGGTAAACCCCTAATTCCATAATCATATAATCTCTTTAATAATACATCATGTTGGACGCAATCAAACGCCTTACTTATATCAAGAAACATACCTAATACGTAAAAACCTTCATTGCATTTATGAGTAATCAACTTATTCAACTGGAATAATGCATGGTCTGTACTTAAGTTTTTTTGAAACCCAAACTTTCTTTTTGAAATAGTATTGAATTTATCAAGAAATGCAACTATCCTAGTTTTAATACATTTTTCTAATAATTTTGATTGGGCCAGCGTTAATGAAATTGGTCTATAATTACCCCTTATGTCCTTCTCTCCAGTCTTATAAAGCGGGACAACAATCGATTTTTTAAATAAATCCGGGCATATTCCAGAAGAAAAAACAAGATTGAAAACATAGGCTAGTGGCTCACTAATGTATGGACCAACATGTTTCAAGACCCTGTTACTGATGGTGCCAAAATTATAGCTGCTATAGACCTTCAATTTAAGAATATGCTTTTCAATTTCAGTGGGACTCACCGGATTCATAAACAGTGACACCCCAGATGTAAATTTAGTGACCCTATCTCTTAAACTCTCTATCAGCGAACTAGGTGGCTTGTCAATCTCTTTGAGCACGTTAGGCCCTACATTTACAAAGAAATCGTTGAAAGAATTTGTAATGCCATTTATATCTTCCACAGTTGACCCATCTGCACACCTAATTTTTGAACAAGAAACTCTTATATCATTCTTCCTAGTATTTGTAGCCAATTTAATTGTATCCCAAATTGATTTAATGTTTCCCTCAGATTCTGCAATCAAAGAACAAAAGTAGTTATTTCTTAGTTTTCTAATCAGTAGATTCAGTAAGTTACGGTATCGGTTAAAGTACAACTTTAATTCAACATTAAAAGGCTGTCGCTTCAAGACACCTTTAATCTTATCTCTATTTCGAATAGATGTGACTACTCCACCAGTAATCCACGGTTTTATTTTCCGTAATTTGCCTTTTTTATTCCGCAGTTCCCTTGTACAAGATTTAATATGTCTTTCCAAAATTTCATGGAACTTAGTAACAGCCAAATTAACATCAGTTTCCGTAAACAATGAATCCCAATCCTCTTTTTTGACGCTTTCCAATAACTTATCGTAATTTATGACTGTATATGTCTCGTGTTTTCTTACTTCACCAGAATTGATATCATTATCATTATTATTAACACTAAGACTACCCATAGTCACAAAATGGTCCGTTAAGTCATTGTCATAAATCACTCCTATACTCTTACCTACAACGCATCCCCTAGCAACGATATGATCCAGACATGATTTTGAACCATTCACGACTCTGGTATAATTATTTATGTAGCTAACCATTCCATACTTAGACAGTATATTAAGATATTCCTCAGACAATCTTGAACGAGAAAGTATATCAATATTTATGTCACCACTCAAAATATGAATAAAGCTTTTATCATTTCCAAAATACCTATCTAAACTTTCCAAAAAAATGTGTACATTCCGATCATGTGACTTATAAATTGCAATAATAGTTACTTTCATACCACAATATGAAAACGTAACGGAAACTGAATTACATTCTTCAATAATGTCTGTACGAATTTCACTGATCGCTAAATCATTTCGTACATAAACCGACACGCCTTCCGCAATGTTAATATGAGAGGAGCTAATAAACGCTCGATAACCTGGTATCTCAAAATTAAATTGACTCTCATTCCATGTCTCGGTCAAAATAACTACGTGCACCTTTACCTTCAAAGACATTAGAAAAGCACAAAATCTATCAAAATTTTTCTTTACACTTCTTATATTCTGGTTAATAAAGTTAATGCCATTACATTGTTTTAAATTAACTTCAACTTCGTCTATCGATTCACAAACCTTTGTACATGTTTGGTTAAAGCTATCTAGAAGAGTTCTTATCTCAGTATCCATGAAACAAAATGAAAACCCAAAGAATTGGCAAATTTATAAACCAAGCTAATACTATTACATACTTTGGAGATCGTCTATAGTGCGGATCACCTTCACAACTCGATCTTCTTCATTTTTCCGAGTATGGATTGCAAAGTTCTTAATCCAAACATATTTGATTCCACGTTCAATTGCCATCATCTTTGCCCTTCTTAACAGATCGGCTCTAAAAGCAGTCAAGTTTTCAGTGATGAAAACACGAGAGTTGGGCCACTCCGGAACAAGCTGCTCAGCGGAAAACTGCCTATTTTTTCGGGAGCCCTCCACGGCCACCTGTCTTTCCTCTTCTGACCCAAGCACAGCTACAATCTTCTTGGGTCGATCACCTCGAGCGGAACCAGCTCTAAAGGCCTTTACGACTTTAATGTTCAACTCCAATTTAGTCGACAGCTCTTTGACTATCTGCACCACATCCTCATTCTTGGTAGAAGGAACACCGTGGATTTCAATATTTTTTTTCCGGGATTCCTGCTCCAGGTAGTCAACTTTTGACTGCAGAGTACCAACAGAAGTCCTCAACGTATTATTCTCTTTTTCTAAGATGCCAACAGTTTCCTTCATTTGCTTAGACTCAATGATTAAAGAGTCAAACTGCGAACTAAGAAATTCAAATGACTTTATCAGATCATTCAAATCTTCTTGCATTGCCAAAATTTTATCCACCTTGACTTGGATAGAACTCAAACCGTCGATTTTAAAATTAATTGAGGAAAGTGCCTTTCCGATATTGGTTTCATCTTCTCCCTGCTCATCCTCATCATCGTCCCCGGCCGAATTTTCGTCATCCACGCATCTATCACAAATCCATTTAGCCCTTAGTTCCTTTCTTAATTTTTTAAAATATTCAACCGTCTTTAAGCGCGTGCAAGCAGGATGATAAGAGGCATTGCACCGAGAACAAACGGCCGTTTTCTTGGGTGAAAAAAGCTCACGGGAACACTTAGCGCAGTCCATCACGATAGTGACGAGAACCCAAATAACACTATATAATAGCGATATCAACAAGGTGACTCACCACTACGCCGCAAATGAAGATAAAGCGATCAAAGCTTCAAGAGGCCAGTCCACCGGCACACTCAACAACACAGCACAAAGCAGTCTAATCACAAGAATGAGAGAGACGAACAGTTCCGAAACAAGAACAGAGCTATAAGGCAGGAGAGCAACAAACGAACGTCAACAGACAACTGAATTTAAGGCTGAAACTTCGTTAAAACCTCAATTTTCCACTCTCTGGTCAAAATCGACTTCATACTCGGTCTTCTCGTCCCAAAAACATGGAAAACGATACTTCAAAAGCTCATGTTACTAACATGTTATTAAAACACAAAATGTACCTTTTTGTATACCCATTTTCACTCATAGCACCCCTGGGTATATTCCGATCTGGACTGCAAAGTTTTGGGACACAACTAGGGCTCAAATGGAGCATGTGTGCGAAAGTACGAATTTTAGCATGGAACATGCTTTAGCCTTGGACTAACTAGCCAAAAAACGTTACGCGGAATGGGTGACGCGGATGGGTGACGAAATTTTCTTATGATTTTCACGCACAACCGAGTAGTTGCTAGGGAAATGAAACTTCTTTCATTTTCATCGGACAAAAATCGATTTCCATTCGTTGGAAAGCTCTTGATTTATCACGCATTTATTTCGTATTTGTTCTTGGTATTTATTTCCTAGTTTCACAATATAACTATATAAATGGATGTTATAAATAGATAGTAAACAATGACGCTTGTTTGGTTGTCACTTGGTTGATCGATGTGTATAAGCGTGGCTTAAGCATGTTCCATGTTTCTTGAATTGTAGCTGTAGGCTCTGAGCAGTAAGCATCCGGGGGTCCAGGGGGCCGCCCCCTGGCGAGGCGCGGAGCGCCGAGTTTTAGACCGAAAATAGTGTTATACAAATTTTTTGCTGAGCGAATACATAGGTGTATTATTCACAGAATATTAAACCAAAAGGTGGCGGTACCTGATGCGCTGGTCTGCGAGATCTCCGCTTGAGGTGCTCGGGAAATCTTCGCGGTGCCAATAAGTTGCGGAAGCTTAGTTGTGTTCACGTAGGTAGAATTCCCACTAATTACTGCCGCGGTTGGATGCCTGGGTTCCGCGGGAAATCTATATTTACAGGAGGATCGGAGGGATGAGGTCCGGTTTCGACCCTTCAGAAACGAGCTCACTAGCCTAGTAGGGTCGACCTCCACCCCCCCCCCCCCGGCCCTTCAGCAAAGGGCAGTCCAGCACTTCCCAAAGGGCCTTGAGGGGTCCCGCATTACCCCCTCTTCACAAATCCCACTCACCTCGTTCAGTAATAATTTAAACCCCTTCTGCTTTTCCACCATTCCCTCTCCGAGATACTTGGTAATGCCTCCATGAATCAAAACGGTTTACTACCCCTCTCCACCGCTGACCCGCCACAACGTGCGGATTCCACTGTTTACCGCCCCACGAGTAAAAGGAATCGTTCACTGTTAATGAAAATATCGCAAACTACCAGTTGGCGCAATCAGGGAAACGAATAAATTCCGTAATTGAAATTTAAAGTTGCGCTTCCAAGGAAAGATTAAGAACATCAATATGACGGTCCTAGTTATAGCCAAGACTATAACCATAATCCTCCCCTTTGAAATTCCACGACCACTTACCAGTTCTTAATAATTCGTCCTTCGCGCCTATCAACAACTTCGAATACGACACTTTGAGGTCTTTTCTGGAATTCGTAATTCGAAAGGCTCCTTGAACTTCACTATTATTATCTATCATACCTATTCTCTCTATTTGATTATGGCGCCACCGCCAATGCCACTAAGGAAAACAAGTTATTTGTGTACACTTTTCCTGATTTCTAAATAAACGTTCTACTGAAAATCGCTGCAAATTATTACACAACGGTTTATTACTTACCAGTATATCTAGATGCCCCCTTCTGCGTTGATCTCTGTTTTCTATGGTCAATACCCTTGTACTTCCCACACGAGAGCCCTAAACCGAGTACGAGAAAGCCGAGCAATTGCATTTCATAAATATACGGTGGAATCAAGAATTATATCATTATTTGTTGTTATTCATGAAGCACAGCGTTTGATCAGAATAAACCTATCAAGCAAATCCAAAATAACCATCATTCTTCAAGTGAAATAATACCTCGGTACAACCAACTGGATTTCATCCAGTCATGACAAAAATTTTGGTTTATTATTTTCAATAATGAACTTTTGGAATCGAGCATAACCCCCCCTCACCAACCCGGAGGTCCTTACATTTCGTTAGTTTCTGTTTAAAGGTAAGTAGAATCCGAATATGGAATAAAAAAGTTTCTCAACGTCAGCCGTACTCCGCACTTTCCTTAGCTACCATGAACGAAAACTAATGAAATTTGGTTTGTTGGTCCCATTTGGGGTCTAGCTGGTCCGCGAAGCTCGGCGTTCCTTTCTGTGTAAAACAGGGGTTGACATTTCCAGAACACCGTAAGTTGAAAACTTTTAACAGAAGGGTCGGTTTTCTTACATTTTTAAATTCAGCTCGAACTGGAAAATTTTTTGAGAACACCCGGAGAACTGTACGTCCAGCCGCTCGTTCACAACGAAAAGCTTCGTCAACATGATCGTGAATGAAACGGTATAAATCGGCCCAGATTATCATAGCTAGGGAATACCTGATTATGATCACGCATGGTTGAATGAAATCGAGGTGGCTCTTCCGTGATGCTCTTTCATTTGAGGAATGATTGTAATTTTGGATTTTCTTATTGGGTTTGCCCGTACTGCTAAATAAATGAAAAATAAATAAATAAATAAACTAGAAAAACGTTATGCTTCATGAATAACATAAAGTATTTAATAATAGAACTCTCTAATCCACCGCTCTAGTGCTTGATTTACGACTTTCCTTGGGGGAGCACAAGGGTAGGTGATGATCACAGAAAACAGTGATCTACGCAGAAAGGACATCTACACAGGTAAATAATAAACCTTTGTGTAATAATTTGCAGCGTTTTAAATTTATTTTCGGATTCTACGTGCTTTGAAAAGAAAACCCTAAAATGTTGGGAGTGGGGGGGGGGGGGGGGTTAAAATTAATGTTTGTCATACTCGATTCAAAGGTTCATTATTGATAATAACGAACCAAAATGTCAAGTTGATTACTGGTCAGCTAACTAGTATGACTGATGTCGGTTTAATCGGTTTACGGCTTGGCCTTTTGTTTTAAAACTGACATCCTACTATTATTCGGTCCAGCAGAAGGTGAGTTAGATATTAGTCATAGTAGTAGTCAGGGTCAAACTTGCGGGAAGGTTTACCCAACAACCCGGAACAGCCATGAGGCCAGCGTCATAGAGAAAACGCGGTAGATTCACCTTAGTCAGGAAGCTGGGAACGGAGGTTTGTTGAACGTGATGTTATCTCACCTAGAAGGAGGGGAGTGACAAGTTTATTCATGATCCCATCCTCCAGCTCCAGACGTCTTCAATGGCGAAGGGTCTTCTTCTCCCCCTTTAAGCGGTGGTTTTCAACCCAGCCCGACAACAGGGACAAAACCGGCGTCCGCCCGATATACCGGCGTTTCTATGCGGACGATCACGGGGAAAACCTCTTTTCCAGATGATCAGAAAGGAAACGCAAACACTTCCTTATCAGCTCCTCTGCGCAAGGGGTCCGTCAGTGTCAAGTAACCGGTACACCCCTCCCAATCCCATTCAATTGTCAGTCATGAAGGTTTGCAGATGTTATCTACAAAGTCCGCCCCGGACCATCCACGCATAACAGGTTAAACCACCCCCGCAACCGCCTCTGAATACCCCGTCTCAAAGCGGAGGAAAATTTCTAAGTGAATGGGGGAAAAATCCGATCGGACACTGTTGGAGTTTACGGCAGCTCGCACTTTCCAGTTTGCTGCACGAATTGGATTATCCTGCGTGAGAACCATAACAGAATGAAAAGCTACATTGGATACCAAATTTAACTTTACGATGCGATTCAACACTTCGTTCAGTGAACAACAGATTGAAGATGAACACGGCATGTACAGTCCTCAAGCCAGGGCCATCGCTAGCCATGAAACGCGAACAAAACATGATCAAATCGACAATATTAAACCAAAAAACATCGACACATGGGCAACGTTCGAAAAACTCTCAATAGTAATAAAATATCAAGAAGATAAGGTACTAAATTTGTTTATCTTCTGCGGAACAACATAATGGACTTTTTTCAGATTCTATAAAACTTTATGTACGTGTACAACTTTTTTCAGATTCTATAAAACTTTATGTACGTGTATACATAGGCGTACAATAATATTGGCTCACCTTGATGCGCTTTACTTTTTTAGGCCCCATAGCAATCGAAAACGAGAAAATTTTAGTTTTATACACACATGTACTTTTGGATTTTAGTTCGTAGTCCAAAACCGCTGCAAATTATTACAGAACGGTTTATTATTTACCTGTCTAGATGCCCCTGTATTCTGTATATGCGTAGATCACTGTATTCTGTGGTCAATGCCTACCCTCGATCTTCCCCCCAGGAAAGCCCTAAATCGAGTACTGGAGCCAGCCCGGGAATTACAGTTTCATAAAAATGCGAGCGATTCAATATTTCATCATTTTTTGTTCAAGTTACAAAAGTACCTATCAACGAAATCAAAAATAATCATTCCTCAAATGAAATAATATCACAGAACAACGAACTTGTCTTCATACAGCGTTCTGATTATAATCAGGTGCTCCCTAGCAATGATAGTTATCTGGGCCGGATTCATACCGTTTCATTCACGATCATGTTGACGAAGCTTTTTGGTGCACACGAACGGCTGGTCGTACAATGCTCCGCGTGCTCTCTAAAAATTCTTTAGTTGATCCAATTCACTGCAAACTCTGGAAACTTTGAAAAAAAAATCATAGAAAAAGAACTACTTACCGAAGGAGCGTGCGGTTGGTCTCAAAATTCTGAGGATGGAATGTATTTCATTAAAAAAATAATAAACCGCATTTGTGACCCCGCAAATAGCCCAACCATTACGTAAACGAGGCCAGAGTTTAAAAGGGGTATTTTTTTCGTCTCGCCTTAAAAAAATTACGAAGTTCGGGTATTTAGAGCTCAACTTGAACTAGAAAACAACCAGAGCACAGTACAATATGAAGATTCACGAAGTGTACCATCTGTCTAGTTGAATGAGTGTAGGTTATGAGTTGGCTCTAAAAATTTCCATACTTCTTGGAACAGTAGGAGGTGTGAAATTTGCATAATACCGTCGGAATCGAGAACATATTTTGAGAAAGGACGGGTGGACATAAACCTAACGTGAACTGATCGTAAAAGAAGCCACCTTCGGTCGGTTAAAGTGAGTTATGACTTGATATGACGGTTTCTTAGTTCCTTTATAGTTTATGTTTCAGTAAATCAGTATCGAGGTCTCCACAACAATAACACTAAGTTTTTTTTTTGAGGGGATGATAATGCAGCCAGGTAGGTACGAGTAATACAAGCAGAACTACTGATATTCGACAAATGTCTAGTTCAAACACATTATTGTACCATATTTTACCTATAGCATTTACAAGTCAGATTCGTAGTTTACCAAGTCAAATTTCAAGTTTTCCGAAACATACGGAAGCTTTTGCAAGTCAAATGCAATACTTCACTTTCAATCGAACGGTAAATGTTTAATATTATTTGATTAGAAAAATCTTGAATTTGAGTTATAAATCCGTGAATTCGTTTTGGAAAACTTTAAATTTATTCTGGGAAATATTATTTGGCTAGCGAAATATTTAATTTGACTGGGCAATGCTACAGATCACTGGACTATAATAGTTCAGCAAAGTTTGAAGTCGCAACGCTCGCTCTCCTGAAAATGAAGGGTTCACTTACTCCACATATAGGTAGGCCCTATACATATTTTGTGAATATGTTCACATAGCGGCGGATTCATTATGATGTACAACTATAAATAGATGAATAGTGAGTATTGAAATGCTTCCCTAATAATCCATGGCTGCTACAATTCGTACAATTATAATGAGAACAGACATGTTAGCGTGACCTGAATAGTTGTGGGTTCAAACGGTTCTCCTGAATAAATCACAGCTTCCTACAGCAATTATTCAAGCAAACGTTCCGCAGCGCGAAAAAACGGATTTTCATAAAAGCTGTAGCTTTCGACTCGACGGCGGATCCGGGGTTGCATTATTTCCCAAATAATGGGCCCGAAGTCTGTGAGCCACTGTTAGCATCCTGACCCGCTCAGTCGATCCCAGATATCGATGAATACTGAATAACAGCATCATCCCTGTGCGTGACGAATGAAACATTAATGAGATATGCACAGCCTTTTCAACCGCCCCTCGTTGTAATTACACTAATTACCCATACCTCAAGAGGGGAAGGGAGGCGACTGAATTGTATTTGTCGATCCAAACTCTCGGAAATTCCCCTAAATGCATTGTATTTCACATTTTGTTCGTGCAGTGAAAGGGTTTGGCAAAAACCCGATTCAGGAAACTAAATTTACTTAAGTTCGCTGATAGGAAACCCAGACCGACTGCTTATTCGAGGTTGATAAGAGTTCTGATTAATAAAATATTTAAAAAAAACCGCTGCAAATCCCTGCACAACGGTATATTATTTTGTACAGAATACCCTTCTGTTACAGATCACAGCTCTCTGTATAGATAACCCGTCTATATAATATAATATGTACTAGTCTATACATATTATGTAGATCGCAGACCCTCCGTAGGTTACTACCTAACCCAGTAATCGTTACTAGGTACCTACCTAAATCACGAGTTGAATGTTGCTAAAATAATTCTTTCGATGACAAACAGTAACTAAAATGGTGAAAGAAACGCAAATAATGAAGTTCAGAAGAGAAATTGTTGATGTGAAGTGAAAAAAGTTGCAAACGTACCTACCAACAAACTCCAGCCCCTTCTACGTATATGGTACAATGAACCGTTGTGTAATAATTTATCCATCAATAATACTTCAACGGTTGGTCAAGTTGCAAAAGTACCGACCAACAAAATCCAGCCCCTTCTTGATAGATGAATCGTTGTGTAATAATTTACCGTTCTGTAATAATTTACCGTTGTGTAATAATTTGCCGTTACGTAATAATTTTCCGATGTTTAATAATTTACCATTGTGTAATAATTTACCCATCAATAATATTATAAATAAGTTTGTTCAAGTTCCAGAAGTACCTACCAACAAAATCCAATAGTCCATCAATTATCAAATGAAATAATATCGCAGAACAACCATACCGACTTCATACAGCCATCCTTGATTATAATCAGGTGCTCCCTAGTGATGATATCCCGGCCGGTTTTATACGGTTCGATTCACGATCGTGTTGACGAAGCTTTTTGGTCCACATGAACGGCTGGACGTACAATACTCCGGGTGGTCTCAAAACATTGTTTAGCTCAAGACAAAGTTAATAACGTAAAAAAAACCGTACCCTTCGATCGAAAGTTTTCGAGCTACGGCGTTCTGAAAATTTCAACCCCTATTTTGAACCCCTTGGAGATGACTGACAGTAACGTCGAGCTTCGAGGACCAACTAGACCCCGAACGGAACCTATAACCCGAATTTCATCAATTTTGTTTAATGTTAAATAATAAAAGTGGCCCGTACGGCGTACGGCGGACAGACAGAAATATTTTTATTGCAGTTTTGGATTCTACATACCTTGAAACGTAAACCATCGAATTTTGAGGGGGGTTAGAATATTTTTTTTCATGCTCGATTCCAATGGTTTCATTATTGAAAACAGTAAACCAAAAATCACTCAAAAATTAGAGAGCGACTAAACCATTATACGACAGAGTTAGGAACAGTAAGGCGAACATATGTAATGCCAGTGCAACTTGAAGTAGTCACGCTTACAATGGGACGCTCTAAAGAGTAGGTACCCACCTATTATGGGACCAACTGCAACTCACCAGTTAGCATATTAATCCACGTTACCAGATTAATAGCTGCAACGTTGAGTAAATGACTATTCACGCAAGCGCACACATGCACAATATTCCAATCTAGTAAATGTGTGCGAACCAACAGAGCGCGCAACCGAATAACCTGAGTGAATTTCATCGAAACCGATTGCTTACTACCATATCTACGTGTGGTCCTTGTATTACAACGAAATAAGTGAACATGTCAATAGTTTCCAGTGTCAAACGAATTTTGATGAAGTTCTTGCATGGTTTGGGAAAGACTCCACCAAGCTGGATATAGTTATTATCGCGCAGGCAGGTTTGGAGGGACGTATTAATTTTTCTGAGGTTCCTGGACACCAAATGTTTTCAAAAAGTCACATACAAACAAAAGCGATGGTGTCGTAGTCTATGTAGAAGATAAACATAACGCTAGAGTAGACAGCATGTCTCCTAATTTTTCATCAGGTTTAGCTACAACCATAAATCTAGAAGGTCATAAAACAGTAATCTTGGCATCTTACCCCTACGGTTTGAGAAATATCGAAATCTATACCAGGGATATTGTGGATATGTTTAGTGAGCACTCAGATGGCTGGTGTTCCCTGGATGGTGACATGAATATAAACATTATGAATATCCTTGATCGGCGAGATAAGTGTTATTTATCAAACTTGGAGGAACCAGTGTTTTTATCACTGATACAGTTTTTTAGTATTTTTGGTATTTTTAGCACATCTATTACGGATCATTTTTGCGACCATAATGTCAACTGAAAGATAGAAATACCCAGAAACCAATAAAAATAATGTGAAAACGAAGTCTAAAATTGTTCAAAACAAGATGTCCGCGTTGCTCGATAGATATAAGTGGTCAGTGATAATGGAAGAAAATGATGTCAGTAGAGCTACACCGGAACTAATCGAAGAAATAAACTGTGCATTTCTACTCGCGAATGAAAGACAAAAGGAACTGAGTACCTTGGATTAGTGATGGCATAGTCAGATGGTATATAACTGGGAAAACGGGAGGAAAACCAACGCAAAAACAGTTCCTTGAAAAATTATTATGAAAAGTACGATAGTAAACTGAAAAACATCATTGAAAAACTGCAAAAAACAATGCAAAAAAGAATACTACAGCAATAAATTTAAGAACTGTAGAGGTCAGTCAAAACAACTTTGGAATACACTAACCAAATTTCTTAGGCGGTAGCGGAAAACAAAAAAATCTAAAATAGTATCAAGAACTGTTAACGAGAAAAGCTGTTCACGTTTGGAAGCATCTCGTGAAGTGGGGAGAAAATTCAATCAGTCTTTTCCTGCTGTCGGAGAGATTTGTGAAAACTGTTTCGAAGTCAATTTTTCCAGCTTCTTTGCCTTCGCACGCGACTGTGTGCCCGGATACAAACTTCACATTCGGTGAAACAGATGAAGCAGGTTTGATTAAAGTCCTGAAAAGTATGAATGGGCGTTCGTCCCCGGGAACTGACGGTGCAACGTTCAATTTTATCGACAAGAACGTGGAAATATTAAAAAGCTCCTATTGTCCACGTTATAGATCTCAGCATAAAGAAAAGCTGTTTTCTGGAAGTTTTTAAGGTAGCAAAAGTAATTCCACCACATAAGGGAGGTTTAGAATACGAGTTGAATAATTACAGGCCAATTTCACTCCTCCGAATAGTTATCAAACTCCTCGAAAAATGGATAAAAATGCAGCTGAATGATTACTTGGAAAACGGTGCTATGTTGGCTCAGAACCAGTTTGGTTTTCGAAGACACATGGGGTGGAAGAGGCGTTTGAGTATAACAAAATACCAACATGCGATCGTGCATCATAGGTAGAGAGGGAATTGCTATATGGCTGTATACGGCAAAAGCATTATTTGACGTCATCAATAGAAGTAAATTGCTAAAAAGTCTAAATGAGTCTGGTGTACGAGGCGATGAACTGTTAGTTGTGGTTCGAAAGTTATTTTCAAAATAGAATACAAGCTATGGAGATTGAGCAGGCCCACAGTGATGAACTAACTATCGGATGCGGTGTTATTCAGGGAGGAACCTTATCATCTTTGTTATTTTTGGTATTTATCATTTGGTATATAGATTATTTGCCAATTGAAAGTAAATTAGGTACATATATAAATGTTTGCTGATGATTGCGCTCTACTATGTGAGGGAACATCTTGGGACGAGGTATTTGATCATGCAAATCGAGATTTGGTTTCGTATATGTGCCCCGCGGAGAATGACATGGCCGTAAATATAAATGAAACCAAGTACATGATATTTTCCAGGAATAGAGATAGGTATGAACTCAGTAATGAACTTAAAATGCATGTGTGCAGGTACGACGGCCCACGTGATTGCGCTACTTTGATGAGGCTACGATATTTGGGTATAATAAATTAATAACAGATGAAGATCTAAGATGGGAGGAACACATCAAGTTGTACCTAGCGAAGAAATTACGAAGATCCCCCATCCATATTTTACTATTTAAGTCATGTGCTAAGCCAGACCACAAGTTTTGCAATATATAAAACCCTAGTAAAGCCCGTTACAACCTTTGGTGTGCTGGCAAGGGAGGGGGGGGGGGGCACGTACAAAATAATACTAGGCCCTCTCCTTGGGCAATAGGCCACACTAAAGATAATTTCTGGAAAAAATCGCCGGTTCGCCACATCAGAATTATTCTCCCTACTTCCTATATTCTCCATAAGCCAGTTGTACAACAAAATTTTTAAAGATCTACCAAAAGCAAAAAACTACAGGATAAAAATAAAATAGTCTATTTCCACGTACACTAGCAAACTGTAGACCAACAGCCAATGAGTTTGCACTACCATTTGTATAAATAGGCGCTCAAGTTCTAGTAGTTTCTTCTATAGTGTACTGACGATGGTGTAACAACCGAAACCGGTCTTCAGTTTGCTAGTGTACGTGGAAATAGACTATTTTATTTTTATCCTGTAGTGGTTTTTTTGCTATGGATTTCCACTATTCCGCCGCGAGTGATTTAAGTTATATTCTACCAAAAGCATTCTAACTGGTTAATATAAGAAAAAATCTCCTGTACTTTGCTCGGTTAAATATATAATCAGATATTCCAGCCCCCCTGATAAATCTTTTGTCAAAAAAAAGATTGTATTTAGAACTACAATAATTATTGTTCTGAGGTATGCTCCTGCCGAAATCCGCTGTCCAGAAAACACAACGCGAGCTAAATTTAAAAAAATTCTGTTTACCTGATTAATCTCTGCTGGCCACGAAAAATGTACAACGTACTTAACAAGTGTTTGTACCTGAGTTGTGATGAATAATTGTTAGTATATTAATGTTATAGTTTTTAGCTTATCCGTTATTAGCGCTGCATTGTTGTCATTAACTTACTGTGTTCTATTGCGGAAAGTCGACTAATACTCCGGCTTATTTTTTATCCATTATTATTATTATTAGTGTATTTGTAGTACCTAATAATTGTATGTTTGTTTTGGAAACCATTGAACTCCTGTATGTTTATACTCGTAGGTTAAGTAACTACAGTGATATTAGGCTAGGGGTGTGGTTTGATCTTGAATGCGTGTAATTTATTATTTTTGTGTGTGTGTGTGTGTGTGTGTGTGTGTGTGTGTGTGTGTGTGTGTGTGTGTGTGTGTGTGTGTGTGTGTGTGTGTGTGTGCTTTGGGTGTTCCGGACCCCCCCCCCCCCCCCCCCGCGTTGTATTCTGGGAAGACGACAATAATTAGGGCTGCTTATCCAGAAATGGGCAGATGGCCCTGGGAGCCGCCATGGTGGTGGCGGGGGAGGGGGCTCGGGCCGGTCGGGACGTTCTCTTCCGCGAAGTATAGTCAAATAGTAATTGATGTTTGCTGCTTAGTTTACGAATATTATATAGTAGAATGTCAGGCAGTTAGGATTAAGACTCCCCTTCCACAGCGCAAAGCCCTAAGGGCTTTAAAGTGGAAGGGAACTTTCCGACAAAAAAGATAAATATTATAGGTAATCAATTGTTATTATAGACTTTTTTTTTAAGTTTGAGCAAGCGCATATGAAAGTTACTTACATACAATATCGATGAAATTGTTAAGAGACCATCAAAGACCTGCATCTACCCTCCAAATTTCAGCATATGACAACAGCAGGCATGGTTATGTACGTAGCAATGATTTCCACCTCTTCCTGTCACGAACTATCGGGACAAGTAGCTATTAATGTTGATGTGTCTGTCAGCTTCAAGAGCACTTGATGGAAAGCAAAATAAAGATCTCAAAACGTCCACCTAGATGAAAAATTTCAAGTTTTCAAGACAGCGTTCAAACTCTCCATTCATACGAACTAAATCACTCGCGACGAAATCGTGGAAACCCATTTCAAAGAAAAACGGAGTTATTGAAAAATAGTCTATTTCCACTACTTAATACACGAAAAACGCAAAAAACACTGTTATACCGGTTTCGGTGATCAAACCATCGTCAGTTTGATCACCGAAACCGGTATAACAGTGTTTTTTGCGTTTTTCGTGTATTAGTGGCAATAGACTATTTTTCAATAACTCCGTTTTTCTCTCCATTCATGGTAATCAACTGTACCATAAACATAAACCTCCACATACCTCCCCCACTAGCGACCCCCCGCCATCATCGCCGCCATACACCTGGTATACATCACCATTTCGACGGTATTCAGTTGGAATCAGCCATATACAGACGCCAAATCGATAATTCACCAAATTACCGCCGCCGCAACCTACGGATGACTTATGAATCATTTATGACCGATGCACCAGCTTCTCTCGTCCAAAATAGTAATTCTGCTAATTGAAGGCGGTTGCCGATATTACTTAACCATGGGAAAGGATCTCTTTCCCCGTCATAAATTTCCAGCATAGGTGGCCTTCACGGCTGGTCGCCCTCGCCCCTACCAGAATATTGTTGACGCTCCGCGTTATCGATTTTCTGACACATTACCGTTGTCCTACTATTATTGAAACGGGTAGTTTCTCGTCGTGACTCGCCTGCCGTTAATTCAATGGTGCTCCACACTAATGCGGGCCTCCCGGGTAATAGGCTCACCTGCTCGATCATAGTGGAATTTCTGTGGTCTGAACTGTGATTGGGGTTTCGTTCGGAATGTCACATTATTTGTAACATAACAGTAGCACGGGCCACTGATATGTGCAACTCATATGTACATGCACATCCATAACTACATCGACGTATCACAGATTGTTACCCCCTCACCCCCCCCCCCCCCCCCCATCAGATAGCTTTTTCGAAAGGGCACAGCCCACACAGACGACAGGTAGCGAATATGAGGTCAGTTGCCGGTCCTAGACATTGGGCCACAACTTGATGTTGGTAAAATCGTTCTTAACGAGTACCCATGACTTCTGTTTATATATTACGTACTTTTACATTCTCAAATGAAAGTAGGTTCAATTCTAAGACTCTCCTACGATGAATAGTTCTTTTTCTATGAGCTTTCAAAATTTTGGCAGCGAGTGACACCTCTGCACCCCTCCAGCTAGGGCGGGACCCCTTACTACCCATTGTGAAAGGTAGTGCTTAAATCTTTGAAAAATCATACAAAAAGAATTATTCATCGTTGGAGAGTGCGGTTGGTCTAAAAATTCAAAGAATGGAACCTACTTTCATTTAAAACTAGAAACGGAAGTCATGGGCAACTTCACATTGGCAAATGTAAGACAGTTGGAAACTCTCGGTTTATCAAATACAAGTCAGCGAATTCGCCTTCACGCGTCACAGTGTCTCCAAATTTTGGTTTAACTTTATTCTTATAATTTCAAAATATAATACAAGCTTTTAAAGGTACTTATCAGAACTTTTTATCTGCGAATTTATATAAAATCGGGTTAAAAATAAAATATGTAAGTATGAAACATAATTATTGTTAAAATTTGTTCTGTAAAATTCAATATATATAGTTCTTCTACTGGTAGAGTCCCAATTCAGTTCAGGATTAAAAGGTTCAGTGTTACCCCTCAAAATAATATTTTATTAACTGGATGAAAGTTTTTTTGTAATTTATTTTTCATTTGCAAATGGTAAAATGATGATAATGATTGAGGCCTCTGTAGAAATTAACCCTCCTAACTTACTAGAATTTATCGTAAAATGTAAATGTAAATGTAAACCACAAGAACTACAGTAGGTAGTAGAATCTTTCCTTGATTCCAAGTAGTCTAAAGGTGAACCATGATAAAAATAAAAAAAATAACGAATTCATTGACAGTAAATTTTATTCATATTTCAAATAAGTACAGAACAGTTGTTGATTGAATAAAGAGATTCCCAGTCAACATGAAAATTGAAGGATGAAACGGCACGCTGGGAGTTCTCCAAGTAGTACAGGTAATTCAAGTAGTAAAAAACCAGTCATGCAGCATGACTTAATGAGCGAATTTTCAAAGAAATATTCGAATTAATGGCTATGGTTTTGAATAAAGGAAAACTTCTTCCTCCTACTGTTAGTACCTAAATTGAATAATTTGAAATAGATTTTTTCTTTCGTCTTCCTTCTAGTAATACGTGGGCCGGTACTTGTCTATCTATGAAGGTATCATAACAATTATATGTCAAATGGGAAATTCAAGGAGTTGTACTAATCGTTTGCCTCCCCCTTTTTTGCTTCGAACTCTCGTCTTCAATTAATACTTCTCACATTTTTCAATCTGACCACTCTAAGGGGGTGGGGGGGGTAAGAGTTTAAAGATTATCCTAGTTTTGGGTAATTTTTGCGCACTTTAAATGCTCTAATTTAAGAACGGATTTAGATATCTAAAATCCGATTTCACCATCGTGTTCAGCGTGCAAAAACCTTTAAAATGAGGGGTCACTTGTTAGAAAATAACATTTTGGGGATTTTTGGGTAATTTTTGCGCACTTTAAATGCTCTAATTTGAGAACGGATCAAGATATCTAAAATCCGATTCCATCATCGTGTTCAGCGTGCAAAAACCTTTAAAATGAGGGGTCACTTGTTGGAAAATAACATTTTGGGGATTTTTGGGTAATTTTTGCGCACTTTAAATGCGCCAAAACCCTCCTTAGAGTAGGCCAATTTCGCCCATCTTCGAACTTAGCCTTTCGATTGCCAAGATAGATTTTTTGTGCAAATTTGAGCTGTTTATCTCAATTCTATCGAGAGTTATCGTCTGGAGTGACACATATATAAATATATATATACATATAAATAATGAGCGAATTTTCAAAGAAATATTCGAATTAATGGCTATGGTTTTGAATAAAGGAAAACTTCGGTCTAAAATTTGGTTTTCTATGTATATTCTCTTCGTATTTATTTTAATTTGTACGTTTTGTCCATCCTGATTCTACCGTTTGTTTATTACGTAATTGTACTAAGTGCTTATTTATTTGATCGCTGTGGGTAAATTCAAGGAGTTGTACTAATCGTTTGCCTCCCCCTTTTTTGCTTCGAACTCTCGTCTTCAATTAATACTTCTCACATATTTCAATCTGACCACTCTAAGGGGGTGGGGGGGGGGGGGGGTAAGAGTTTAAAGATTATCCTAGTTTTGGGTAATTTTTGCGCACTTTAAATGCTCTAATTTAAGAACGGATTTAGATATCTAAAATCCGATTTCACTATCGTGTTCAGCGTGCAAAAACCTTTAAAATGAGGGGTCACTTGTTAGAAAATAACATTTTGGGGATTTTTGGGTAATTTTTGCGCACTTTAAATGCTCTAATTTGAGAACGGATCAAGATATCTAAAATCCGATTCCACCATCGTGTTCAGCGTGCAAAAACCTTTAAAATGAGGGGTCACTTGTTGGAAAATAACATTTTGGGGATTTTTGGGTAATTTTTGCGCACTTTAAATGCTCTAATTTGAGAACGGATCAAGATATCTAAAATCCGATTCCACCATCGTGTTCAGCGTGCAAAAACCTTTAAAATGAGGGGTCACTTGTTAGAAAATAACATTTTGGGGATTTTTGGGTAATTATTGCGCACTTTAAATGCTCTAATTTGAGAACGGATCAAGATATCTAAAATCCGATTCCACCATCGTGTTCAGCGTGCAAAAACCTTTAAAATGATGGGTCACTTGTTGGAAAATAACATTTTGGGGATTTTTGGGTAATTTTTGCGCACTTTAAATGCGCCAAAACCCTCCTTAGAGTAGGCCAATTTCGCCCATCTTCGAACTTAGCCTTTCGATTGCCAAGATAGATTTTTTGTGCAAATTTGAGCTGTTTATCTCAATTCTATCGAGAGTTATCGTCTGGAGTGACACATATATAAATAAATATATATATAAATATATATATATATATATATACATATAAAAAAGTGTTAAATTTCAGGAATCGTTTTAGAATGGTCTGAAACGGATTTCTATGAAGAAAATTTCCAAAAATTTATATTATTTAAATTTCGAAGCCATTGCAATAGCTTCATTTTCTTTGAAAATTCGCTAAAAAGTGTTAAATTTCAGGAATCGTTTTAGAATGGTCTGAAACGGATTTCTATGAAGAAAATTTCCAAAAATTTATATTATTTAAATTTCGAAGCCATTGCAATAGCTTCATTTTCTTTGAAAATTCGCTAAAAGAGTTATTTTTCTGGAAAGAGAAGGTCTGTGTGTCGCTTCATTTTGAGTCTGGAAATGCTGGTACGTCGCGGCTTCTGCGGCTCGTAGTGCAGGGTTGTAGGGTTCAGTCATGCGGGGCTGGGCGTAACAGTGGTCCTGATGACCTCCTCCATCCAGTTTCACATCATTCCCGTCTCCGCTGATGTTACCCCTCCCCTTCCGTAAAATGAGATTTGGGAGTCACCTACAAAATCACACGTTACTTTGTACTTGACATTTTTTTAAAAGGAGTACAGGTCGCTTTGCATTCCAAATATTTCCGAGTATCTGAATTTCTTCCACTGTGTTGTAACTCTCATTTACAAGAGTACCTACCTAATTTGGCAGATATTTCTGTTTGTATCCGAAACAATCATTGCGGTTCATTCAAATTAGTTTGATTTATCGAGCGATAATTTAATTGGAGCTCGAATGTTTCCATTACATTTGTAAGGCCATCTCTTGATTAAAACCCGACCAAAACCCTTCATATCTAGATGAGCGGAAGGAGACTCCCTTTTCGAGGAAAAGCACTGTGAAGCCTTATCGACGAAAACAGGGTTTACGATCATTGAATAGACTTCCCGAAAGGCGAATTCATGGTCGGGTGCCGAACCAATTAGTGGGAGTTGGAAATACCGCGTCGCTCCTCTCTCGGCCCCAAATCAATCACCGAATAATCGGCTTGCGCTCTGCGTTCCTCGGACGTCTTTTCGTCCAGCGGCCTCCGCTATAGACATCTTGCGTTGGAAACAATGCTCAATATACTGAGAGGTCGGTAGTCTGGAAGCAGCAATAAACCGAAGTCAGCCAGTTCGAGAAGACTCCGACTTCCCCATTAGTCTCCATAGTTTCATCCCGCGAGGCTCCTGGATCGAGGAATACTTCGGATTCCATCGTTTCTCACTCTCTTCTTCTCGGGAGATGGACTTCAATTGCTGAGGAACACCTCTCTCACGATTTTTCCACCTACTAAGTCTTTCCTATAGGGACTTATATTATGCCTAGGATTGTTTCACGGATTCCATAATACACTTCCCAGATCGGAAATCGTTAACGATGTTGCCAACATGACTATATAGGAACAGTTTAGCATGGCATATTATGGTTCTGAGATGACCAAACAAAATGATAGTGTAAAGCGCCCCGCTTTACACGCCCCGTGTTCGGATATGTAAAATAGAGAGTTTCTTACTTTCCCTACCCTCCACTCGGTGAGCTTAGAAAGGTGGACGGTAGGTTAGAACGGTTGCCGTCAGGGTGATAGCTCCGAAGCAGATGTCCTCCTGGATCGCAGAACTTGAATAGTTAAGTTAAATATTTGAGCTGATGAGATGAGGGTGAGAAAAGTAAGAAACTCTATTTTACCTATCCGACCACGCCCCTTTACGTAGTGGTGGAGGCGCGAGTCAATCCAAATCACCGCCCCAAAAATTTATTAGATAAAATATTACAATCTAATAAGCAAAATAAAATAAATAAAACTTGGGAAATAAAGTAGGTACCTCAATTCGAAAATCGCCGAATGGGCGATGGGTAACGAAACAAGTTGGAGAAGTAGATATCAGACAAATAAAAAATGAGCCGGATTCGGGAAAATAGGTAAGCAATTTAAGAAAATAAGGGAAAACCTAGAAAATAAGTAATCAAAGAATCTTTAAAATTCGAAGCCTATCATAACATGCGTGCATAATTTCACGTAGGCATCCCATGTATGTGCTCCGCCAATATAACCTACGCTCCCGCATCCTACCTCAAAACCCTGCATGACCATCCCATTCACTGTGAAATGATATTCCATACATACTGATGTCACGAAACAATATTAAAACACTGTGTTACACCTAAATTTTCACGAACACATTAGTATTTATGTAACAACACTCACCCAATAGGCCGTTAACACTTACCTGCAACAGAAGATGAAAAACACAAATAAAATCAGAGGAACATTCAAAGTAAAATAATGAAATTAAAAAACTAACAATAATTACTAATAACAGAGTAGGAATAAATTTCCAGTGTACACACAACACCAGGTTTTATCAGAATAAAGTCACGAAAATTTGAGAATTAATAGGAAGATAACATGAGGCAATAAAGAATAGTGGAAATCCACAAAGCAGAAACAGGCGAAAACTTGCAAAATCAAGCTGGAGGAGTGACACCCGACCAGGCCATAAAAATAGAAAAATCGATGATACTATTTCAATTTATTCGGGAACTAATTAAACTGCATAGTAATCCAAACACGAGATTGAGGAGAACTGGCCACGAACGAGTGAGTGACTTCACGAAATTCGCATTGTGGTGGATGCATAGGTGAGGGGCGAGGTAGGAAGAGGTAGTGGACCTAACGCCCTTGGTTACCACCTAGAAGGTGTCCACCACTAAGGCGTCAGGAGTAATATGCCCAGTGGTTACCACCTATAAGGTTAACACCACTCTGGGATCTTTTTAGAGTAAGGAGAGAGGAGGAGCGAGGTAAGAGAGATAAGTCATCGACTTGAGGAGAGTGCGTAGAATGAGTTGGAAGGCGAAGGAGCTGAGTTTATATAGTCCCTGGGACTATCTCCCTCCAGCCTCCATACTAGTGGAGGATGGTGGGGATCCCCACCAGGTCCTTCGGGTCTCCTGCGTCTGCCGCTCCATTCCCTGGTTTTATTGTGAGATCTTATAAGAGTAAATATACAGGAAGTGGTTCTGGGAGGATACCATGACACGCATTATTCATCGGACTATACTCACAGCGAACGATAACTGTAAAACAAGGGATCACGACCGTGCAACTATAAGAATCTGGTGGGAACATCCTAACTTTGACATGGTAGAATGAATAAACCGCACACTTAATATTGCAAGATACTACTGTGACGTCAAAGAAGCAAAATTACTAGTGGAAAGATCCATTGATCTGATAATCACTCAATTACCACAAACGCAACAAGACGAGTGGTCAGCTATAAAATTGCTATCAAATTGACGTGTGGTCAGGCTTACACAAATTGCTGCAATTAACATTGCTGCAATTAACATTGCTACAATTCCCACAAACACAACAAGACGACAAGGTCAGCTAGCAAAGTGCTATCAAATTGCCATAAACGCAACTATAACAAACGTCCGCGCAAACATAAGGACCTGGTGGGAACATCCTAACTTTGACACGGTAGAATGAATGATCCACACATTGAACATTGCAAGATACTAATATGACGTCACAGAAGCAAAAGTACTAGTGGAAAGATACGTCGATCTGATAATCACTCAATTACCACAAACACAACAAGACGAGTGGTCAACTATCAAACTGCCATCAAACTGACGTGTGGACAGGCTTACACAAATTGCCTGACCGATAGAAACAGATATCCGCCCACGGGCTCAACACAAAGCTCAGGGAGTGAATCCGATGGCTTAGAGTCCGGGCAAAGTACAAAAACATCAGCAGATGAAGAACACGAAATGACGGAAATAAAACCAAAAATAATGAAATTTGAATGCCACCGGTACTTCTAACACAACTAATTATTCACTTGTAATGAAACTGAAAGTTCTCAGGAGCCCGTCACCTTGGCTGCCACACTTAGACGAGGAAATCAGAAATAATTAACGCCCCACATTCGCCAAAATTGGCAAAGTTGTGTTAATAAAATATTGATTTGAAAAAGAAATAATTCTTCTGCGGTTAGCAACGGCACCGGACACGACGGGATTGTTTTCAGCTCTTGAGCACAGCACATAGAACGAGCGTAGGCACAGGACAGAAACAAGAAATGCTGGCCGCACAAGCGGAGGCCCCGACAACCTGTGAGGGCGGGAAACATGCATTTATCACCAGTTTCCAAGACCTCTTGTAAAAGGAGAAGTGCGATTCTCTACTCACGTAAACAACGAGTGGACGAGTCACCTCGAACATTCATCGCAGAAACCAAACAAATAGTTTATGATGTGGATCCGGCGATGCCCCAGGAGGATCTAGGGAGCATCATTCCAATGGGACTATCAGAGCAATACACGGCCCTGATCGCCGGTCAGGACAAGACCACCGTCGCCAGCATCGAACAAGCGGTCGACAACGCCCAGATGTCATTACAATATGTAAAAATAAGACAGGAAATTCATCTAGGGATGGGAAAAAACGACAAACAGTTTCTCAAAACCTGAAACAACTGTTTCAAAGAACGGCCACAACGAAACGAAGTTACGTTCTTGATTGGATTTTGGGTCCCAAGGTTACTGATAATACAACAGGCCAGTTGTCATGATCTATTCCAAATGGTTCCCTATTGGAAACAGATCACAGCTCTCTGTATAGATAACCCGTCTATATAATATAATATGTACTATATTCTATACATATTATGTAGATCGCAGACCCTCCGTAGGTTAGTACCTAACCCCGTACTCGTTACTAGGTACCTACCTAAATCACGAGTTAAATGTTGCTAAAATAATTCTGCCGATGACAAACAGTACCTAACAAAAAGAAACACACATAATGAAGTTCTGAAAAGAAATTGTTGATGAGGAGTGAAAAAAGTTGCAAAAGTACCTACCATCAAACTCCAGCCCCTTCTACGTAGATGGTGTAATGAACCGTTGTGTAATAATTTACCGTTGAGTAATGATTTACCGTAGTAATAATTTACCCATCGATAATACTTCAACGTTTGTTCAAGTTTCACTACCTACCAACAAACTCCAAAAGAGCCATCATTTTTCAGATGAAATAATATCACAGAACAACCAACTCGACTTCATACTCCGCCAATATAATCAGGTAATCCCTAGCAATGATTTTATCTCCGCCAAATTTCCTATTGTGGGTGCGTCTCTGGTTACGAGATTTGGTTTGAATTGTATACAATTTCATTCACACTGGAGTCGAAAATGCCTGTCGGTGCAAACTTCGGGGCCTTACTGTGAACGAACGGCTGGACGTACGATGCTCCGGATGGCCTTAAAAAACTCGCAAGTTCAAGAACTATTTAAAACCGTAAAAATATTTACGTAAAAAAATGGTATAGGCGTTTTGAAAATTTCAACCCCTATTTTGAACCCCTTAGAGATGACTCACAGTAACGTCGAGCTTCGAGGACCAACTAGACCCCGAACGGAACCTATAACCCGAATTTCATCAATTTTCATTCATGGTAACTAAGAAAAGTGGCCCGTACGGCGTACGGCGGACAGACAGAAATATTTTTATTGCAGTTTTGGATTCTACATACCTTGAAACGTAAACCATCAAATTTTGAGGGGGGGGGTAAGAATTTTTTTTTCATGATCAATTCCAATGGTTCATTATTGAAAATAATAAACCAAAAAACAAAAATTCTGTAGTAGGCAGGAAAAAAGAAAAAAAGACGGGTGATTACCGTTTCCATTGGCGACAGCTTCGCAGCAGGAAAAACAAAGAAACAGTTTCGTTGTAGGGGAAAAAAAACGCTGCAAATCCCTGCACAACGGTTTATTATTTTGTATAGAATACCCTTCCGTTACAGATCACAGCTCTATGTATAGATAACCCGTCTATATAATATGATATGTACTATTCTATACATATTATGTAGATCGCAGACCCTCCGTAGGTTAGTACCTAACCCCGTACTCGTTACTAGGTACCTACCTAAATCACGAGTTAAATGTTACTAAAATAATTCTGCCGATGAAAAACAGTACCTAACAAAAAGAAACACACATAATGAAGTTCTGAAAAGAAATTGTTGATGAGGAGTGAAAAAAGTTGCAAAAGTACCTACCATCAAACTCCAGCCCCTTCTAAGGTAGATGGTGTAATGAACCGTTGTGTAATAATTTACCGTTGAGTAATGATTTACCGTAGTAATAATTTACCCATCAATAATACTTCAACGTTTGTTCAAGTTTCACTACCTACCAACAAACTCCAAAAGAGCCATTATTTTTCAAATGAAATAATATCACAGAACAACCAACTCGACTTCATACTCCGCCAATATAATCAGGTGGCCCCTAGCAATGATTTTATCTCCGCCAATTTTCCTATTGTGGGCGCGTCTCTGGTTACGAGATTTGGTTTGAATTGTATACAATTTCATTCACACTGGAGTCGAAAATGCCTGTCGGTGCAAACTTCGGGGCCTTACTGTGAACGAACGGCTGGACGTACGATGCTCCGGATGGTCTTCAAAAACTCGCAAGTTCAAGAACTATTTAAAACCGTAAAAATATTCACGTAAAAAAATGGTATAGGCGTTTTGAAAATTTCAACCCCTATTTTGAACCCCTTAGAGATGACTGACAGTAACGTCGAGCTTCGAGGACCAACTAGACCCCGAACGGAACCTATAACCCGAATTTCATCAATTTTCATTCATGGTAACTAAGAAAAGTGGCCCGTACGGCGTACGGCGGACAGACAGAAATATTTTTATTGCAGTTTTGGATTCTACATACCTTGAAACGTAAACCATCAAATTTTGAGGGGGGGTAAGAATTTTTTTTTTCATGCTCGATTCCAATGGTTCATTATTGAAAATAATAAACCAAAAACGAAAAAACGGGTGTTACGAAACCGTTTCAGTCTGTTGCGAGATAGGTTCAGCTTCGCAGCTGGAAAAACGAAGAAACAGTTTCGTGTTTTTATTTTTTTGGCCGAGAGTCAAAATTTCTTGAAGCGTTATTTTTGCCGAAGCTGTTATTTTGAAACAGCTTTCCCGAAACTGTTTCATACAATAAACGAACTGTTTTGTTTGCGTTTAATTTCTCAAAAAGAACAGAAACGCCCATCCCTAAATTGATCCCTTCATGAAAGAGGAAGCGAAGAAGCTGCAACAGCAAACCAATCAGCTGACTATGAGCGTATAGCTGAACGGTGGAAAAAATGCAAGGGGCGGCTCAGCCTAAGCTCAGAGACGACGCGGATACGGCCAGCGGGAAATTTTGAGATCAAATAACAATTTTAGAGACCGTGGACAATCTTCGAGTGGTTGTCATAATAATAATAATAATAATAATACAATATATTCATATAGTGAAAGGGGGTTTGTAGGCCTTAACGCGTTCCGAGGCGGCTTCCGTTGCCGAGGACGTAATAACTACTCTAGAGGAAACTAAGCAAATTAATGGAGGAGGTTACAATAACAATGAGTTCAATTCATACAATGGAGTATACAATAACAGAGGTAACAACAAAGGAAATAATAATTATCAAAGCCAAGGTTACGACACCCAGAATAACGAATCAGGAAAATGTTCAAAATAACCCGAACAATTAGAACAACAATCAAGCAGCGGGTCAGCAAGCAAAAAACAAAGCAGGAGCGATCCGGAGAATCAGTTGTTAAGCAATGACAGAACGCCCACAGAAAGTAGCAAAATACCATTTTACTACAGAACCAATACAGAAAATACTATACCATTACACAATATTCAATCGAAAAAATATCAACAAATAACCATTAATAAATTCAAAACGGAGGTCAAAATCAAAAGGAAAGGGATCGATGCCCTCCTAGACATCAGCGCAGCTAGCTCCACAATGTATGAGGAAATATGTGGCCCCTAGACATACCAGTCACCCCGGATCATACTAATAACATCTGGACCGCAACAAATAAATCCATACGAATTCTAAGGGAAAATAAAGCAGCCCAGTAAAATAGCACAGAATAACAAATCATTAGAATATCACGTGACCAATACGACACAAGTTCAGGAAATCCACAACAGCGGAGAGGGATCTAATCTTTTTGTGCAGCTATCTGTTACAATTCCAAGTGCTTCATAAGTGCTCCGTCAGGTAAATTGTTAACGAAAGCATTTACAAAATAACAAAACGCTAAAATATTCCCGCAACGGTTTATTATCCGGAACAGAAACCCCTAAAGTACCCATACCCACCCACGCGCGCACACACATCATACACACAGAGACACAAGAAAAATCCCGCCATATACGAAGTATAAGCCCTCTAATGTTCGGCAATTACAGTTACATAAATATTCATTTTCCCACCGCTCTCATCTCCTGTAACGCAACATTCTAACTCCTCACCCGGTCATTTCAAACATTCTGATGGTCGCTGAACCTAAGTACAACCCTCAACATGTTCGAACATCTTCACCTAATTTTGGTTTTCGTTCGGTCATGAAAAACAAACTTAGACCTATCAACAAAAAGGTATATTAAAAAAACTAACCAACAAAATTTCAAAATTACCATCCTTCAGATGAAAGAATATCACGGAACAACGAACTAGATTTCATACAACCATGAGTGATTATGAAACGAATTTTTCAAATTTCCGCATGATTCGCAGTCATGTTGACGTTTTTTTTTGTTCAAACATCATAGGGTCTTACTGTGAAGAACGGCTGGAAGTACAATACTCTGATTAATTAATTTTGGTTCACGGTATCTAAGAAAAATACCGCGTAAGACGTACGGCGGACGGGGACAAAACTCCATTTTCCGATTCTACGTACACATCTTGAAACACAAAACCATCAAATTTTGAAGGGTGTTGAAATTTTGTTTTTCATCCCACAGGTTCATTAGTAAAAATAATGTCATCATCCATAACCATCGTGAACACGATTGTGAATAGCTAAAATACAAAATAGAGGAAAGTCAAGGTGCTCTACTGTCAGCTTGAGTTTATTCTCCGTTGTAACTTCGGGGAATTGCTAATGATCAGCCTCTGAAATTTAAAATCGACAGCCGAATCACAACTGTCATTTCCATCCTTCTATCGGAAGGTAGATTGGAAAGAGCTCTTCTATTCTAGAGTAGAATAGAATAGCTCTATAAGTTGAATCTTGCCTTCTTACCTGTTGCATGAAATGAGAAATAATACACGCATTAACGCCTGAACTATTAATGACCTATCGACTACAAGGCGGCTAAGAGATAATCACAGTTGCCCTTCCTAATAGAGAAGTTTCTAGGTCAACTTCTCTCAATTTGTTGTTGGTGGAAGAACTGTAAATCCAGCTTTAGACAGAAACCATCCACCAAGGTATAATACGGGCCCAATTAAACTCCCAGCAAGAACACGGCTGGATAGAAGAGTATCTACCCACGCTGAATCATGAGGATAGGGAAGAGTTTTCCTCCCTCCACTCCAAGAAATCCCCCAACGTCCATAACCCCATACAATTCGTTTTGGGATCGTTTCAGCCCGTTCAATCGAGTTGATTCCAATAAGAACTCCGGACTACGATAACTTGATTCGGTATTTTTGAAGGAGCACTTAGGAGTACAACCGCATTTTCTTTTCTTCGATGAACAAAGTAACAATGCACGGTACGTCCAGTGACGATAATATCATCTCAAGCACCGCAGTCCGACTGAAATACCCACGGATAACCTCGGGATTCTAGCAGTTTTAAAGAACAAAACGAAGCTGTACAGATGAAGTCGTCATTTTTCAGAAATAATAATATCTTGTTTGACTTTCGTATAACACTACAACGGGGACAAAATGGGTGAAATTATCACAGTTTTTTCCCTACCGAGGAAAAATTGTATGCCATTCGCAGTCAATATTTCCGCTCGCATTCAGGGTCTCAGTCACCAAAGACAAACTGCTTCCGGGTCTATCAAGGTAGCGGAAGGTTTGAGACGAAAACAATTTATTATTGTTTGTCTCCGAAATCAAAATCGGAATAGAATAACCTAATGTATTCAGCAAAGTAGAGCAGTAGTACATGAAAGTTGGTAGGTATGTATAATGTGTTCAGCAAAGTAGAGCAGTAGTACATGAAAGTTGGTATGTATAATGTATTCAGCAAAGTAGAGCAGTAGTACATGAAAGTTGGTAGAACAATCCATAGACCTTGCACTCTGCGCGAGAAACGTGGAAAGTCGACAGACAAATCAAAACTTTAACATTACGAAGTAAAAATTGTATTTCTAAGACGAAAATAAAGAAACATAAAGAAATCAATCAGGAAGCATGAAGAAATATCGAGAAAGGAAGAAATTAGAAAAATTAGCAACAACTCTCGCAGTAGATAAGCCGAAGAAATCATTGGCAGATCGATGTAGATTGTATCGTAAGCGACAAAAAATTCGTAATAAGAGTAAAAATACTGATTCTTGGGCAAAATGTTTGTTTCGGACGAAGTTGATAAATATTGAATAACCTCGCTTAGCGTAAAATTTCGTAACGTATTTTTGGGACATATTTATACTTTTTACACATCATATTTTTCATTTTCATTTATATTTGTTTCCGTGGCTATCATCGGTTGGTATGTAGGCTGTAAGCTTCGAATTGTCGCGCAATGTACTTCCAGTGGATTCTTTGTTCAACTGGAGAGCTGGAAAGTTGGCAAGCTTCAAAGGTTGTCTGGAATAACCAATTCCATTCATTTCCAAGGGATTCGGATGGAGAAGCGTCCTGCCACTGCCTGGCTGTATGTTTAACAACACATCACATCCACATCCAAACCATATCCACATCCACATCCACATCCACATCCACATCCACATCCACATTCACATCCAAATCCACACTACACACGACGATACCAGAGAAATACGTTGAATTTGCTTCACATTTTCCTAAGTAAAAAAATCCGCCTATCCGGTGATAAAGTAGAGGGTTATGAGGAGGGGATGATAACGTAGCTATCTTATACATAAAATGTCATCTGGATGATCGATCGGAATAAAACTCGAAACTGTGATCCTACGTCGAGGGTAGTCTGCTTTAAAATGTGCGATTTTTTGAAATTCCATAAATGTTGAATTTCCCAAAAAACTGACCGGTATGACACTCTAATGAGAGTGGGAAGACCTGAGTTGTGGGGGGGATAAACTACTCCTATGATTTGTACAGTATTGATTATAAGTACCAAAGGTATTCGCGAACATAACGCGCTAATGGTGTCATGACCAGTAATTCAAATGAAACCATAAAATGCATAACAATATTAGTTTGGCCCATTCTCAGTCGTTCAATTTAATAAAATGTTAGTTAATTATTTAGAAACGTCGTGGAACAGTAATGCATAATAATCACCGAGTTCAATCCGCGTAACGGAAGGGCTCTTATAAATAATAATCGCTCTCTTTGATTGTTATAAATAGTAATCAGAGAGCGATTTGGAAAATGAATAAATGAAATCAATTTATAATTGACAATGGGGCCACGGTATCCAAACAACATATTTCAGATAATCTCTAGTGCACCCCACAACCTACATTCATGCAGTCTTAAAAAGAATTCTACAACTTTCTCGAAATTGTGAAATCAGAAACCTGAAGTCAGCGAGCGCAGTTTCAGTTTTTGTATTTTCCAAAGATTTGAACGTTTGAAGATCAAACAGGTTAAGGACAGCCTCCTCTTTTAGCGAATTTTCGAAGAAAAGGAAGCTATTGTTCTCTGTCCAAAATTTTTAAAACTCGAATTTCCGAAAGATTTTTATACCAAAATCCGTTTCAGACCATCCTGAATTCCCTGCCGAAAGACACCAAAAATTATATGTATATATATATATATTTATATATTTATATATATATTTATATATATATTTATATATGTATGTGTCATTCCAGACGATAACTCTCGAAAGAATTGAGATAAAAAGTTCAAATTTGCACGAAAAATCTGTCTTGGCAATCGACAGGCTAAGTTCGAAGATGGGCAGAATCGGGTGACCCTAAGGGGGAGTTTTGGGGAGTTTTAGGGGGGGAAAATTACCCATAAATTCCCAAAATGAAAAAGTCTGACAAGTGACACCTCATTTTAAAGGTTTTTGTACGCTGAACACGATGGTGAAATCAGAATTGCGATATCTCATTCCATTCTCAAACTGGAGCACTTTGAAGATGAAGGAACGTGGTTATTTCTTGAGATGTTCTTCCTGGTTCGTCTGCTCTAATCTGATAACGGAATGGGATATCGCAATTCTGACTTCACCATCGTGTTCAGCGTTGGAAAATCTACAAACCGAGGTGTTACTCGGCAAAAAATGGAACAAAAAATTTGTTACGTACCCAATACCTACTCTTCTGGTATTCAAAACATTTTTGATTTCCCCCTCCCCCTCCTTCCACCCCAAATTTTACTTTGCGTAAAACTACTCCTGTTTTAATTTTGTATGGTATCAAGTTGGGAAAACATTGGCCGAAAATTAATTTTCAGAACATTTTAGGCGGAGGAGGAAGATGCCGAAAACTTCGAAAATTCGCTCTTATAGCCATGCTGCATGACTGTGGTTTTTTTACATTTAGCCTCCTATTTTATTTATTTATTTATTTTTAAAATGAAAGTAGGCTCAATCCTGGGAATTTTGACGCTAACCGCATTGTCGAACGATTTTTCAAAGTGTCAACCAATTCCAACGTCACTGCACCCCTATTATAGGCTGGATGGAATCCCCCTGCCCACTGGGACGTCAGAATTGGTTGAAAATTAGAAAAATCGTAGAAAAAAAACTACTTATCATAGGCGGTCTGTATCAAAGTTCTCATGATGAAATATAGTTTCATTTAGAAAATATATATAAACCATTCTGCGAACTGTGAACCAGAAACATACGCCATCAAATTCAAAATGGCTGGCGATAACAAAGCTAGGAATGTACAAGTATCGGCACCTATGTGTTTTTGATAGATTACAAAGGAACTGCAGATGAACAGTTCGATCGGGAGGACAGATTCGAGGAACAGTGAGGTAGGTACGTATATTTTTTATGGTGGTTAATGAGGATGAGTATAGAAAGTGAGATAAGACGTAATTTTCGACTTCGTTATTTTGGAAACCAACGGGCGTTGGTATCCAACATGGTAGATTGGTGCAGAAAATCTACCACCATGGTATATTGCTGTAGAAAACCTACAGACATGGTAGACTGCTGTTGAAAAATCACACCAGAACGCTCATACTGACATCTCTTTAAATTTTGATAAATACGAACAAATTATGTAAAGTTAGAGCTAGACTAATATTGACTAAAACTTCAGGCAAATATTGATTTCCGAAGGCAACTCAGATTGAGACATAACGACTGGAAGGCCGGAGATGGTTCCCCATTTTCATTTCCACTTCTGCGCTCCAATAACCCCACTAATTATCCAACTATCTATGAACATGCGATAAAGTAATCACTTTGAGCCATCAGAGGAGGAAGTTGGTAATAGTGGTTAATATCTACTGGAAGCTAATGGGGCGTGGAGCAGTGGCGCAAATCATGAGGTGATTAAGCGTCCATTTTTCGAAGTCAGGGACCCCACTGACGATCCCCTGTGATTCACGCCTTCAGCGGTGAGCAACCGATTTCCGCAGACAACTCAAGCGTTTTGCTCATACGTTGTTGGCTGGGTACATATCTTGCATTTCATCATCGGGTATGAATGACAAGTATGGTAATACGTACAGGAGGATAAAGGATAACGAGGGAGATCTCTTAACCTTAGGAACACCTCACAGTGGTTCAGAATTTACCCACATCTTGGGAAAATTTATCTATCCCTTTTATGGAATTTTGTGGAATGGCGCGGTTATTATAACAAAACGCTGCAAATCCCTGCACAACGGTTTATTATTTTGTATAGAATACCCTCCTGTTACAGATCACAGCTCTATGTATAGATAACCCTTCTATATATTATGATATGTACTATTCTATTATATACATATTATGTAGATCGCAGACCCTCCGTAGGTTAATACCTAACCCCGTACTCGTTACTAGGTACCTACCTAAATCACGAGTTAAATGTTGCTAAAATAATTCTGCCGATGACAAACAGTACCTAACAAAAAGAAACACACATAATGAAGTTCTGAAAAGAAATTGTTGATGAGGAGTGAAAAAAGTTGCAAAAGTACCTACCAACAAACTCCAGCCCCTTCTACGTAGATGGTATAATGAACCGTTGTGTAATAATTTACCGTTGAGTAATGATTTACCGTAGTAATAATTTACCCATCAATAATACTTCAACGTTTGTTCAAGTTTCACTACCTACCAACAAACTCCAAAAGAGCCATCATTTTTCAAGCGAAATAATATCACAGAACAACCAACTCGACTTCATACTCCGCCAATATAATCAGGTGATCCCTAGCAATGATTCTATCTCCGTCAAATTTCCTATTGTGGGCGCGTCTCTGGTTACGAGATTTGGTTTGAATTGTATACAATTTCATTCACACTGGAGTCGAAAATGCCTGTCGGTGCAAACTTCGGGGCCTTACTGTGAACGAACGGCTGGACGTACGATGCTCCGGATGGTCTTAAAAAACTCGCAAGTTCAAGAACTATTTAAAACCGTAAAAATATTTACGTAAAAAAATGGTATAGGCGTTTTGAAAATTTCAACCCCTATTTTGAACCCCCTAGAGATGACACACAGTAACGTCGAGCTTCGAGGACCAACTAGACGCCGAACGGAACCTATAACCCGAATTTCATCAATTTTTTTTCATGGTAACTAAGAAAAGTGGCCCGTACGGCGTACGGCGGACAGACAGAAATATTTTTATTGCAGATTTGGATTCTACATACCTTGAAACGTAAACCATCAAATTTTGAGGGGGGGTAAGAAGTTTTTTTTCATGCTCGATTCCAATGGTTCATTATTGAAAATAATAAACCAAAATTATAGTTGGAAAGTGCGTCATTCGCCGATGAAATATTCAAAATTACGCTGAGAAACGTATTTTGCCAATTTTCTAGACATGCTTTGCCAATTTCCTATCCAAATATTTGCAAATTTACTGCTCTAGCCAAATGATAGTAAAAGTTTTGAAAATATTGGTTAAAGTCACACGGATGCTGGCGTTGTATTTCTGAGATCCACGTCTCTAAAACTGATAATCTGTGAACTCTAGGGGTTTCATAAGCCATGTTAGTAGGGTATACCTGTACCTTTTTTTTCGCCGATGCCATGGTGTGCGAAAATAAAAGTACAGGGGGTTTTTGAAGGTCTTACTGATAACACAGGGGCTGTACCTAAACTTTTTCACATGCGAAAAAAGGAGTACAGGAATGTAATAAACGGGTGGGCGGGGGGTTGCGGGCGTGTGGTTTTTTGCTGCACATGGGTGGGCGGGGTACGGGCGGTGAATTTTTCGGCAGCTGCAGGAAAACTGACGTCAGTGGGTGGGGTGCCTCAGAGTTTGAAGTGGTGCAAAAATGACTGACGTCATTCCAGCAGCCCCCCCTGTACTAGAAAATCGCGCGACTGACGTCATCCTAGCTACAGTGCAAAAATATTCCTCGTTTGGCAAAAACGCACTATTGCTTTTAACCAGGTGTGTGTGTGTGTGTGTGCGGTCGCGGGCCGGCTATATCTCATTATAATCTAGTAGTACGTGTTCAACTTACCTCGGTCGTCATTGCTGCCCGCCGCCCCTCTCCAACTCTGCTGTCGCTGCTACGCTTTTTCTAATCCCCTACTACTAATGGGTATATAAGAGTGTGCTTCTTGTGTTCCTGGCCCACAACTAGCAGACTTGTTGAACCAGTAGGATGTGTGACCTTAACAAAGAAACTGATAGGCTAGCCACCTTTGTCGATTGGCCATTGAGCCTGCCATCGGCACACGATATGGCTCAAGCAGGTTTTTATTACACCAAGCACAATGATAAAGTTAAATGCCCATTTTGTAACGTTATTATAGACAACTGGCTACCTTCTGATATTCCCTTCAACGTACACACGCGCTGGAGTCCCAATTGCCATTTTGTCACGACACCCACGGATGTACTTAGCGGTGGTGACACACCAACGATGGATGTTGGATCTTCCCACCGAAACGAAGAAACACCCCTGGATTCGTTTGATGGAAGATTTGCCACTTTCAAGATGTGGCCAAAAGTATTACGACATCTCGTTACGGACCTTTGCAGCGCCGGATTCCATTACCATGGAACTATGGGTGACATGGCAACCTGTTACAGCTGCAACGGGGCAATCAGCGAGTGGGAACTACATGACGACCCTTGGGTTGAACACGCACGATTTTTCCCTCAATGCCTACATCTTCTCAATGTGAAAGGAAATGCTTTTATAAATTCTGTAAAACTTGCTGCGGATGATGATTGGAATTAATAAATCTTACAATGAAACAAATTACTGCGTTTGTTGCTTCCTTTACCAGAATACCAACCTTATATAATACATAGTCGATTAAAATACTTACTATAGTTGATTAAGCGTAGCAGCGACAGCAGAGTTGGAGAGGGGCGGCGGGCAGCAATGACGACCGAGGTAAGTTGAACACGTACTACTAGATTATAATGAGATATAGCCGGCCCGCGACCGCACACACACACACACACACCTGGTTAAATGCAATAGTGCGTTTTTGCCAAACGAGGAATATTTTTGCACTGTAGCTAGGATGACGTCAGTCGCGCGATTTTCTAGTACAGGGTGCTGCTGGAATGACGTCAGTCATTTTTGCACCACTTCAAACTCTGAGGCACCCCACCCACTGACGTCAGTTTTCCTGCAGCTGCCGAAAAATTCACCGCCCGTACCCCGCCCACCCATGTGCAGCAAAAAACCACACGCCCGCAACCCCCCGCCCACCCGTTTATTACATTCCTGTACTCCTTTTTTCCATGTGAAAAAGTTTAGGTACAGCCCCTGTGTTATCAGTAAGACCTTCAAAAACCCCCTGTACTTTTATTTTCGCACACCATGGCATCGGCGAAAAAAAAGGTACAGGTATACCCTACTCATGTTACAGGAGAGTTTTATTAAATATTCAAGTTCCTAGAAGATTTTTACTTATCTACTGAATTCAAATTCGGTGCTAACCATTTTGCCGTATCAGTAAACAGGAATTATACATTTATGTCGCCAGCGATTGACATATCAATATGCTATTAAAAAAATAGTCTGAAGGCATTTTTACATGACAAGTGGGGCTAACCCGTCTTTATAAATACAAAATAAACTCTTGAGAAAATGAGCCCCAATAACTTTTCTCGATTACTGAACAATCTCCTGCCTCCAATTCGGTCGGACAGTGAGCGACTTCTAGCGGGTTTAAGAAGTACCTTGAACACCACTGCACCTCAACTGCTAAGTTGCCTCTTATTACTCCTTTTATTACTGTTATTGTGTTTGTAAACAACAAGATTTGCTGGATTTGTAATAAAGTTTGTAAAACACAAACTGGTTGTTTGTTTCGTTTCCCGGTTTTCGTATTATTCATGCAGTCCATTCTCGAAGTGAACAATTACATAATAGTAAAATTTTACACTAGCTAACAATTCTTTAAAGAAGAAAAAAAAACTATCTTGCTGCTCCGATGGTCAGCACTATACTAGCTGCAGCAGCTCGCCAAGTCAGAAGGATACAAGAGAGGGACACAAGGGATGGCACAAAAAGCTACCTGGTGGATCTGAGATCCAACGCCAGCATTAGAGTGTTAAACTTTGGGTCGACTGCATACGAAGAACGGAAACGAATATAGGAAAACAAGGATGCTATGGCCGTAGGGTGTAAAAAATACGAAGCAATATAAGAATAGAACTAACAAACGAAACAAAAGTACACAGTACACATACAGATTTCAATGATCACAATACCAACAATACCATTCAGCTAGTACTGGCATTGGAGATATGTGAGCTGATATCATATTATAGTGATACGAACATCGTTCATATGACTACGTCTGTGTCTATGTCACATTCATTGGAAAAATGATGAAAACTGTGGGTCCCTAAACAATTAGTCATTGTACCAGATGTTCGGCTCCCAAAATTGATTTTTTCTGAGTCAAAAACCTGAGAAATCGTCTGAAATAACCATCAGTTTGTAGAACAACACTACGAAAAGTGTCAACACGTGGATCAAGGCGATTAAATGGCACTACCGATGATCAAAGATAATTTCAAAAAAAAAATAATAATAAGGAGCGTACTCAATTCAAGTTAGGGTGGGAGGGGGGGGGGGGGGGGCAAATTGGTGGAAACCACCAGGAATAGCTATTTCAATTATTTTACATGAAAGCAACAATAAATGAACAGCCAGCAACCAGTAGAATAATACACCCATGTGACAAGGACTGCAGCGTTTTTGGAATCTACGCACCTTGAAACGGAAAAGAAAAAATTTTGAGGGGGTGTTACAAAACTTTTTTGCTGAGCGAATACATAGGTGTATTATTCACAGAATAATAAACCAAAAAGTACCTATTTTTACACATATTCTCACTCATAACACCCCTGGGTATATTCCGATCGGGCTGAAAAGTTTCGGGACACAACTAGGGCCCAAATGGAGCAAGTGTGCGAAAGAACGAATTTTTTAGACCGAAAATGAAGCCGGTACACGTGATACGGCGTACGGCGGACGGACATTGCATTTTTGGAATCCACGCACCTTGAAACGGAAAAGAAAAAAATTTGAGGGGGTGTTACAAAACTTTTCTCCTCAGCGAATACATAGGTGTATTATTCACAGAATAATAAACCAAAACGACGCCAAATGGGAACTACAATTCAAATTCAATCAATTTGGGTTCATGGCAACTAAGGAAAGTGCGATGTACGGAGTAGGGCCAGATATTTTTTAAATGCATTTTCGGGTTCTATGTACCCAAAAAGGGAAACCATAAAATTGGTGGTAGAAGGACGGGATTTTTCCCCCATGCTCGATTTTAAAGGTTTATTATTGAAAATGATTAAATAATCAATCTTTGCAGTTCACGACAAAGGTACGAAAAACCGATTGCCCGGCACCAACAACCACGTACTGTGTAGAAAAATTAAATCTTGAGAAATCCGGCACCTTTGGCCAAGTGAGTGAGTTAGGACAGGACACTTGACCGCGAAACAGACGGCAGTATCTCGTGAGTGATACCTCCCCTCCAACGTCACTTGTAGCCTAATATGAAGAGTAAACAGCCCCCCCCCCCCCCCCCCCCCAGGACCGAGAAACCTTCCTTTCAATCGTCCTTGTCAACACCGGAGTGTCTAGATATATCACCAACCACCCTACGACACAAGCTCGTTTGAGTGTGTGCACGCTGTGTAAACACCCGAGAGATTACATTTTCACACACAGGGGCGAGTAGGTAGGGAAGATGCGGAGGATTTCTCACTAATCAGAACCGTTCGCTGACGTGAAATTACTTCAGAGCTGAAGATTATAACTGAGGAGGATTTATATGAACAAATGTTGGCTCTTTGTATGTCCGAATGCCTTCCAAATGATTGCATTCTATCCGTTTGCACCTGTGCTGTTACACCTTTTACACACAATATTAGGAGCGGCGCGCCGAGGCGATGGTATGATACCTCTCGCCACTATATTGAACATTATAAATAAAATCAGGAATAAATCCTGTTCATTTTTGGCTCCTTGGTGCAGAGCACAGCACCATATTAACCACGGATACTGTAGTAGTACCAGCAATTTGAAAGGTCACTCCAGTAATAAGGTAATTTTAAGGGGGTATTGCATCACTCATCTAACTTATTCCCGTTTTGGTGGTATTTCGATATGCGATCTACCGATCAGTAACTTACTGTTTCGGTATGCGCTCTACCGACCACTTACTATTTCGATATGCGCTCTACCGACCACTTACTATTTCGATATGCGCTCTACCCACTGATTCCCACCAGAAACCAACAGACATGAATAAAACATTTCACCTCTTGCTGTATATGTGTCTCTGATGTCCCGTAGAAAACACAGGAATAGGTCTGGAACGTCCTTCCGGTGCAGTCTCCAACAGTATTCGTCAAGGTGTGACTGAAGGTGGTGGGATGGGACGCCTCTCTTTTTCTTCAAAATATTCACTTTAGCATCCAGCCAAAATCTTCCCGTATAATACAACGGCGGTCGTCAGAGGGAGTTCCATTACAAAAAGATAGATAAGTTCCACGATCTGGCAAAGGGACAGTTTCGAATTGACACGACCATTCAAATCAGTATTGTGGAAGAATTTGTACGTGGGCATCGTAAAACCGGTATCCACTCCCCGCTGCGTCCTTTCCTCATTTTCTCCTGACTTCCGCACCACATTTTTGACACTCATTTCCATTATCACAGGTCTCTGGGTCTAACAATCCCTGCAAGCGTAAAAACCCCACACATGTATCCTCACTTATAACTACGGTCGTATAAAATTCTTTCAATAACATTATCAACGCGAACTATAACAATAAAAACTTAACACGGGAATATCACAGACAGGACAGAAATATCACGGCCAACTGAGGTGACTTGCTTCGATGAAACTTGGACGAAACGGCCCCTTGAACGTTTAATCTCCAGCAAAAGTCAACAATACGTCGAATACAGCGATATGAGGGGGAATGATCTACATAAACAAACCTTAATTAATGACGCTATAACAACAAACGGATTCCAATGTTCAAATCATCAGTTTAAGCCATGTAGATCACGGTACAGCACAGTAGATCACAGTTGGGCTGACCGTAGAGCGTGGACCTCGGTAGAGCGCATATCGAAACAACACCCCCGTTTTTTCTCTTTACCCGTTCTCTCAATCAAAAAATTCTCATGGGAAGTCCTGCTTGCGATCTAATTACTTTCACTATAATAAAGGGAAAATTTAAAATTTCCCAAAATGCATGATTAAACTTTTTTAAAGTAGGTTTAAAAAAAGGCTCCATACCAGTGAACATACTAGTGATACAGTGCGATCGTCGAATTTTGATCTCTGCAGGTTCAATAGTACAGAAAAAAACTTGGAAAAATGGAAGAAGTTCTCAAATGGGTGTTTTGAAAAATGGAGGGATTTTACAGAGAATCTAGGACCTGGATGTTCAGCAGTCTCCCAATGGATACGGCTACCATCAACAGGCTGCCCTTTTGCTACCTGCTCGGGGTAATGACCCCCTTGGGCCATTATGTAGGTCCTTCTTGGCAAATAATCCCATTATTTTTCAGTGACAGTAGGATTGGGAACACAAGGGATATGGGTTAATGGAGCTGAACGGGCTAAATGTGTTGGTACCAAAAGGGATTATTTTCATTATTCATAATGTTAGGTGTTGTTGGTTGTCCAGTCGGCTGCAATGTTCGATACGCCTCATACCTTCGATTGTTTGACGACTCATCATCGATCAGTAGGTATACGAAACGCAATGCCGAAGTAGGATAAAACCGGGTGTGTGTGTAGTACTTCAAGCAAAGGAAGAGGAGGAGGATATTTATGCAGATAAGAATACAAAGATTTCATAATCTCCAGATTTCTCTATAACTTAGGTAAACTACCATGTAATTTTGCTTTTGGTATATTATTTTCATAGTGAACTGAACTTTGGGAATCGAGCATGAAAAACAACTTTACCCCCCCCCCCATAAATGTTATGGCTACCGTTTCCTCCCCTTAATGAAGGTTATGATCTGTTCTTATCATGTTCATACATTATTCAACAAAAATATTTCGATACTGAGTATTGAGCATTATTCCTAGGATAATGACATTTGGGAAGGAGTCTATGTTGGGTAGACTGAGGTGCCAGGCCTCTTTTCCGATTAGCTGAGTGGCTCCATGAGAATAGACAAGAGGTTTTCTCAGATAAGTTACTCTCACCACAAAATTATCAGACTTCCGAATTTTTGACCGCTCGATTCTAAGTTGTCAATACCCTACATCTATTATTACCCGTGGAAATCCTCCCATCCTGTGTATACATAATAAGGAACAAGGTCTTCGATAACTTTCCGGACAGTTGCGAGTTTCCAGTCGATGGTTGTGAGCCAGATATTGCTGACGGGTTTCCAGCGGAAGTCGGTACAGTAGGTAAACATCCCCCGGGTCCCGTCGGTGTTTTGATTTCATCGAACGGATTAGAAGTTGGTCGCTCGCCCGCCCACTCTGATATCCGACTTCGACCAAACTTCGACCTTCTTCAGACGTACCATCTTCTCATCCCTCCGTACTTCTCGTACCTTTCATGAAAACCTGATACCTACATAACGCTAGCCTTACTAAAGGATAAACGACTCCTTCATCAGGTAACAAAGTGTGATTGATCTCCCCCGAAAACCATGTAACGGCTGTGTTCACACGATAGACATTCATTAGATTTGTCTGATTAGACTTTCATGTGGTGTGAACAGGTAGAAGATCCTCATAAGTCTTACATGAGACTCGTGCTCCCCCTTCCACCATCGCGCTTCTCACACGTGATAACATCGAAGAAAGACATGACAAAATGAATGGAAAACGCTGCAAATTATTACACAACGGTTTATTATTTACCTTTGTAGATACACCTTTTGCGCAGCTCACTGTTTTCTTTGGTCAATATCTACCCTCAAGCTCTCTCCAGGAACGCCCTACATCTAGTGCGCAATGGAGCCGGCCCGGAAATTAAAGTTTTATGAAAATGAGCATGATTCAATAACTCGATCATTAATATTATTTGTTGTTATTCATGAAGCATAACGCTTGAAGTTACAAAAGTACCTATCAACAAAATCCAAAAGAGCCACCATTCTTCAAATGGAATAATATCACAAAACAACCAATCCGACTTCATACAGCCATCCGCGATTATAATCAGGTGTTCGCTAGCAATGATATCTGGCCGGATTTATACGGTTTCATTCACAATCATGTTGATGAAGCTTTTCGGTGCAAACGAACGGCTGGTCGCACAATGCTCCGGGGTGGTCTCGAAAAATTCTTTAGTTTGCGATCAATTTAGAAACGTAAAAAACCATACTCCTTGCAAGTTTCCGAGCTACGGCGATCTGAAAATTTCAACCCCTATTTTTCACCCCTTAGAGATGACTAACAGTTACGCCGAGCTTTGCGGGCCAATTAGACCCCATAAACAAAATTTCATTAATTTTGGTCCATGGTAACTGAGAAAAGAGCGTACGGACAGAAACTGGTTTATAACATTTTCGGATTATACATACCTTGAAACGAAAACCATCAAATATATAGAGTAGGTGGGAGGGGGTTAAACTTTTTCTTTTCCCATGCTCTATTTCAAAGGTTCATTATTGAAAATAATAAACCAAATTCGAACAAGAGTAAAGCGAGACGACATGAATCCCTCGTTGTGAACTACTCCATCACTGAGTGCTGAGTGCTGCTACAATGAAGACAATCTTGGGGCAAACTCGAGACCGCAGGTACCCACCAGAAGGCTCCCTCGTGGAATAATGCGACTAGACTAAGTACAGTCCCAACCTTATATTTCGAATCTAACAGTGTGAACAGGTCTCTGAGATTCAAGCTTATTCTACAGGACCCTGGCTCCCCATTAGCCTAACGTAGATTAATCTACCTTAGACAAATCTAGTGAAAGTCTATCGTGTGAACACAGCCTTAGTTTTAAGTCTCGATTAGAACAACTCTTGATGCATAAATCACGAAGTTGTGGTTCAAATCGGATTTTACATCTACCCAATCCCAATAGACGCTTCAAATTGCTACACAACATTTATTACTTACCTTATCGATGCCCCTTTTGCGCAGATCACTGTTTTCTGTGGTAAGTACCTACTCTCGTGCTCCCGCCAGGGAAGCTCTAAATCTAAATCACATACTGGAGCCGGCCGGGCAATTACAGTTCCATAAATATAATATGTGCTGAAGCCAAGAATTCTGTAATTCATTATTTGTTGTTATTCATGAAGCATTGTTGTTATTCATTGTTGTTATTCATTCTTCAGATGAAATAATAGCATGGAACAACCAAATCGACATCATACGGCAATGCGTGATTATAATCAGGTGTTCTCTACAATAATATTTGGGCTGCAGATGTATACCGTTTTATGCACGATCGTGTACGAAGCAAACCTCTTCGGTGCAAACCTCAGTGCCTTACATTGCTCCGGATGGTCTTAAAAAGTGCCCTAGTTCGAGTCAATTTAAAAACGTAAAGCTATTCGAAATAACGGCGCCCAGGAAATTTCAACCCCCTATTTTTCACTCTTCTTTCCAATAAAAGTGATACTTCCGGAATATTCCGATGACCTCAGATTCCCACAAGCAGTCTGTTGGTGTTATGTTACAATCCCTCTTCATCCACATTCGCTCTCGGAACCTCTACCTCACCCACAGTGAGCAATTAATATCCGCTTTGTTACAATGCTCCAAAAAAATTGTCATTGATAAGAAACTTGAACCAATAACATCGATAAGCTAACGGAACCTGGGTTCCCCTTTATCATCCGAGCCATGGATTACGCATGCTGAGTAGGTATCCAATGTCTACGAATTCCATTATAAAATAACCACGGATGTGACGTACAATAGCAAAATAAGTCTCTTCTCAACTTTGAAATGAAAAGTTCAAGAAACTAGTTATTCTTTGTTACTTCAGTTAATGTTTCCGTTTTTTCTGTATTCCCGAAGTTTCATTCCAATCAGAACTTCTAGCCTCCCCCCCTCCCCCTATAATTTTCAATAATGAACCTCTGGAATAGAACATGAAACACATTTTTTTACACCACCACAAAATTTATGATTTGCGTTTCAAGGTATAACCCAAAACGAAATGAAACAATTTCTGTCCGTCCACCGTACGCGCCACTTAGATACCATGTACCAAAATTAATTAATGAAATTGGGCTTGTAAGTCCCATTTGGGGTCTAGTTGGTCCTCGAAGCTCGGCTTACTATAGAAGTTTAGACACCCAGAGCATCGTACGTCCGATAACTACGCCTGAGTGCAAATCATTCAGTGTACATAACTCCAGCATGGCTTTATGAAATCGAGTTTGTTTTTCCGTAATGTTATTTCCTTTGAAGAAAGATGGTTCTTTCGGATTTTGTTGTTAGGCACCTACTTTTTGGTTTATTATTTTCAATTAGTTGTTATAAATCTTTGGAATAACGAAAAAATAAAAAATAAAATTGAAAAATTGAAAAATGATAGGTACCTGTTGTGATCAGCTGCTCCTCCACAACCAATGTAATGTACATACATGTTGTACCTCAGAGTGGGGACCCCCCGACCCCCCTCTGATCATGTCAGGGGCCTATAAAGAGCCGAGGGGCCAACAAATAGATAACCATTCTCAAGCTAACTTTCGGCCTCGTCTGTTCATCCTTATTCACTACACTGGTGACCCCGAGTGGTGACACGCAGCCTCCGCCTGCCGGCCGTCTGCGACCGCGGTGCGACGACAGCGACGACAGCGCCTAGCAACGAAGAAACAACGCCACTCAGCGCCCGCCGACCGTCTGCGACGAGCCCCACCTCCGCAGCACTACGCCCGGCACACGCACCCCACTCCGACGCCATACAGCGCCGCCCCCACCGACGCCACACAGCGGCGCCCACTCCGACACCCGCCTCGACGCCCAACGCAGCGGCCCCCCGCTACTTCGCCCCACCATCCGATTCCTATATAAGGAAACGGACGCCGGCGCCTCGCACACTTCCTGCTGACACTTCCAGATGACACCTCTCCAGGACTGGCGCCTACAACGAGAACACGGACCCGAAACCACCGACACCCGCAGAAACGACTCCACCGACATCAACGCTCCAGCTCCGGCCGTACGACCCCGCATTCCCGCACGTCTGATTCGCCCAACTCGAGATCACATTGACTCACGAAGGCCTCACGACGCCGCATGCTAAATTCGCCCGCGCCTTCAAGCCCCGACAAGCGGACCTCTAAGACGACCCCAACCGACTTCCGAGCACGAGAATCCGTCAGTCCACGCCCGCCGACTCCGTAGAGCCCTCCCGGCCGACACACCGCAACGCGTAGAACATCAAATCGTCACGAAGGGACCTCCATGCCACGCGAAACTTCGCCGAATATTACCGGACCTTAACGCGAAAGCGTCGGCCCATTTCGGCGAATTACTAGCGGCTGGCACCATCGAACGCCAACAGCTACCAGACGTTGAAAACTCGCCTTTTAGCTACGCACGCACCTTCCGATGGTTCCCGGCTCACCACCATACTCCAACCGACTTCCGACGACGAACTACCGTCAGTCCTCGCCCGCCGACTCACTCGAGCACTCCCGGCCGACACACCGACCCCGCTCGCTGGGCAGCTATTCACACGCGCCCTTCCAGACAGCATTCGCCTTCACATAGCGGCACGCGACGAACCCGACGTCACGAAACTCGCTGCTCTCGCCGATCGCCTCATACCCTTCGCTCCCCCTCCTCGAGTGGCTACCGTCACCGAAGAGGTTCGTGTGATTCGAACAGACGACAACAGCGACCGCCGACGCAGCCCCGACCGACCACACGCAGCGCGACGAACGGCTCGTGTTTCTACCGCCGCACATGGGACCCCCGAGCACAAAAACGCCGCACCCCATGCACCTGGCGCCCGCAACAACAGCCGCCGCGGCCGTACCCACGCACTCAACCTACACCCCGGCTCTTCATACGTCGCAAACGTACCGCCCCCAACGACACCGACCCGGACAGCCACAGCGGACCACCGCAACCACGGCAACCAGCACACGCACCTCCCACGCCCGACAACCGCCACCGCAACAGAACAAAATTTAACTAAATGCGTTACTTAAATTCTGGGGGGAGCAGTGTTGTGATCGGCTGCTCCTCCACAACCAATGTAATGTACATACATGTTGTACCTCAGAGTGGGGACCCCCCGACCCCCCTCTGATCATGTCAGGGGCCTATAAAGAGCCGAGGGGCCAACAAATAGATAACCATTCTCAAGCTAACTTTCGGCCTCGTCTGTTCATCCTTATTCACTACAGTACCTACAACTTTGTTGCTCAACACTACCATACGAATCAACCAAATTAGGTGAAAAATTGGAAATATGCATGTCAAGGGTCCTACTTAGGTTCAGCGACCATCAGAATGTCTAAAAAATGAGAGGTTCGAGGGCGACATGGCCTGTGAGGGGAGCACAAGGGTAGGTATTGACTGCAGAATACAGTGATCTACGCAAAAGGGGGAACCGCAGAGGAGAATAATAAACCGTTATGTAATAATTTGTAGCGTTCTTTAAATTCCGATGATCTAATAATATCTGAAGTCCCTTCTCTAAGCATGTTTCCCAGGGTTCATCCCATTCGGACCACTGGTTTAGACCTGATGAACGAACACACATAAACTCATCAGACAGACCGAGAAACTTGTAGGTATGTTTTATAAAAGGCTAGTTAGTTCCATCAAAGGGTTAACCTATTCCCTGAAAGTCTCCTTACCATGCACTAACGTCTCCAATCAAAAACTAAGCAACCCGGAACTATCAGGTGCTCAATCACGCAAAGCCTTTCGTCCCTTATGATTCTCAATTTAACCGTATGACATGTGCAGCAGAAGGTTGTTACCGGAGTGATGAAGGGGAAAAGTCCGACAGCTGTCACTGAAGTCTTTAAGCTCGATCCTTAATTTCCTTTAGAGAATGAATCAGCAGTTACCACCGCAGCCTTTGTCAGGTGTCACGCCGAAACCTGTTATTATCTTCGCGTCACTGAAGGGGAACTTCACTGTTTTCCGTCATTCGGGAAGAAAACAAGAAATGTATTGATGCAGCAGTACTCTCATGATGATTCGAATAATATGTTGATTTTCTTTCGTCAGTAACCGACTCGTTATTAAACTAACTCGAGTACTTAGATTCGCGGCGAACAAAATTACCTCATTATTTCCATCCCGTTTAACATGTCATGCGACATTTATTTTAGTACCTATGCATGCTAGCATTTTGATGGGCTGAAAAAAGGCTTCCGACAGGTGCATTCTGGAGATGTTATGAGAACGTCTACTATTTATAGTTAGGCAGTAAAGAAGCTTCGACCCCAGCCGAACTGTGGCGGTTTCAAGAGCTACTTTACCAGCACCCAAATTGAAACACGTTCCTTAACCATATAATATATAATATATTCCTCTTATCACTTCGGCCAAAGAGTAAATAATAAAATTATAACAATCTACATCACTACAGGTCCGCTAGAGACGCAGGTAGGGATCAACGCCTATACATTTTCCTTGTAAGCAATAACTAGCATACGAACCTTGATTTCTTTGGAAGCTTCGATTCGAGAGTTTGATCGAAACTGAGGGCGGTTTGATGTATGGTCGTGTGGTGAACGGGTAGGTGTGTTCACCACTTGTCATGAACGGCGGGTTTTCACGACAGTAGGTTAGAGAGTAGGGGTCACCAGAAAGTCGTGAGTTAGTCACGAATGGATAGAAGCAGTAGAGGGATGGGAGTGAGAAAGAAGATGGATGTGGTAGGATGGGCTCCTTAGGATTTATCGACAACTTAGAAATAAATCAAAACAGATGTTAAGAAATGCAAGGAATAGACATTTCCGTGAATTGTTCGGAGAGGTATCTAGGCCTATGAAATGTTGGCATATTATTAGAAATCATGGAATTATAAGTAAGAAATCTAGATCTAATTTAGCAGGAATTGACGTAGACAGTTTGAACCGGCATTTTTGTTGACCATCAGGCATGACGGCAAGCAGGGAGACTATTGATTTTTATGAGGGTTTGAGGGATCCGGGTGCTCAGCAATTTACTATACAAAATATCAGCTGTCATGAGATCATGAAGGCAATAAACAAAATCACATCTGGTGCAATGGGCTTTGATGCAATTCCAATTGATTTCTTAAAAATTGTTGGGTCTGCAGTTGGTCCTGTTTTGAGCCACATTTTTTCTTTCTCGCTGACGACCGGAGTGTACCCTGCCCAGTGGAAGAAGTCAATAGTAATAGCGCTAAATAAAGTTGAGAATCCTTTAACCTTGAATGACTTTCGTGCCATTAATAACCTTTGTGTGTTGGCTAAAATATTTGAGTCCTGTGTTTACAACAGATTGGTAGAGTTCGTAGAAGGAAGGAATATACTTGATGATTTTCAGGCTGGCTTTCGTTCCGGTAGTGGTACTGAATCTGCGCTTATCAGAGTCCTTGATGATGTCCGGATGGGAATGGATAATAAGAAAATTACTATTCTCTTCGATTCGATTCGTTCATTTTCACTAACCAAGGACCACTACTTGGAGACTGTTCCAAGTATAGTGGGTCAGAATTTAGTAACTGAATGTGGCAGGCATGAGAGAGCGTTGAGAGTCCAGGGCACACGAATTACCCACCACATAGTATAGTGGCATCGGCCATGTGTGTTTATTCCAAAATTGAAAAATGAACTCGAAGTAGTAAGTTAATTATTAGTACCTACTCCATGGCATATCTCTATACTCTGACCTGGATTTCAATTGATAGGATGTTATTATACGTAAGTTTCCCCGGGGGAATGGCTTTTTTCCTCCCGCTAGTTTTCTTCATATCCACAATTCATTCAAATGGGTGCAAAACAAGCCGAGGGCAGTCGAACGTAAAACTGCACACTTGGCAGGCAATTGACATAGTTTTTCAACGACGTCCCCTCGGATGCCCTTCGGCATCCAGCCGGTCCGGGCAATCGCCGCGATTTAGCGGCGGGGTGTGCTCCGAATGGTAGTTGGGGAAGCAAAAAGCTCTTCGAAAACGAAAATATTGAACAATTTATACGAAAGGCACAATTAGGCCGAGAGAAGGCTTTGGGCGAGGCCAGACAATCGGCCCAAAGAGCAATAATGCTGTAGGTAGTAGATCTTTTCCCCTCTACACCCCCAGTCCAAAACATCCTATTCACAACGGTTTCTGGGTCTTTCCTTAATTAAATCTTCTGTTCTCCCTCTCAATAATAGTCACCTAGCTTCCATCCTCAGTAAACTCAATGGCTTATTTCCAGAGCTACAACCGAAGCCCCCTCAGTTATGATTAACATTAGCCTCCTCTGAAGGGCGTTTTCACGATTCTCGCAGTAAACCTTAATATTAAAGGGGTCGTTTACAGTTTAAACTTCAACCGTCTCCAGCGTTTATGATGATTAGTTTTGATAATTTTATTCCCTTCTTGATTTCTGATAATAAAACAAAATATGGCGCATTCAATAATACATGAACATTCCGATGTTGTGTCAAAAGGACTTAAAATTCGAATAAATGCAAGAACGTTAACTAATTAGTCATGGGTACCTATTTCATTCCATAAGTAATTCGAGGAAATTTGTGGGTTGGTATAGGAAGTAGGTGAGCCTGTAACACAATAGGGTATACGCAATTTTTTTGAATTTTTTTTGCATTTTTTATTTTTAATGAAAGTAGATTTCATCCTAAGAATTTTGACACCAAACGCACTGCCCTAGGATAAACAGCTCTTTTTCTATGATAGCTCAAACATTCCAGTAATTCTGACGTCATTGCAACCCTCGCCTGTGGTGTCAGAATTACTGGAAACTTGAAAAATCATAGAAAAATAACTACCTATTGTAGGGCAGTGCGGTTGGTGTCAAAGTTCTCAGAAAGCAATCTAATTTCATTAAACAATAATTTACACCGCTTTTGTGACCCATGCGCATACCCTATTCTGCCAAAACCCTCAGAACTAGATGGCGGAATCTTCATTCGCATCATCCGCATATGCAGGCAATTGATGCAATCATCACACGTATACTCTCCAAAATATCTAGCAAAAGAAATTGATGAACCGATCCCGATTCTTTATATGTATGCATGAAACCTTTAATGAATTAAAGGTGCTGAATCCGTAAACCAAACAAGCAAATCCTCACTAGCAACAGCTCCATAAACAGATATATGGATCATTCTACTTTGCCACCACAGACTTTTCGCTGTATCCGACTTCGGAAAGAAGAAGCTTTCAAGAAGGTACAGGTATGCTTTAATGGATGACTTATCGTCAATAAAAAATTCTCGATATTAAGGGTAAAAACGCTGCAAATCCCTGCACAACGGTTTATTATTTTGTATAGAATACCCTTCTGTTACAGATCACAGCTCTCTGTATAGATAACCCGTCTATATAATATATGATATGTACTATTCTACAGATATTATGTAGATCGCAGACCCTCCGTAGGTTAGTACCTAACCCCGTACTCGTTACTAGGTACCTACCTAAATCACGAGTTAAATGTTGCTAAAATAATTCTGCCGATGACAAACAGTACCTAACAAAAAGAAACACACATAATGAAGTTCTGAAAAGAAATTGTTGATGAGGAGTGAAAAAAGTTGCAAAAGTACCTACCAACAAACTCCAGCCCCTTCTACATAGATGGTATAATGAACCGTTGTGTAATAATTTACCGTTGAGTAATGATTTACCGTAGTAATAATTTACCCATCAATAATACTTCAACGTTTGTTCAAGTTTCACTACCTACCAACAAACTCCAATAGAGCCATCATTTTTCAAATTAAATAATATCACAGAACAACCAACTCGACTTCATACTCCGCCAATATAATCAGGTGATCCCTACCAATGATTGGCCGTATTCACAAATTGCTATTGTGGGCGCGTCTCTGGTTACGAGATTTGGTTTGAATTGTATACAATTTCATTCACACTGGAGTCGAAAATGCCTGTCGGTGCAAACTTCGGGGCCTTACTGTGAACGAACGGCTGGACGTACGATGCTCCGGATGGTCTTAAAAAATTCGCAAGTTCAAGAACTATTTAAAACCGTAAAAATATTCACGTAAAAAAATGGTATAGGCGTTTTGAAAATTTCAACCCCTATTTTGAACCCCTTAGAGATGACTCACAGTAACGTCGAGCTTCGAGGACCAACTAGACGCCGAACGGAACCTATAACCCGAATTTCATCAATTTTTTTTCATGGTAACTAAGAAAAGTGGCCCGTACGGCGTACGGCGTACGGCGGACAGACAGAAATATTTTTATTGCAGTTTTGGATTCTACATACCTTGAAACGTAAACCATCAAATTTTGAGGGGGGGTAAGAATTTTTTTTTTCATGCTCGATTCCAATGGTTCATTATTGAAAATAATAAACCAAAATTATAGCAACAGTTCCTTCGGTAGCAGATGACGTTAATTTCACCGTTGGTTATTTTAATTATAGCTAGTTTTGAACTGTCAGTGCCGACAGTTCTGTCTTTATATATGCAGGAACTTGAAAAGCGATCGTTTGAAACAAAAATATCAGTCAAGTGATTAGATACTTCAGCAATAATGCATTGAAGTAAGTTGAACTGCAGAGATTGAAATCATGGGAAAAGTACGCTTTTTCCGACAATAATCAGGGAAGAAAAGGTTAGTGATACCTCATGTTATGTACCAATAACGGCAGTACAGCAAAAACAAAGAGGCTTGCTACCTCCTAAATCAGTATACTGCCACTGGGAGTTGTTTTTCGTGGCAACGATGCCGCAGGCGAGCGATCCGTCACGTTCGAAACTTCTACAGTTATGTCCCCCCACACCAAAACACATCGTAATGATTCAAAACACGGCAGGTTTTACGGAAAAACATACGTTGATACTTGAAAACACCAGGATATGTAAATTAAGGGGACTGTTGGTATAATATTAAAATACTTTCTTCCCCGAATTACTTACCTCATATTATGATATATCGTCGTTACTTCTTGCTACGACAAAGTTTGACTGGCGAACATCATCAATGTGTTGAAGCAAACGGCGAAACTTGGCTAAGTTTCATAGTAAGGAACATACAAAAGGAAACATTCGAATCGTGTATCTACGGTGTTTCGAAATCTCTCAATTTTGATATATTCAAAGCTCCAGGAAAGAAGCTGAAAGGAGGAATGCCTACTCCAAGATACCTAGTTGTACTGTAAATCGCGCCCTACCTCTCTGTATCACTACCACCCCTTAAATGGTTGTCCACCTCATAAAATTCTGCAATGAAAAAGTCCTGTTTTTGTAATTGTATACCTATAGAGCAACAACTAAACGTACGAGATATCTACAACTAAAAACGCTGCAAAGTCCTTGTCACATGGGTTTATTATTCTACTGGTCATCATTCTACAGAGATAAGAATAAGGTATACTTTTTTTTCGAAAATAAATTATCTCTGATCATTGATAGTACCATTTAATCGTCTTGATCCACCTGTTGACTCTTTTTCCAGTGTTATTCTACAAATTGACGGTGATTTCAGACGATTTCCCAGGTTTTTGACTCATAAAAAATCAATTTCGGGAGCTGAACATCTGGTAGAACCTCAATTTTCTATTCTTTGGTCAATATCGACTTCATATCCGGTCTTCTCGTCCCCAAAAACATGAAAAACTATACTTTAAAAGCTCATGTTACCAACATGTTGCTAAAACGCAAAAAGTACCTATTTTTACACACATTTTCACTCATAACTCCCCTGGTTATATTCCGATCGGGCTGAAAAGTTTCGGGACACAACTAGAGCCCAGATGGAGCATGTGTGCGAAAGAACGATTTTTTTAGACCGAAAATGAAGCCTGTACACGTGATACGGCGGACGGCGTACGGCGTACGGCGGACGGCGTACGGCGTACGGCGGACGGACATTGCATTTTTGGAATCTACGCACCTTGAAACGGAAAAGAAAAAATTTTGAGGGGGTGTTATAAAAATTTTTTGCTGAGCGAATACATAGGTGTATTATTCACAGAATAATAAACCAAAATCGGTCATAGGTATGAAGATGGTTCGAAAATGTACATATCGTTTTCCTCTGAACTCCCTCAGATGTTAAAATGCTACAACTTTAGGAAACACCACAAGAGCAGAGACGGCACTAACTAGTTAACATCTTTTTTTATTCCGCAGGTTCCTATTTACTATAGAATACGTACAGGACTGACTGACTGTGCATATCATAAAATCTATACAGATTTTAGACCCAGATGCCAGGAGAGCTATTGAGGGAGGGGGGGGGGGGAGGACATGGAGACACGAACGTTCTCTGTATCTTTTCGTTGACAATAGTGAATCGGTCCTTGGTACATAGGGTTACCATACCCTGAGCAATGCACGTGTTCTGGGTAACAAAACTCTACGGTGGGGAAATGAAGAATTCAATTCAATTTCCCGAAGGAAAAATATCAACCTGGAAGAGAGAAAGAGAAAATAAGTAATAAAATTGAACGAAACCTTTAACAATAGATAGGCTGGAGAAATCCACATCCGTGATGAACGGGAAGAGATCGCAATATTATCATCTATAGAACGACCCATCGAAAAGAGGAACCAGACTGTTGACTTATATTAGATCTGCCTCAATCTAGCTCATTCATCTAAAATGAAGTTATAACATCGTTTGATAAAACCTTGACCCGAAGAGTTGACGAGGTTTGGGCCGAGGAAAAAGCGATAAAACCTAGGAAAATAAGGAAGTGCTTGAAAGATTAATGAGAAAGAGAAGCAATTTGATGTGGAACTTTTTTTCTCTTCGTAACAACATAATTTATATTTCATTCAATTCCAAGACGTTGGGTGCCTCTAGTAAGGGAGAACGGAATGACTTTGAATAAATAAAAAATGCTGTGAAGTTTTGAACCAATCTCGTTTTGGCTACCGGGGAGCAAGTATTTCAATGTCAGGTGCAATATTTTACGCGCAATATTTCGGATAATAGAGTTTGTGGGACAGGTTGGAAGACAAAAATAATTTTTAGCCGTTCAGTCCACGGATGCACAAGTGCTTCACAGATACTTCAATATTTAATGGGAGAGTGTTGTAGATATGATGACATGTTATTATGGAAGGATCACGACAATGGGATGAAGTGGAAGATGGGGTCTGACAAAGTGTATTTTTGGTTTATTATTTTCAATAATGAACCATTGGAATCGAGCATGAAAAAAAAAATTCTTACCCTCCCTCAAAATTTGATGGTTTACGTTTCAAGGTATGTAGAATCCAAAACTGCAATACAAATATTTCTGTCTGTCCGCCGCACACCGTACGGGCCACTTTTCTTAGTTACCATGAAAGAAAATTGATGAAATTCGGGTTATAGGTTCCGTTCGGGGTCTAGTTGGTCCTCGAAGCTCGACGTTACTGTCAGTCATCTCTAAGGGGTTCAAAATAGGGGTTGAAATTTTCAAAACGCCTATACCATTTTTTTTACGTGAATATTTTTACGGTTTTAAATAGTTCTTGAACTTGCGAGTTTTTTAAGACCATCCGGAGCATCGTACATCCAGCCGTTATTATTACACAACGGTTCATTATACCATCTACGTAGAAGTTGGTAGGTAGGTACTACTCCTCATCAACAATTTCTTTTCAGAACTTCATTATGTGTGTTTCTTTTTGTTAGTGTTTGTCATCGGCAGAATTATTTTAGCAACATTCAACTCGTGATTTAGGTAGGTACCTAGTAACGAGTACGGGGTTAGGTACTAACCTACGGAGGGTCTGCGATCTACATAATATGTATAGAATATTACATATCATATTATATAGACGGGTTATCTATACGGAGAGCTGTGATCTGTAACAGAAGGGTATTCTATACAAAATAATAAACCGTTGTTTTTATTTCTGTTCAAAATTGGCTGGATAGAAGATTTTGAAACAAAATGAAATAAAATACGATTTCCCGGACCACACTCATTTCTGTTCTGATGCGCCAGTAAGGAGTGGCCTGGAGAATTTTTCCATGTAGAAACTCACGACCCGGGCTCAACATTCAAGGCAGGAAATCATCCTGAACATCCGATGTTGAGCATATATCCTGTTAAAGCTTGATGACTTTCTATGATCCAATCTGTTGACTGACATATAATAAGAATACCACAATATTATTTTCAGAATGTGATGTCCAATCCTGACTGCAATGAAAATTCCTTCAGTGCATTCAGCAGTGACCACTGTAGCTTGCTCTCACACTAGTATTCCTCTAACAGTTGGAGTTCAATACTTATTCATGAGATCCGCTCCACATTCACTCTCGGAAGGGTCATCTCATCAGAAAGCACTATGGTCGAGATAAAGGTCGGTAATGACTCACCTATTTTTTCATAAGCTTCCTTCAACCCACTGCCCTTTATTACCTTCAAGTATAAATGCTTCCCACCTCCCAATGAGACGTCCACAATTACTACCGGATCCCATTCTCACAGCGGTTAACCCTACGGCTGTAAAGTGGACTGAAAGCCGACTGTAGGGACGGTAACAGCTTTCCGCGTCCTCCTCCATTATCGACTCGACTTTTCCCTTTGGAGTCTCTACTAGCCCATGTTTAATGAATTGGGTTAGCTCGACAGCGAAAACACTGGTCAAAACGCGCAGCACGGTCCATGAATACATCATAAGTCCCTCACTCAAAACCGACTATAATAGACGTTCAAAGAGTAACAGTAGCAAACAGTGAACCCAAATTAATCTTCAGTCAACAGTGATTATGGCTACTAATGCTCTGCGCTACTACATTTTTCAAATATTCCATTAACCTGCCTATTTGATAAAATAGCCTCTAATGAATTAAAGCGATTTCTTGCGTTGTCCTACTCTCATTGCACAATAACCGTTGGAACAGGATATTTCATTCATCTGTGCGAATTTTTCATAAGCAGCCAGTAGTTGAGTTTCCGGGTAATTTTTCCACTTGAAAGAAATTACCGCAAATTACTGAAATATACCGCAACCAAAGTATGCGGCATTTTGTTGGTGTTTCAACTCCACATTCCGCGTCTTGTTGTTTAATTCATCATCAAATGATTCGAGACAGGCATGTTTCCATTCAATTAGGTATTTAATTTTTTTTCTATTTTCCTGTAGGTACCCTGTTACGTAATTGGTGAGTTGTGTGTGTGTGTGCGTGCGTGGGTGTGGTGGCGGCATCAGGACCGAACGGCTGAACGGAACATTGTGATCAGCGAGTTTCGGGCCAGGTGTAGGCTATCGCTAGATCCTCCAGACCTTCTATTTGATCGTATTCCTCGATGTAACTAACGACATCGTGAGAGTTCGTGCTTTTGGTTGCTACGGTGAAGCTCATGTCGCGGACCACTTTCGACCATAAGCCAACACCCGCGCCACACTAAGGGTGGAATTCATAGTCCTCACTCGCAGCTGAGCGTTTACTTTAGTGAGCTTCTGAGGGTCCCTCAAACGTTTTGGTTTATTATTCTGTGAATAATACACCTATGTATTCGCTCAGCAAAAAATTTTTATAACACCCCCTCAAAATTTTTTCTTTTCTGTTTCAAGGTGCGTAGATTCCAAAAATGCAATGTCCGTCCGCCGTCCGCCGTACGCCGTATCACGTGTACAGGCTTCATTTTCTGTCTAAAAAAGTCGTTCTTTCGCACACATGCTCCATTTGGGCCCTAGTTGTGTCCCAAAACTTTTCAGCCCGATCGGAATATACCCAGGGGTGTTATGAGTGAAAATGTGTATAAAAACGCTGCAAAGTCCTTGTCACATGGGGTTTATTATTCTACAGAAATGTTGGCTGTACATTTATTGTTTGTATCATGTGAAATAATTGAAATAGCTATTTCTGATGGTTTCCACCAATTTTGGCCCCCAAAACACAAATTAGGTAGGTACGATCTTTTTTTTTTTTTTTTTTCAAATTATCTTTGATCATTGGTAGTGCCATTTAATCGTCTTTATCCACTTTTTCTAGTGTTATTATACAAATTGATGGTGATTTCGCAGGTATTTGACTCATAAAAAATCAATTTTGGGAGCTGAACATCTGGTACAACCTCAATTTTCCACTCACTGGCCAAAATCGACTTCATATTCGATCTTCTCGTCCCCAAAAACATGGAAAACGATACCTCAAAAGCTCATGTTACCAACATGTTGCTAAAACGCAAAAAGTACCTATTTTCACACACATTTTCACTCATAACACCCCTGGGTATATTCCGATCGGGCTGAAAAGTTTCGGGACACAACTAGGGCCCAAATGGAGCATGTGTGCGAAAGAACGACTTTTTTAGATCGAAAATGAAGCCTGTACACGTGATACGGCGGACGGCGTACGGCGTACGGCGCACGGCGGACGGCGGACGGACATTGCATTTTTTGAATCTACACACCTTGAAACGGAAAAGAAAAAAGTTTGAGGGGGTGTTATAAAAATTTTTTGCTGAGCGATTACATAGGTGTATTATTCACAGAATAATAAACCAAAATAGGTACTTTTTGCGTTTTAACAACATGTTAGTAACATGAGCTTTTGAGGTATCTTTTTCCATGTTTTTGAGGACGAGAAGACCGAATATGAAGTCGATTTTGACCAAAGACGCGGAAATTGAGGTTTTACCAAAGGTTCAGCTCCCAAAATTGGTTTTTTATGAGTCAAAAACCTGGAAAACTGTCTGAAATCACCATCAATGTGTACAATAACATTGGAAAAAGTGTAAACAGGTGAATCAAGACCATTAAATGCCACTACCAATGATCAAAGATGATCTTAAAAAAAAAGAAAAAAAAAGCGTACCTATTTCATGTTTTTGGGGCCAAAATTGGTGGAAATCATCAGAAATAGCTATTTCAATCATTCCACATGAAAGAAACAATACATTTAACAGCCAACAAAAATCTCTAGAACTCCAATAGAATAATAAACCCATGTGACAAGGACTTTGCAGCGTTTTTTGTATTCATAGACCTGAAGTTAGTGAATGCTTTAGTGAACGCTTTAGTATTAAATCACGTGCAATTCATAAAACAAAACGTGGGATGAGTTGAGATTGCCCTCAAGACCAGAAGATTTTCTTGGTACTGAACCCAGTAGGCAGGCATATCTACACAGACCAGCGATCTCCAATAAACATATGCATCTTGGCATTCTGTTCCACTTCTGTCACTGCCTTGGGAACGGTAAGAGCGAAATAGGAATCAGGGAAATGCAGAAAAAATAAGTCTGAGAGGGAATGTTGAACCCGCGTCGTTCTTCATATCCAAATCAAAGCCTGGGAAGTGAGGATCTCGAGGGAAAAAGCCTAAAACTGATTTATTATACAAACCCCTCCCTTCCCGGGGTCTGAATTTTTTAAACTGCACCCTTGGTTTACAGAGATGTCAATTTCGTTGAAAATTTGCTCACATGGTTATGCTACAGAACTGGTACTTGTGGGTGTTTCATCTGAGTTTTCTCCGCTCTTCCCTATCAACTGATAGCGAATTTGGAGGCAACTTCTTCATATCGCTCAGGCTAAAGGTACGGTTTATTATCATCACCGTTACAGTTCATGTAGGTATACAGCTTGGGCGCAAATCCACAAGTGCGCATAAATATACAAGTTGGATGAAAATTTTAATCATCGCGATGGGTGGAAATAAACAAATGTTTGTGACGGTTGTTGCACATACTAGAGCCCGGTGGAACAGGCGCTGATTCGGGCATTCAGGAGGGCGAGAATTCGATTCCCACCTGAGGCACATCTTCTTTCTAAACTTTTCTTATTCCTGTTTTTGTAACTTCTACAGTTGCGCTTTCCAATAAATCACAACATAACGCATATTCCGCGCATATGTTCTATAGTAACAATACCGTGTTGACATAGGAAAATGTAACAGCAGAAGTGGCGTTTGAACGCGTTCGACCGACTCACGACGACTAAGCCGAATAAGATACACGGAAACTTTAGTAATCAGAAAACACCAGTCCGGTGAAACGGAAACGGTATGTTGGGTGGAACAATGTGACAGGCTGTTTCACCCTGACAGGCGCGGCAACAAGCTCCCTGGAATCCGAGTTTGCATTTAAATATATCTTGTAGGCATCTCTCCGTCAAAGCCTACCCGCAGAATGTCCGCTCACTCATGCGCGAGACCCAAGATAATGAATACAACAACTTCGATATTGTGACAGTCGTAAGGCAAACAAATAATCAGATGTTGTTTTTGAAATCACGGCAAGACTGAAGTGCAATATACGGCATGTTCCTTGGTGCTAACATCATATCCGTTTATTTTCCTTTAACAGTATATTGCTTCCGAGTCTATAGGAAGCTTATTTTCACTTCTGAGAGGAAAAATTTGTTGATTTCCAAAATCGAATCTTCGAGTCACGTTTTAAGTTTTAGAGCTTTCCGAACGAATTTGGTTCGGTGAGTCCACAATTCCTTGCCACGCGCATAACTTCATCAGTTCAAATCCGATTTACTGAAATTTTCAGCGATCGTGCGAAGTGGGCTCCCCCATGAATTTCGGTGTGGCCAGTGCGCGAAATCGAGGAACTAATTGCTCACGAATCAATGGCCCGATTTTGCTCGAATCCAATGAGTAGTTGGGGTGTACCTCGCAGCTGGTTCCCTATAAATTTCACGACGATCGGACCACTGGTATAGCCACTGCGCATGCGCAAACGCGAAATCGGCGGTGCCTACTCTATTTATCACGAACCTATGATTGGACCGACTCCATATGTCCGAGATGGGATTGATTGAGTTCACTATCTAAGAAACGCATTTACCAATACTGAGTTCGTTCTGGGTTCTACATAATACAATATTATGTTAGCGATACGAGGAAGGTATGTGCCATCAAACTTGACAGTGGTTCCGTAGCTCAGTTGCCTTCGCGAATCAAGATCTACGTACTAGATATTTTTCATGTTTCGTATTAGGTATAAATTTCTTTTGGTTTTGTGGAGTGGTTCATGATAATTCGCTGTTTGATAACAATCAAATCAGTGGTTGATAATGATTGACTTTTGCACGTAGGACATATTCTAAGATCAACGGGAGTGAGGCGTCCCGTTAACATTCACATAATTATATATTTATTTCCTTGGTCCATCTGCTCAGAAATAGAGTTGCTCCATATTCAGTTCAGCTGTTTTTCGGATGGCTCGTCGTCAACAGCTTGGTTAGCTAGCAGTCTGAACAACAGAGGTTCGCGACAGCTACGTACTTAGGGTGGTGGCACCAGTTTCATACACCTACCCAGTGTCATACACTTTCAACTTTCAATTCAATTATTAAGAGTTCTAGGCAGCCTACCTACACGTTCCTGGGCTCAAATCATTGTGGTGGTTCCAGCCATTGGATTAGGCAAGAAGAAGAAGAAGAACGGAAGGTTATACTTTTGTTACTTCTTGTGTTCCAAAAACGCTTACTCATCATACCTCCTTCATGGCGTCTGCTTAAGAGTTGGAGCTAGCAGGTGAGTTTTGGTTTGTGTATACTTTAGCTCATGATTATCTTTCTACGATCCTTAGAGTTCTTTTTTTCCATATATTTCTTCCTGTAGAATTCGTTTTTGTTGTTATTTTTCCCAAAAAAACGGATTTTAACCTAGTTTGAGTAGGTGTATGACACTGGGTACTTGAAAATGGCCCTTTCCCCAGTGGCATACACCCCTGTATGATACTGGGGAATCCCAAAAAAACTTTTTTTGTGTTTTTGCTGCCATTTTTAGTAGGTTTCACTTGAAACTAACAGCATGAACTTCATTTGGCATTTTCTAAAGGCTGACCAGTGTCATACAGGGGTGTATGACTTTGGGTCCACACGGTGTATGAGACTGGGGAAGCTGGGTCCAGATTTCTTCCGATTCCAAGCCGATCGGGCAACTCTAGTTTTCGTGCTCACAATCAGACTCAGCACCTTTCAAAATCCCCAGATATCAATTTTCAACTGCATAGCTGCATTAGATCCGCTCCAAGTTCGTGTTATGTCTCTTTCACAGTGAGAGTGAACGTAACGGCATCACTGCCAGTTTTCATCACCCCTTTTCACACATCTCTCATCAGGGACCCGTCATACATCAAAAACCTTGTGTTTAGATCTATCACTTAAAAAAATAAATAAATAAACAATAAAAACAATGCGATCAGAGAAGCTCATTATTTTCCTGCTTTTCTTTACAGAACCATGCCTCCTCCACCCAAGAAGCCAAAATATTCTGAGGAGTCCATGAAAAAGGCTTTAGCCGATGTGGCTATGGGGGTACCAAAAGCAACTGCAGCAAAGTGTCATGGCGTTAATCGGGTAACTCTGCTCAACAAGGCTAATGGCAAACACCACGTTGAACAAAAATTTGGTCCTGACGCTGTCCTTTCACCAGATGAAGCGAAAATACTTGTTTTGTGGATTCAGTCCATGGCAAGAGTGGGCTACCCTGTCACTCGAAGTTATTTGATTGATAGTGTTCAGCAACTCATCAAAAGATTAGGAAGACCCAATCCCTTCTGCATCTGAGAGCGAAGAAGAAGATTGGGAACCACCAAGTTTTTCAGAATCTGATGGAATGAGCTCTCCATGTGATGATGATGAGCTAGAGAGTCCCCCTTTGTGTGCATCAACGACAACCAACTTAGCTGAACCACAGCCATGCACCAGCAGTTTTCAGATCAAGTTCAACAAGCCAGAGGATGACCAAGCAGAAGTGTTTTGTCCTAACGATGAAGAATTGGTGGAACTGTCTCCTGAAGGGGCAGAGGACAGATCACCCAAATCAGCCCGGTATTGTGGTGATGGAGCAAAAGGACACAATTTTTCCAGCCACCAACATATTAAGTAGGTACTTCCGAATACAACAGCGTGAATTCTGAGAATGATATTATCAACATAAAGATGAACCAGATAATGAACTTGATGGGGGTGAAGCCGATCCTACAAATGAAGAACTCAATATGAATGCTATGGGACCAATGAGAAAAAAACCAACGAAAGGAGAAAAGTTTTTCCTTAGTTGCAAGCCAAATGAAACAAGGAAAACCTTGTACAAAATAAAGGAGATTCTGACTGAAGACGAAGCCATTGTCATCCCACTACACCCATGCAAAAGGCTGCGAACAGTGTTCGTTACGTGCGTCCAAAACTTAGATATCGTGGACATCTCTAAAATGAATGTAAAATACGTCGAGGACCCTCAGAAGTTTGGCAAGAAAGGTGAAAGAAAATATCAGTTTCCAGCTCCACTACATGTCGATTGGTAGGATTCGTGAGTCATTTTCCTCCCCTGCCATGCCTAGTTTGAATTGACTGTACATGTGTTATACTGTATTTCAACTTGTGATTTTTGCTCTTAAGACTTGCGATGTTTCCCATACGTTTGTGCCAACAAATTATGTGATGTTCTTTCTTATTTTCCTAACTCATTGAAGTTTATTATATTTTTCATTTATTAAATAGATAGTTACTTTACTACGTAGGTTTTTTAATACTCTTCTTGTGGGTATGGAAAACAAAGGCAGACCAAAGGTAACTGAAGTTTTGTACGTCGATGTACCTACATAATTGCTGAACTAAGTCATGGAATGTGATACGCAACTACATGTACCTGATTGGGTTTCTAGGTACCAGTTTAATAGTCATTATGACTTGTTATTATTAATGTTAAATTTACATTCTAATGTTCTCGACCCCTCTCAAATGTATCAAATAAACATTATTCTGAAGTATAATGAGCGTTTAATTTCTGTATTAGGTCCGTAATGACGAAAAAGTGTAATTCCTAAAGATTTACTTCAAGTGTACGATACTGGTTCCAAGGGGTGTATGGAACTGGGGACACCCAATTTTCGCCATGTATGACTCTGGAGAAAAAACCCGCTTTCAAAAATCCTTCACCATATCTACATGCAACCGAATTTGGTGATTTTCTCGGTTCCATTGCGTTAGCAAGAAGTGGGAGAGTTAAAAACTGCCTTTAGAAAACTTGTCGTTTGAAATTTGGCCGAGCAAATGAGCGAAAACCAGAATTTTTCTGCTAACGTGTATGAGACTGGTGCCACCACCCTAGTAGTACAACCTAATGCGATGGTTTCCATTAGGTAACAGTCGAGAAGGACCTTTTCCAACCGTGTTAACCCTTCCTATTTACCAGTGGGACTCTTTGGAACTTGCTGCACTCCCCATTCGAATTACTCCCAGGAAACTTGTAGACTTTCCGGAATACGAATTTCCCTTCTGAAGGGGAGAAAACGGAGTCGGAAGAAGGCAAATTGGTGGGGGGGGGGGGGGAAGAGCTCCTGTGGATAGTTTTTCTTTGATTACCCCGAATAGGACGGGGGACTCGAGGAAGCTAGTTAGTAGTCATTGGGGAAGTGTTGTAAGAAGAACGTCGAAGTTGGTGAGAAGGGGTGTTGCGGGTTGCCGGGGGACCTATTATAGCGAGATTAGTGGCGAAGGGCTACTTCCTACTTTGTGATCCTTTCCGGAGAGGACCTGATCTGTAATTAATGTCACCAGACCGTTGGCAACTGTTAACAAGTTGGATGTAATTACAAAAAGAGTTGTTCCCTATTCGGCTCGTCGGTCGGAAGGTTTCCCTTGTACAGAAAAGAAGGAGAGGCGAGAACGGGATAAATGAGGGGAAAGAGGAGATTTATTCAAGACGTTTCTGGGGGATTGGGTTTTGCTTGGGGGTGCCTCAACATCACCTTGGTTGGTGTTCCCTCAGCTGGAATGGGAGATATAGCTTCATTGGTAATGTCCTGAAATGTGCGCGGAATATCTACAATAAGCAAACAAGCAAAGCTCACCCGTCGAAATACAGGTTTCACATGCCGGAATAATTCACCCAAGGTGAGTAAACCAACTGAAGGGACTATAAAGCCAGGTTCACATGGAGACTCAATTCCGGACGGCAGTCCGGCATGGCTATGCGTTCTGCAATTCTATTGGCCAACGCAAAATGGATTATTGCAACGCAGTGCCTTGGATCAAAATCTCCAGATATTTTCCGCTGTCGGATCCGTTGCCTTATCTGCGCAGAGGTTACTGCGCACACCTCTCTTGTTTGGTTGTTCAGCCATATTGAAATTCGACATAATATTATGTGGTTGATTTTGCGGTTTCGAGTTCGAGCAACTGTTTGTTTTTTGCGATTGCGTTTTGTTATGATTCCGCTGCCATGTGAACGCCTCTGCGGCAAAAATTCCGGCAAATGCGTTGCCGTGCCGGATTGCCGTCCGGAATTGCGTCTCCATGTGAACCTAGCTTATCACTATACCAAGATATACACAAACAAACATTTATCATGAAAATCTGAACACACAGGTAGATGTACTGTTAAGCAATGATCATGTACATCCAAATTGAAAAGCTGAAGGAAAAGTTACTTAATGGACGAAGAACGTAAGTGTGAAAGAAAGAGGCGATTTGAAGAAGCCACTAGCTTACGTCACACGGCTATAACGCGTCGACAGGCCACATGAAGCGCCGAGGTAGTGGAAGTTCGGGTCGAATCCGTTCATGTAGACAACACTGACTTGTAATCTTAGCTGATACTAAGATTGTAAACGCTCACTTCCCGTCAAAGTATGAATCAATGATGAAGAAACAAAAATGAAACCGCAAAAACTATAGCAAAACCTTACTCGTAAGTAAACTTATCTGGTGAACGTGGTGGTGGTGGCGGCGGCGAGAAAAATAATTTCTCATCTGCTGCCACCGGCCTGCCAATCAGAACCCATTCCAGTGCAATGTACAGGCAACAGCAGGGCGCCCATTCCCAGCCTCTTTTTTTTTGAAATCTCGAAGTTTGAAAGCCTCTCAAAAATGAAGGAGGCATATTTTCCCGATTCAGCCCTATTATCGTCTATCTCACATCATGCAAACCGAATTCATGACAACTGCCCACTCTTCATCCACTTTATTATATCAGCGTTACTACTCACCAGCTACCCTAAACCACTGATAATTTCATCATAATCTGTTGATCTGCACCAGCTTTGCGTTCAGCAAGGATTTCTCGTTTGCAGAAGGAATTTCAATTAGAGTGATGGGATCATCTGAGGACCAAACCCCACCTAACCTCCGAATTTCCCCTCGGCCCTTTATCATAGTTACATGGGTACGTTGTAAGGAGTTCACATTTGCACAAGTTACTGTCCGATTGTGAAGAAACTCATATGTCGCATCATCCTATTATATAGTTCGCGAGTTCGTCTGTTTGTGTGATGGCATCAGGGCCGAACGGCTGAATGGAGGACCAGCGAGTTTCAGGCCAGGTTTATAGGCTGTCGCTCGATCCTCCATACCTTCTGTTTGATCGTATTCCTCGCCGTTCCTAACGACAGCGTTCGAGTTCGCGCTTTTGGTTGCTACAGTCCAGCTCATGTCTGGGATCACTTTCGACCCCAAACCAGAGTAAAGTGAGTGCTGTCGGAAAGAAGATTTCACGGTGGTTTAACTGTATTTTAACGATTTTTGTGGGACATGCCGTTCAGGATTTATTCGACGATCGTGATTTCATCGTCAGAATAATCGCGTGATTGATATAGGTCGTTGCCTTCTGCTTCTTACCTTCCCATGTGATTCATAATAAGATCGTGAAAATGTGTGTCCCATCTTGAGAATGGGGTGGCTGGGATGATGCTTTTTTGGAAGCGGAGTTGATGATTTCAAGGCGAGTTCCCGGGGAGCGACGAGATTCGTCAGACTAATCGCTCTGAGTTCGTGAACCCATCGTTTTCATCATTTTGGTTTCTCATGTTCAATATAATGACCCTTTGGAATCGAGCAAGGAAATACAAGTTTTGACCCCCCCCCCCACCGCCAAATTTGATGGTTCAGGTTTCAAGGTACGTGGAATCAGAAACTGCAATAAAAAAATTTCTGTCTGTCGGCCGTACTTCTTCGCACTTTTCTTAGTTACCATGAACCGAAATTAATGAAATTTGGTTTGTAGGTCCCGTTTGGGGTCTAGTTGGTCCGCGAAGCTCGGTGTTACTGTCAGCAATCTCTGAGGGGTGAAAAATAGGGATTGAAATGTTCAGAACGCCGTAGCTCGAAAAATTTCCATAGAAGGGTATGGTTTTTTTACGTTTTTAACTTGATCTTGAACAAAAGAATTTTTTGAGACCATCCGGAGCATTTTACGACCAGCCGTTCGTTTGCACTGAAAAGCTTTGTCAACATGATAGTGAATGAAACGGTATGAATCCGGACCAGATAATCATTGCTAGGGAGCACCTGATTATAATCACGGATGGCTGTATGAAGTCGATTTGGTTTTTCCGTGATGTTATTCCATTTGAAATGAACCGTTGTGTAATAATTTACCGTTGAGTAATGATTTACCGTAGTAATAATTTACCCATCAATAATACTTCAACGTTTGTTCAAGTTTCACTACCTACCAACAAACTCCAAAAGAGCCATCATTTTTCAAATTAAATAATATCACAGAACAACCAACTCGACTTCATACTCCGCCAATATAATCAGGTGATCCCTACCAATGATTGGCCGTATTCACAAATTCCTATTGTGGGCGCGTCTCTGGTTACGAGATTTGGTTTGAATTGTATACAATTTCATTCACACTGGAGTCAAAAATGCCTGTCGGTGCAAACTTCGGGGCCTTACTGTGAACGAACGGCTGGACGTACGATGCTCCGGATGGTCTTAAAAAACTCGCAAGTTCAAGAACTATTTAAAACCGTAAAAATATTTACGTAAAAAAATGGTATAGGCGTTTTGAAAATTTCAACCCCTATTTTGAACCCCTTAGAGATGACTCACAGTAACGTCGAGCTTCGAGAACCAACTAGACGCCGAACGGAACCTATAACCCGAATTTCATCAATTTTTTTTCATGGTAACTAAGAAAAGTGGCCCGTACGGCGTACGGCGTACGGCGGACAGACAGAAATATTTTTATTGCAGTTTTGGATTCTACATACCTTGAAACGTGAACCATCAAATTTTGAGGGGGGGTAAGAATTTTTTTTTTCATGCTCGATTCCAATGGTTCATTATTGAAAATAATAAACCAAAATGATGGCTCTTTTGGATTTTGTTTATAGGTACTTTTGCAACTTGAACAAACTTTGAAGTATTATTGGGTAAATTATCACACAACGGTAAACCATTACACAACAGTTTGTTATACTATCTACGCAGAAGGGGCATCTATAAAGGTAAGTTATTACACTACGGTTTATTAGTTACCTCATGCTTCATGAATAACTACAAATAATAATTAATGATTGAGGTAGTGAATCCCGCGCATTTTTCTGAAACTTTAATTCCCAGGCCGGCTCTAGTACTCCATTTAGGGCTTTCCTGGAGGGAGCTCGAGGGTATTGAAACACCACAGAAAACACTGACCTACGCAGAAGGGGCATCTATACAGGTAAATAATAAACCGTTGTGTAATGATCTGCAGCGTTTTACCGTGAACTTAAATATGCCGTAGACACAGACAGAGACATATGAAACAGCTTCGTATTATGAGAAATTTGTGGAACTGCCATTATGAAATGCGAATGTTTCGTGGCTTCTGTTCGATGCCCACATACCTATATTAGTGGACCCAGTTTTCATGATTTCTTCATATTTTGTCTGGCGCTACGAGTATCTCAGGCATTATTATATGTACCGGGCTCTAGTGGACCCAGTTTTCATATATTTTGTCTAGTGCTACGAGTATCTCAGGCATTATTATATGTACCGGGCTCTACAGCCCGTTGTATTTAGTAAGTACAACAACGTCTAGTGATATTATAAGGAACAACCAGCACTTACCCTCCAAATGTCTTAAGGTCTCATGGTCACAAGGCTCTAAAGCGAAAATAATAATTCTCATTTGGAATGATGAACTTAATTTCAACTTTATGGTTGTTTCTGAAGAAAATTTTTCGAACTCAAACTCTTTTCTTCTACTTGTAACGGTAGTGTGGTTCAGTCTGTGAAGAGTTTTCTCTTCTTAGAAACTGAATCATTAAGTTTTGCGCTACCCTCAAATTACTAGTATTACAAGTATCTTTAATTCGCATTGACAATCTTTGGATTTGTCGTTTTTTATATATTTTTATACCATCTACTTCTTATTATTAAGTTATTCTTGTTGTACAACACACCTATTATAGAAATAGTGTGCTATAATAGCGCTACCACTTATACTGGTAACGGGGTGGGAAGAAAGGGCATACTGAGTGGAGTAGCCCGTGCACCACATTGGAATATTATGTACCAATATAGTTGGTTTTATTAATTGTAACTCGATTCAAAAGAAGAGGCCTGACAATATAAATGCACTGAGACATTCAACCGCCAACTTGGGTAGGTATAGAGTAGAATAGGCATTGAAGCAAAACTTGCTTCTCCGACCGAATCAGGTTACGCCCTCCGCTAATAAAATGAATTACCCCCTGCCCCAAAACAAACACGAGGATATTCTCTATTTCATCCCCCTCCGCCCCGTAATCCACAGATTCATTTACGGGAAAACCACGATGTTTCCTCGAACAATATTCCGGAGGCAGCAAACTAACTTCAGACACCGGAGTGTTTGGACATAAACCGATTACAACTGGCCCCTCGCTGCGGGCTCAAAGAGATTACAGAGCCCGAATTAGTTTTTGTATATCAACGGGATTTATAACGACGGTTAATGTAAACTGAGTTTCACCTAAATTCAGACAACGCTGATTTGGGTCGCTCCGGTAAACCTTGTTTTTCCTCGCGTGTTAAAAAAAAACCCTATTTCTTTGTCGGTAAACTGTGATTTTTTCAAGTGTTTTTAATCAACGGCCTGTTTGGATGTTGGAGAGTGAAATTTACTTGACAGTTCGGCTCATTTCATCCGAGCACCTTGAAGCCATATAATCTATTCGCTAACAACTCATATAATTCAGTTTGCTGCATGGTAATAATAAAGCCACAGCGTGATGGAATTTTGACAGGAAATGTGGTTTTTCGCAAACATCACCCTCAAAAACCAATTCATTTCCTTATTTCCACTGTCAACGTTAAAGAACAGAGAAGAATTGTGAATTTGAGATTTTGAGAAGAAATTCGTGAATTTTATGGAAAATTCTCAACTGAAACGTTTTTTCGCATTGCGTCATACGATATACAGTTTTGTAACTATATAGGAGACTAGGATTCGGTATTGTACTCTGGCCACTGGTAATACAACAATAATTATAGATTTAGGAATATACATCTTTTGGATTAGGTACAAATGCATCTTCACACCCATAGATGAATATAATGCAATTTAAAAGGAAGTTTTAATCAGGGAAGTTTTACGTCAGTTGGAAAGTTTAGTTCTTCCCCCGAAGAACATTAGCTAAGCAATTTCCTGTTATGATAATGGCGGAGTAGTAGGTGAGTAGAAGTAGAAGCGGGAGTGCCTGGCACTATTATGGGGCAAACTCAAGAGTTGCTATTTCTAGTTTCAACTTGATATGCACAACGATGAATGCCGTTAAAACCAGGAATATTATGTGTATAAGCGCGCGACCGTCCTAATAACCACCTAACTCCCTGTTTGGGTACAACTTTTACCAGTAAAGCGATTAAAAAAACTCTACGACAAGACCAAAACCACCTTTTCCAGAGGCGATTAGGTTGGAGGGTGTTGTCATTATACCGTATTCGATTAGCGAGAGTGTTGACTGTGGAGGTGGGCTGATGCGGTTTATTAGTGTGAAGGGGTTTTAAAATCATCGCTGACAAACGCAAAGGTAAGATCCATGGCGAAGAGTTGTAATAATGAAGATGATAGTAGTTCATAGATGGTATTACCGTCAGTCAGTGGTATTTAAGTATGTCGCTGTATAGAGTTGAAGTAGTTAGAATCCCAGAGATCCGTCCACCTCTGCTATATCTTCTACGTCCATGGATTATGGATTGGCTGTTGGTTCGGATCGGATGTTGGTCCGGTTTTGAGGAAGTAAGTTCAGGAATAGGGCATACTAACTTCGCCGTAATTAAGCGTGTCTGTCACAAGGCAGTCGCCGGGGAAAGTAGATGGTACTGCATTTTCAAACCATCCCCAATAGGCTTGTATATATATAGACATCCTCTCTTCTCTTATGAACATTCAACTAATATTTGTTAATAAATATGAATGGGAGTAACTATCACTAATGGTTACGAATGTATGGCAACCCTAACAACCCATTCTATGGGTTGGGACAGGTAAAAGGTGACTGGGTGGTGAAAATGCCAAAGCTGCTTCTGTGGGTGGGGCGAAAGGGAAATCTCTGTCAACTGAAGATAATTGGTTTAGTATGTGAGAGACTTAGAATCCCAGAGATCCGTCCACCTCTGCTATATCTTCTACGTCCATGGATTATGGATTGGCTGTTGGTTCGGATCGGATGTTGGTCCGGTTTTGAGGAAGTAAGTTCAGGAATAGGGCATACTAACTTCGCCGCAATTAAGCGTGTCTGTCACAAGGCAGTCGCCGGGGAAAGTAGATGGTACTGCATGTTCAAACCATCCCCAATAGGCTTGTATATATACAGAGACATCCTCTCTTCTCTTATGAACATTCGACTAATATTTGTTAATAAATATGAATGGGAGTAACTCTCACCAATGGTTACGAATGTATGGCAACCCTAACAACCCATTCTATGGGTTGGGACAGGTAAAAGGTGACTGGGTGGTGAAAATGCCAAAGCTGGTTCTGTGGGTGGGGCGAAAGGGAAATCTCTGTCAACTGAAGATAATTGGTTTAGTATGTGAGAGACGGCATCAGATATTATCATTAAGGTCCCTTTCTGGCTCAGCCCCAGGGAGCAATCGGACGGGTCACAGCGAAAATGCGGGCCCCTTTCGAAAACACTGGCGCGTTCAAGGCGACGGACCCCCTGCGATAACATAGCTCGACGGACTCTCAACAATACATTTGATTGAATCTCGGGCGCAGCGGTGTTGATTCAACGCATGCTGTTCAAACCAAATGATTATTCCAACGGATCGCGCTGTATCGAGCCTAGTAATATCATTCGAAAAACAAAGGTCTGTGTGTGTAACCGGATCGATGTTTATTACCAATCGACCGGAAATGATTACAATAAGTACCATTCTTAGACCTCCCTTGACGCCAAGCGACGTGCCGTGCTAAAACTGCTCCAAGTACTTAACGGCAGCAGCTACGATTAGGGAGAACATAATTATTCTCCAAAATGAATAGCACAGTACACGGCGGGATATTCCGATTGACATTTTGTATTTTTCACCTCTGTTTTTGGTTTATTATTCTGTGAATAATATGTAAATAACCTATGTATTCGGTCAGGAAAAAATTTTTATAACACCCCTTCAAAATTTTTTCTTTTCCGTTTCAAGGTGCGGAGATTCCAAAAATGCAATGTCCGTCCGCCGTCCGCCGTACGCCGCGCCGTATGCCGTCCGCCGTATCACGTGTACCGGCTTCATTTTTGGTCTAAAAAATTCGTTCTTTCGCACACATCCTCCATTTGGGCTCTAGTTGTGTCCCGAAACTTTTCAGCCCGATAGGAATATACCCAGGGGTGTTATGAGTGAAAATGTGTATACAAATAGGTACCTACTTTTTTGTGTTTTAGTAACATGTTAGTAACATGAGCTTTTGAGGTATCGTTTTCCATGTTTTTTGCGATGAGAAGACCGAATATGAAGTCGTTTTTGACCAAAGGGTGGAAAATTGAGGTTCTACCAAATGTTCAGCTCCCAAAATTGATTTTTTATGAGTAAAAAAACCAGGGAAATCGTCTGAAATCACCATAAATTTGTATAATTATAACCACGGTTATTAGAGTAGACGGTACAGGTCACCATCATGGCGGTCGGGGAAATCCGAAGGGGGAGTGACGTCACTCGGTTCACACCTGACCTAACTCTACCTTCGTTCACTGCCTTTCCCTGTCATTCCTATATCGCAAGCCTTCCAGTGATAGTCGTCGCAGTCTCTAGTCGTTCTTATTCGGTTAAAAATGGTAAATTGTGCAGTTTTTGGATGTTCCTATTCACATCGTCATATGAAAGAGCTCGGTTTGGCGTTCTACAGATTCCCAAAGGACATCATAGTGCAGAACAGGTGGGTTGTTGCTTGCAGAAGGGCCGATCGTTTTTCTCCTAGTAATGCGCGTGTTTGCTCAAGACATTTTGACGATTCAGACTTTGAACGTGACCTCAAAAGTCAGTTGATGAATATACCTTCTAAAAGAAAAAAATTGAAATATGATGCAGTGCCACACATAGCCATTCCGACGCCTTCTTCATCGCAAAAACCTGCCGAAAAATCACGGATGAACCGGGTCGAGAGGAGGCAAATTTTGAAAAACATACAACATTTTATGGCCACCTCCGCCAGTACCGAATCCCTTGTTGTTAATGAATCAGTCCGGTCAGGGATTGAGGAGGACCAGCCCAGAGAAGATTTTGAGTCAAGGAAACTTTCAGCAAGAGAATCTATGACGACTGATGAGATCCCAGAAAGCAGTGATGAACGGCCTGATTTAGAGCGCCTTCTACTTTTGGCGGAAAACTCGAGGCTCAAAATTGAGAATGAGAATTTGAAGAAAGAACTCCAAGCTGCAAAAGAAGAAATGCAGATGTACAAAACTCACCTTCAGATTTTCAATGACAAACTATCATCATCTCAGAAAGAGTCAGTAATTACTGGAAAATGCCATTCTTGGTCTTCTGCAGACATAGCTAATGCTATTACTTTGCGTTGCTTGTCTTTCAAAGCTGTCGCGTAGGTATGTAAGGGAAGTATTGAAATACCCACTTCCGAGTGAACGCACCATCACGAGACACCTTCAAAAAATCATTGTTCCTCCTGGATTTCTCGAAATAAGTCTTACAATGTTGAAAGCCCAATCACTCTTGCTTACTGACTTTGAAAAAGATGTCGTTATGAGCTTTGACGAGATGAAGGTTGATGGCAGTCTTTGTTTTGACCCGGTTGATGAGATAATAAGAGGCCCCCACAATAATGTTCAGATCGTAATGATCAGAGGACTCACAGGAAAGTGGATGCAGCCGGTGTTTTATGATTTCGACACTCCAGTTACATCAGAGCTCTTTTTCGCGTCTATAAAAAATATCGAAAGTACAGGATTCAAAGTCCGAGCTACTGTTTGCGATTTGGGACCATCAAACCGAAAACTTATGAATAACTTGGGAGTTACACACGACCAACCTTCAATCAAACACCCGTCAGATTCAAATCGCAAGATCTGGTGCTTCGCGGATGTGCCTCATGCTCTGAAACTGATTCGAAACCACCTACTTGATGATGGTTACACACTCGAGTGTGGGAGACAATTGACCACTGAGGCATTTATCAAGTTGAACGAGATCCAAGGCAAGAAGACGGATTTGAAATTTGCTCACAAACTGACGACAGATCACCTTCTGGCTTCAGGAATGGAAAGGCAAAATGTAAGGAAAGCCGCCGAATTGCTTTCCTACACCATCGGTACAGCTATTATCCACAATTTCCCGGAAATGAAACACGTTGGAGATACAGTCATGATGATAAATAACGGATTAGACGTTTTAAATTCCCGCATTCCGATAGTCTCTGGAAACGTTCTTAAGAGTGCATACGGTAACTCTTTGAAGGAGCAGGATGATGCTCTCAAAACGTTTTACCATATTAATACGATGAGAGTGAATAAAAAAAAACAAAGGGAATTCTCGATCTCTTCTCCCTTTCCAAAAGGAATTATGATGTCGATCAACAGCCTTCGCGGTATTTTCGCAGAGCTTAAATCAGAAGGATATTCTTATCTAATGGCTGCTCGTTTCAACCAAGATGTCCTGGAGTGCTATTTCTCGAAAATTCGTGGCCTGGGAAGGTTCTACGATCATCCACTGCCAGTAACAGTCTCCCAAAGGATGAAAACTCTCATGCTAACTCGAAATGCCAACCAGGTAATCAAAAGCAAGAACTGTATAAATGAAGAAGAGGTTGAAACATTGACTGGAAAATGTGTATCCCAAGCAATTCCAAATAATTTTGGAGTAAACGAAGGTGGAATCGAAACGTCTCATGAACCAGAAGCCCATCACGACGATGAGGACGACCTGCTTACTCAGGACGATAACGGACTCGACTCTTCAGCTATCCTCCTAGACTCGGATACCAAGGAACTTAGTGAAAAACTTGTTGGCTATTTAGCATATCGCTTCAAGAGAAAATTCCCTGAGCAAGCAGAACGTTTTGGCGTTCAGACCAAAAAAGTACCCCAATCTCAGCGGAATGATAATTGGGTCCTTAAAATCTCGAAGGGTAACTTGATACAACCAAACGCCGAACTTTCAAGATTCGTGGAAAATATGGAGAGGGAATTTAGCTCTTTTCATGGCGATTATATTGACAAAAATAGCAAAGTCTTCCACCGCATGCAGGAGAAGATTAAAAAAAAATATCCTGAGATCGACGATTTCATTGTTCGTTGCTTCACACGAACACGCACATTTATGCGAATGAAGAATCTCAATATTAAGGCTCTTGAAAAGAAGAAGAAACGCCAATGGGATGGAGAGTGCCGAAAGAAATCAAAGAAAATGAAGAAGATCTTGACCTGAATCTTACCAAAAGGATTTCCAGTTTGGCCTGGAAAATCTTGTCAAAAATAATTTTTTTTTTATACCTACTCTTGATTGTAACTCATAATGTAAAAGTATGTCTCCAATTATATTTTTTTATACCTAGTCTCAATCCTGTGTAATTTGTGAAATTGATTATAATCTATCCTGAAATAAAAAGAACCGAAGTACTTAATAATAACATAATATACCTAACTATCTTATTACGAACTTGTAAATTTATCAACAATATTATACTATTGAATCTTTGAAAATTATGAACGAAGTAATCATTCCTTCACCCACTCACTTTATTCATTCAGAATACGCTTCTCTACGAAAACGTAAACTACCAGAGTAAGAAACTCTTGCTCCATTATTACCTATCTCACGGGAGTTATCACTAAACAAAAGATCTATTGTAGGCATATATTATAGTGAAACATCCTTGACAGATATCAGACCGTTGGGGAACACGCTTTTCATGAAAATATACGGTAAGATCCTCGGGAGTTGAGAATAACTGCGGGAATACAGCGTGAAAAGATAGGACTCTAGCGTCCTGTGGTGAACCGGGTGACGTCACGTAAAAGGGGGCGTTGCCTCGATGACCTGTACCGTCTACTCTAATAACCGTGATTATAACACTAGAAAAAGTGGATAAAGACGATTAAAAAATGGCACTTCCAATGATCAAAGATAATTTGAAAAAAAAGGAGCGTACCTAATTCGTGTTTTGGGGGCCAAAATTGGTAGAAATCATCATAAATAGCTAATTCAATTAGTTCACATTAAAGAAACAATAAATAAACAGCCAACATAATAATAGATGTGTCCAATAGAATAATAAACCCATGTGACAAGGACTTTGCAGCGTTTTTACCCTTCAGATTAGGCATTTTGCCATAACTATATTACTGCAACTTTAATTATTCTTCTTCGTATTTTGTCTTTATAAATTATAAGAAAATTTCTCTCTCTTTTAGAAATTGTTTCATTATATTGCAATTAATCTCCGAACTGAATATACTTCTCCCCGTACCTCCGGTAGACGTTTACTGCGTAACCATGCTGTAAACATTTCTTAAAGTACCTATCATGTAATTTACATTTCCAAAATAAAAGTTTCTTCTTCTTCTCCGGAGGGAAATAGAAACGGAACGGTAAATGTATGACAATTTCGTCACGTCATTATCAACACCATTATTAGGAAAATAAATAAACCTTCTCCCTCTGACCGACAGGTGACGAGCTACCGTATCATTCAATGAATGTATGGTGTATCAAGCCAGGAAGGGGAGCTGCCCCGGAGTTCTACTACTAACCCAATATCTCGTTTGAATCTTTTTGGGAGGACGAGCTTTGTTTGCTACGTAGCACCTAGGTAATTATTGTTGTGTATACAGTAGTTGACATCTTGAAGGAACGAGTTCCGATTTATTCAGGGCGCGGTAGTAGTCTACCACGTTGTTGTTGAGAATAGGAGACCGGCTGGGATCGTATGTTCAAATCCCCACTGCCCCGTCGTCGCCACTTGGATAGTGAAGCAATAAGAAACTTATATAGACAGGAATTATTGAAACAAAAATGTTGATCACCTCTCGGCGAGTCAGCGAAGCCGGCAGTCACCGAGCCTAAAATGGCTGCTTACTTGTTTTATAATCCAACACTGCCACGTACAACGCGAGGTTTTTGGAGGTCATTTCAAGGGGTGGCATATCTAAGAGCGAATTAAGTTGAAACAGGTCGATGTAATACATATGAAGGGCGCCTAGTATGTGTCAGATGTTGAAATGTTATTATAGATCGTGTAATACAAGTATAAATTCGTCAGTTAACCAGTTACGGTTATAAGATGAAAATCCAAACTATTGCGGTTATACAATAATTCCATTATAAACGACTCTCACTGTATGCTCAGTCCCCTAGTGAGACCAACTTTGTCTCACCAAATATCGTCAACGAAATCAGCACAACCGCGATTCCCTAGGGTGATAATCCAGTCTAGAGGAATAATTTAGTTTGGTATCAATTACCGTGTTGATGTAGTCAGCTCTCAAATATTCTCTTAGACGCAGCGTTGATAATACTGGTTTATTGATCCGAATTAGCAATTCTAATTCCTGTTAAACCGTAAAGCCCAACATCCCGTCGAAACTAATTAATAAATCTTGCGCTTTAATTTTATGATTTTCAACACAAACAGACCTACATTTACTTAGACGCAGATTATTCCCCTGAATAAATTTGGCGTGTAACATTTGGGGAAAACTATCCTGGGTTAATCTACTTTCATTGTATCAATATCAGCATCATTGGTTGGAGGATCGTGGAAAGTAACTGTCAGAGATAAAGAAGGTCACCGAGCTTGGAGATGATTTAGTCAGCACTTACCAACAAACTATGAAGTTTCTACTCGTAGTAGGTACTATCCAGTAGTGATTCTACTCCCATACCATTGGCGCTCTGACCTTCTCAACATCAATTGGACGGCGTTATGCAAATACCAGGTAAGCGACAAAAGTTGATTTTTGGGAAATTGCGATCAAAGTTCAGCCTGTTACGGAAATTGTATTGGGGTTGTCTTGGTGAAAGTTGGTACTTAGGGGTTTTTGGATGTGCTCTACACGATTCTTGGGTCCTGAAGTCTCAAAAATGAGCCCTTGTACCCTTTTTAAGCTTACCTGAGAATTGCAAAACTCGGAATGAAGGGTACGCTAATAACCAATTACCAGGTAAACGCCATTTTGTCGCTTACCTGTTTATCGAAATTTGATGTAAGATGATTTTTGAACATTCAACTTCCAGGTAAACGCCGTTTTGTCGTTTAACTGGTTTTTGCAAACACAGATGAATCGAGAAATTTGTCGCTTACCAGGTTATTGCATCAGCTGTAGGAGCCAGCTGGCGTCATGCAAACAGCAGGTAAACGACATCATGTGGCGTTTACCTTGGATTTTTTTTTTTTTTAAACTCGCCACATGGTTTTACTATTATATGCTGATTGGTTATTTTAATGAATTAGTCGTAGCTCAAGAAGGTACGTGTAGGTACCGAGATGTGAACTCCACTTGAACGAGCTAACCCGAGGCACGGAGGATTCCTTCATTCCCAAGTTTACAGACTGTGAATTTCTTCGAGTCCATCAATGCCAAAGGCTTGAGGAGAGGTGCCCCGCACACTTGCAGCATTCCCTCGCTGGATAGCAAGGGAAATACGCTGCACGAGGAAGGCCTTGGCCGGGGCGTCCCCTGATTTTGCGTTCAGCATGGTCCCCACCTCTGCGACGAATACCTTAGCCTCCGCACACCATGGGCCAAGGGTCTCGAAGGCGAGATCCCTAAAGGTGAAGTTGGAAGCTATTAGCCGAGAATACTCGTCGCGTTTTTTCCTACAAGCCAATTCAGCCGCCGTCCCTGCTGTCGTTGAAGTTCTAGGCAAGTTGGTAGGCGCCAAGGTATCCACACAGGTGACGTCCCACAAAAGGCGTTGGCCTCTAGACCAAGGCGCAAGGGTAACACCATCCGGGCGCTTTCCGTCATCACGGCTCAGATTGCTGGGCTCCAGAGCTGAGAGGATGTCTGCTGAAGCGAGTGCCCTATAGATGATTCTGTTTAGTTCATTATGCCGGGACAAACGGCCCTTGCTCCTGGCGCAGCTCAAGCCATGTACCCCTGCATCATCGACTGCGGACCCACAGATGCAGACGTGCTCCTGATACAGACGACAGCCCAAACGGAGAGCGATGCATGCCTGGAAATCCTGAGAATCCATGACTGTCCCAATGTTTGGTGAGGGAAACGCCTGCAACTTGGAATTGCAAAAGTTTTGGCGTTTAGCTGGTTTTAAAATTTCTGTTTTTGGTGGTTACCTGGAAATCTGAGGACTAATGAGATGAATCTGGCGTTAAACTGTTATTTGCAAAATTAAAATGATCGATTAGGCGGCCATCGGTTAAATCGATTGGCTGTAATAATCGATGCAGTTGAGATATGAGTGCGAGACCACTCCAGTTCGAAAGATCTCGAAGAGCTGAATCCAGCCATACTAAAAACCCAATTTTGAGGTTTTGGCGCTTACCTGGTATTTGCATAACGCCGTCCAATTGTACAGATGATTGTAGCTAATTATAACCAAGGAATTTTGGTTTATCATTTCGGACGGCGGGGGGTCCAGTAGGTGTTCAGTAGTTGGAACCTTTGGAGTCGAGCACGAAAAAACATTTTTCAACTTCCCACAAAATTTGATAGTTTGGATTTCAAGGTAAGTACGTCCCCCTTACTTAGCACATTCCTTAATTACATACCACGCATGAAAATTAATTTTGAAAGAGTGGAAAATTTGATCCGTTGTCGATTCCTATATGGTTGGAAATCATCAACCAATACGCGGTAACAACTTGAATACTCCGTATCACACCCCATTTCAATGAATAATACATCTAATTATTATCCAGAACATGTTGTACAACGAGAACTGCTCCGACTTCGCCCGAGAGTTAATTGAACCATTTATATCGTTATGTACGTACAATTGTACCGCCTATGAGTTCCATCTGAGCTACGGCTTTGACGACATAATGCGATCCGTTCAGACCGATAATCTTCGAATAATACGTAGGTACAAAACCTATCGCGCCTAGCAGAGCACATTTTTGTTATCAGACACTGTCTTCCTCACCAGTACTTACCAACCCTATATTCGCTGTGATGATACCCCCCCCCCCCCCCCCTCTCACCTTTCACTATCAATTCACATCATTAGTTCGCCAATTCGTTTCCAACACCAATATTTTCAATCGTATCAATTTCAAAAGAGACCAATAAATCCTAGAGAAGATGGTCGTTGGCCAGTTAGCTTCTACTTTTGGTTTATTATTCTGTGAATAATACACCTACGTATTCGCTCGGCGAAAAATGTTTATAACACCCCCTCGAAATTTTTTCTTTTACGTTTCAAGGTGCGCAGATTCATAAAATCCAATGTCCGTCCGCCGTACGCCGTATCATGCATACCGGCTTAATTTTCGGTCTAAAAAACTCTTCCTTTCGCACACACGCTCCATTTAGGCCCTGGCTGTGTCCCAAAACTTTGCAGCCCAATCGGAATATACCCAAGGGTGTTATGAGTGAAAAATGGGTATAAAAATAGGTACATATATTTTTGGTTTTAATAATATGAGCTTTTGAGGTATCGTTTTCCATGTTTTTTAGGACGAGAAGACCGAATATAATTTGGGTCTAAAACCGTCGTTCTTCCACACACAGTTTGGGTCCCCATTTGGGAACCCATTTGGATTCAAGTTGTGCTCCAAAGCTCGGCAGCCCGATCGGAATACACCCAGAGGTGTTACGGGAGAAAAATGGGTTTACAAATAGGGGTTGCCGAGGGTTTTTTGAGGTTTTAGTGAACACGAGCTTGTGGTGTATCGTTGTCCATATTTTTTAGGGCTAGAAGACCGAATGTGATGTTGATTTTTACAAAAGAGTGAAGAATTGAGATTGTAACGAAAGTTAAGCTCGCGAAATTAATTTTTTATGAGTCAAAAATCTGGGAAATTTCTGAAATCACCATAAATTTGTATAATAACACTAGAAGTAGTATTAGCAGGTGAATCAAGGCAATTGAATTGCACTATCAATGTTCAAAGATAATCTGCAAATATATTTAGAAAGGAAAAATAGCCGAGGTCGTGTTTGGGGGAGGGGGGGGGGGGGGGTCAAAATTCCAAAATTGGTGGAAACCATCTAAAATAACTATTTCAATTATTGCGCATGAAAGAATAGAATAATAAAACCAAGTGTCAAGGACTTTGCAGCGTTTTTCTCCATTCGTCGACTACATTTTGGAACTTACCTTAGATTATTCCAATTCCCATGAACCACTGTTGAACTTTACCCATCTTTGTTTTGCGTAGATAAGCAATAAATGACGGACGTCAAAGGGCGGGGGATCATCAGCTGAGAGGTACTGAGAATATGTACCAACTTTATGTATCTTGTAATCGACGATTCGAAAAGTAGGACATGGTATTGAAAGCTGAATAACACAACAGTTCAATCGGTGTAACACATTTTCTCGATTTCGCAACCCTAAGCCAGACTTTCATCTCAAGGGAGCAGATTGGCAACCACTCATCTCTCCTTTATTACGAAGTTGGTGCCTGGACCCGGACGGAAACTTTTATTTCTCCTTATAAAGCCTCTGTGACTCGGTTGGAAAACGTTTGCCTCTCTGAAACACAATATCCAATACCGATATGAAATAAACTAGTCGGCCATACAGTTTTCCGGTATGAGACAAACAACGAGCACAAACATTCTTAATTACGACGTATACATTGCAGAAATAAGGTTTCCAGTAACGTCGTATATACACAATATTGTCTCATCCAAGGGATTTCGGGGTACCCGAGAGTCCAACAGGATTCTCTAAGAACCTTTCAATAAGGACAAATTGCACTACCTCACTTAGGATGATGACCTGTAACCTGTAGGATGTAGGTACAGTAACAAAAGACGTCTATCATTTCCCTTTTGCCGACGACGGGAGCGCAACCCGGGGATAACAGCCTCGATTATCTGTCGTCGATGGATAAGCAGGATGGATAAACAGATGACGGTCTCCCTGATAGCGTCTGGCGATATCGAATGTCGGCAGCGTGAAAACACTTCTCGATATTTATACGAAACTATGAAAACTGACGCGACGATTCCTGATCCGGTGGCACCTTATAAGTAGAATGACTTTTTCAGTTACTGAACCACGTTCTACTCGGAATGATTATTCTACGAGTATGTAGGAGATCTTCATCTTGTCTTTATTATTATTATTACCTACATTAGAGACAACACATTACCTTAGCAATTACAATTTTTATATGGTACAAGGAAAAGGGGTTTGACTTTGTTTGAGGTCCTGACTTAGGTGATCTATCACGTAAATATTGATTGAGGATGCAACACTAACTAATCATGATACTGAAGTTTTACCCCAGAGCGTTTTATAAACAAAGTTGTAAGAATGAGACTTTAGGAGTTCTGTCGAAAGGCGGTTTTGTCGGCCAATTGTTTACGGAGCTGAACGAATAAACGGAACTAACCCCACAACAATCACGATCATCTAGTTCCTACAAACCATTATAGGCCGGCCACTACGGGGTTTTTATCGCCCATCAAATCAAATACAGTTCAAGGAGGAATAACCCGTTTATCCGCACACTAAAAATAGCCGGTCCTCATCCATTGCGGATATAGGACGGTAAACATTCAGCCAAAGAAACCACGAACCATGTTTCATAACCTCTCCTTCATACAACAATGGTTAAAACCTTCCTAATGGCCAGCAGATGTGTTGAGAGTGGCCTCTTTGGGGTCTTGGAATCAGACCAAAAGCGATAAATATCAAGTTACCGAGGTCGCGCCCCGGGTAAGAAGTGAGGAGGAAGTCTGAGGAAGTTGCTCCAAAGTCAAGGGGCAGAAGAGGTTTTTAGGCGGGAGCAGTGAAGAATTGCCACTTGTTCGAATTGAGAGGACTCGGGAACTAATGTCCCGCATCTGAATCATCTTAATCTCGGTAACCACAGTTTCTAAGGACGTTTCCTTCATTTCTTTGGAAGGGATTTTTTCCCGATATGCAGAAGGGGGACAATGAACGGCAAATGTCAGCATAAATGTGCTATTAGTATGCGAAACTCTCTGAAAAGGATTTGGATGCCTTCATTTAGGTAGGGTAAGGGCAGTGGGCACCATTCGACCACCCAACAGGAAAACATTTTAAATTTTGACACATATAAAACGTTTTCCAACATTTTCATTGCTAAGTGCACCCAGACGCATCCTCGATTCACAGAACAACTCTGAGCCCTCATATAATACCGTACCACGTAGTTTTGATATTTTGGTTTATTATTTTCAATAATGAACCATTGGAATCGAGCATGAAAAAAAAAATTCTTACCCCCCCTCAAAATTTGATGGTTTACGTTTCAAGGTATGTAGAATCCAAAACTGCAATAAAAATATTTCTGTCTGTCCGCCGTACGCCGTACGCCGTACGCCGTACGGGCCACTTTTCTTAGTTACCATGAAAAAAAATTGATGAAATTCGGGTTATAGGTTCCGTTCGGCGTCTAGTTGGTCCTCGAAGCTCGACGTTACTGTGAGTCATCTCTAAGGGGTTCAAAATGGGGGTTGAAATTTTCAAAACGCCTATACCATTTTTTTACGTAAATATTTTTACGGTTTTAAATATTTCTTGAACTTGCGAGTTTTTTAAGACCATCCGGAGCATCGTACGTCCAGCCGTTCGTTCACAGTAAGGCCCCGAAGTTTGCACCGACAGGCATTTTCGACTCCAGTGTGAATGAAATTGTATACAATTCAAACCAAATCTCGTAACCAGAGACGCGCCCACAATAGGAATTTGTGAATACGGCCAATCATTGGTAGGGATCACCTGATTATATTGGCGGAGTATGAAGTCGAGTTGGTTGTTCTGTGATATTATTTAATTTGAAAAATGATGGCTCTTTTGGAGTTTGTTGGTAGGTAGTGAAACTTGAACAAACGTTGAAGTATTATTGATGGGTAAATTATTACTACGGTAAATCATTACTCAACGGTAAATTATTACACAACGGTTCATTATACCATCTACGTAGAAGGGGCTGGAGTTTGTTGGTAGGTACTTTTGCAACTTTTTTCACTCCTCATCAACAATTTCTTTTCAGAACTTCATTATGTGTGTTTCTTTTTGTTAGGTACTGTTTGTCATCGGCAGAATTATTTTAGCAACATTTAACTCGTGATTTAGGTAGGTACCTAGTAACGAGTACGGGGTTAGGTACTAACCTACGGAGGGTCTGCGATCTACATAATATGCATAGAATAGTACACATTATATTATATAGACGGGTTATCTATACATAGAGCTGTGATCTGTAACAGAAGGGTATTCTATACAAAATAATAAACCGTTGTGCAGGGATTTGCAGCGTTTTTATAATATAACAGATATTGGTAGATTTCATCATCAATGGAGGGACCATTAAACCGCTTGTTTCTGCACCGGAGTATACCTTGGTGACGGAAACATTGTGATTACTCTTGGGAACCTTTCTGATCAAAAGTTCTGGGTCATGCATGTGCGGCTGTGAACCCTTGCCACACTCATCACTTGGCTCTTCATCTTAATACTGCATACCTATCAATCTACTTGTAGTGAGAGGTTGGTTAGAGGGTTGGTTTGGGAAGGTGAGGTTAAAGAGGTGAGGTTGAGACAGCAGGTTGGATGAAGAGAGGAGTGTGAGAGCTCACCACCTTGGATATGCCTCGAGGATAGGAAAATATCCGTCCGATTCTCACCACGTTGGATACTAGGAAATGAAAGGCAGGAGAGCATCCGTCCAGTTCTCACCACGTTGAGAATGTAAGGTTGAGGAGAAGGGTGAGTTGAAGAGGAGTAAGGAAAGGCAAGAGAGGGAAGGCTCTGGTTCGAGAGAGATCGGTAGAACGGCGAGCTGGGCGGCTTATAAAGGCGCCTCTACCTTCCCCCGGTCCACCGATGGCCGCTAAAAGCCGTTGGGGGATCGTCGGAGAGGGAGATACCTGGCTCTACCCCTTGCATCACGCAGCTCGCCTCCTCCTCGTCTTTACTGGTAACAATCTAATATTTACAGGAATGGTATATTATAAGGGTACCATGGCACTACTGATTCACTATTATTCATCAATAACGTCCCAATGAAGAGGATTAATATGTTTTTAATAGGCATCGGGTCCGTTGGTCGAGTTCTCCCGACACGCACTTTTATTAATCGGCCGATAGCAATCAAGGAAGACAAAAGTATTTCGAAAAAGTTGATTATGGTACTTGGATGAAGAGGTCTTGAAGGAAACGCTCTTACACACTCACTAAACTCAATAATGCTAAAAAAAGCTCTTCAAAAGAAAATAATTCAACAGAACAGTAATAATTTGCAGACTAAATTGAAATACAAGCTGTAGGTGTAGTTTCACGAGTAAAATGGTCCCATCCGGTTGTACGGTACCGCACTTCCACTAGTATCCATTCACGGTTTGTCTACGGATAACCCTTTTTTTTTAAATCAATAAGTCACAGAAAACTCCTGATAAGCAGAACATTAGAGACTCGCGTTGTTTGGCTCCCAGTAGCAGTAATAAAATTCATCAAAACAACAGTGGAGAAAGTTCCCTAATCAAATCCTATTTTTTAATGTCTTCGTGTGTGCCGGTCTTATTTGATTGTAATACAATGTGTTTGAGTGATTTTCCTAATTTCAAATGAGGAAGCACGTGTTGGAGTTGTGCACGGAAACAATACGATTGATGGTGACAAGTTGCTAAGTATTGACCAGTAAGTATGTAAGATACGTACCTACGTATTTTTCACTGATCAACAAGTGTTAGCAACCTACTTTAATCGACTGTCAACCAAGAAGTACCCAACCAACGATATCGAGAATTACTTCATTTAGTAAGCACAAAAAGTAGGTACCTCATAACTCAATTTTACATAATCTGTAAAAAGATACAAAATTGAACTCTGAATTCAAAAATAATCGTAGGAAAATCGTTGCTGCTCGAAGAAGTACAATTCATTTTAAAAATAATGCCGATTGAGACGAGTGTATTTTTTGGTTTATTATTTTCAATAATGAACCATTGGAATCGAGCATGAAAAAAAAAAATTCTTACCCCCCCTCAAAATTTGATGGTTTACGTTTCAAGGTATGTAGAATCCAAAACTGCAATAAAAATATTTCTGTCTGTCCGCCGTACGCCGTACGCCGTACGGGCCACTTTTCTTAGTTACCATGAAAGAAAATTGATGAAATTCGGGTTATAGGTTCCGTTCGCTGTCTAGTTGGTCCTCGAAGCTCGACGTTACTGTGAGTCATCTCTAAGGGGTTCAAAATAGGGGTTGAAATTTTCAAAACGCCTATACCATTTTTTTACGTGAATATTTTTACGGTTTTAAATAGTTCTTGAACTTGCGAGTTTTTTAAGACCATCCGGAGCGTCGTACGTCCAGCCGTTCGTTAACAGTAAGGCCCCGAAGTTTGCACCGACAGGCATTTTCGACTCCAGTGTGAATGAAATTGTATACAATTCAAACCAAATCTCGTAACCAGAGACGCGCCCACAATAGGAAATTTGGCGGAGATGAAAAATCATTGCTAGGGATCACCTGATTATATTGGCGGAGTATGAGGTCGAGTTGGTTGTTCTGTGATATTATTTCATTTGAAAAATGATGGCTCTTTTGGAGTTTGTTGGTAGGCAGTGAAACTTGAACAAACGTTGAAGTATTATTGATGGGTAAATTATTACTACGGTAAATCATTACTCAACGGTACATTATTACACAACGGTTCATTATACCATCTACGTAGAAGGGGCTGGAGTTTGTTGGTAGGTACTTTCGCAACTTTTTTCACTCCTCATCAACAATTTCTTTTCAGAACTTCATTATGTGTGTTTCTTTTTGTTAGGTACTGTTTGTCATCGGCAGAATTATTTTAGCAACATTTAACTCGTGATTTAGGTCGGTACCTAGTTACGTGTACGGGGTTAGGTACTAACCTAAGGAGGGTCTGCGATCTACATAATATGTATAGAATAGTACATATCATATTATATAGACGGGTTATCTATACATAGAGCTGTGATCTGTAACAGAAGGGTATTCTATACAAAATAATAAACCGTTGTGCAGGGATTTGCAGCGTTTTGAAATGTGTGCAGCTATCGAGCTGGTATCACTGACAGTAAATTACAACAGGACAACGATAAATGGCAACCAACAACATGATCAGAAGGTTATCAGACCACTAGATTATTATTACAGTGGGTGAGGTGTAATTAGCCTGTTCCCAGATCGCAACACTAATCTATTAATTAATCTTAATCTTGACGTGATTATTGACTTTAACGCACCTCCTGTTCCGTTGGCGCAGTTGATTCATCATCAACACTACGTTACTCTTACATTTTTTCGTGCCGGTGAACTCAGTAACTGCCCCAAGAATCTCGCAGATCACGGATCATGAATTCGACATACTCAATGGTGAATCATGCGGGAATGCCCATTGAGAGGCTCAGTCAGATTCAGACTACACCGCTACTGATAACTGGCACAACATCTGCGATAATCACCACCCCGATTCCCATCCAAACCACGATTTTTAGATTACCTACCTAATTTACTCTTTTTTCACTTCAAAGGATGGGTGGCGAAAAAATTTGTTCTCTCCATGAGGGCTTCGGTAGACAGTGATTTCCGAATGGAATAAACAACGAAGAACACACCGGTGCCTAATTTTACCAATATGAGGTCTGTCTGATACTTGCAGCACGGGGGAGATCGTAGTTTTGGGCTGGGTTCTCCTTTAAAGAATGGACATGTACTGTCGTGGATCCTCCCAGACCCACAACCATTGTATTCGCCAACTTTAGATCTCGCAAATAAACACGCAGAAGTGGGGACGAAAGACGCAGGAGGTAGAAGCCCAACCTGGGTCCCCACCATCCCCTACCAACTAGGGGATGGAGGGAGACGACTACAGGGTCCATAAATACCCAGTGCCTGCCTCTTTTTTCCTCATTCTACGCTTCCTCTGGTCGCTGACTACTCTCTCTCCTCCTAACCTCGTCTCTCTCTCCTATTCTCAAAAGATGCTGTGCATGGTGGTGGTCCGCCCATAACCAACAGCCAAACAACCTAAAAGATCCCAGGAAAGGGTGGTGATCCGCTCATAACCCGCCTGGGCTTATCCTCACACCGCTCGTGATGAAATTCGCAATTTAAATTCATCATATACATGTACCAATACGACAAACCTACCTACTCGTATAAGTTAAGTAATCTATATTAAATGTTTTTGTTGATGTTTTTGTGGAAATCTGGATGTACTTCATCATTTTGAGCCATTTAATTGTGTACAGTTCAGTTTCTAATACCCATCGCCATGACCATTTTTGTTTACATTGCATATGAACGATGGGTAAATGAAGCATCAAACTTAGAGGACACTGATGGGAATATATCAATGGAGAGGGGAGGGAGGGGGGTTCCGAAATCAGACCGCGAAGGGAGGGTATGATTAAAAAGTGAACAGGGAAAACAGGTTTATAATCGTACAATACTTATTTGAACGGCCGAGTTTGAAAAACGCTCATCATATTCATAAGGAGCCTAGTCTGAACAAACACATGAAATCTGCGATCACTTTAATTTAAGAGAACAACGCCGGTAGAAAGGAATGGAGGAGATAAAGCTTGGAACTGAAATACCTACGTAACTATCTATGGACACACGATTTTGACCCAAAAAATATATATGTACCTATACGCCGAGATTGTATGGATGTCAAAAAAATGTTTTGCTCAGTATGCAATAATTGTTGTCCAATTTTCAACTATTAAGGGTCATCGCGAATGTTTCATTACAACCGAAGTTACACCAAAGGTAATCGCAGTAGGTATTTGCATTGCTGTAGCAATTTTCCAAAGGGGGAAACGAGCTTTTGGGGGCCAAAAATCGCTGTCTCCGTCAAGTCACTCAAAAATGACTGGAACTTTCTTTGGTCGTCACCAATAGCTTAGTAAATTCCCTAATAATAATAGTAGCCTGTAAGGCTACCTAATATATATATTACATAATAATATATATTATTTAGAGCTCCCTAATTTATATGAATACAGATTAACTCTTGGTGTTATTTTATACGCCAACGTTGTTTGAGGTATCCTACGCCCTCAGTCATTTTGAATGGAAGGACACCAAACATTCTTGCTTGACGTTTGCCTCAAGTACGGGGAATAGGTATAGTATGAAGGAGGTTTTCAAAAGCGAGTTATGGATCAAGTTGTAAAAACATACTGTTGCTGGATGAAACGGTGTATTTAGATGCACAGCATGGAGCACTGTCTAATTCCACGTCAATATAAAATCAGCGAGGTTTTCTTGGTTGACAGTTGGAATAACGTGACCGCCAGATTTGGACTCCACAGTAGGACCCCACCTGTTGTCCCCGGTCTATTTAGGCAGTTTGAGACTCATGGAAAATCTTTTATTCATCGAGTTCCCTTACCAGAAGCCTGACGTTGAATTTGGCTCGGGAATAATAAAATTCATCGTTTTAGCATCCGAAAGGTAAACCAAGGAAGCAAGTGATACCTTCCATGTTAATCGTCGGATTGCGGCTATAAATGTTTGAAAATGCCCTGGAACGGCAAGCCCTGACGTGGTGCGGTTGTCGTTAGGTTCACCATGAATTTTAGAACGCGTCAGTTAACATAGGTAATAACACATTCCTTGTCCGTATTGCACGATGTACGACCACAGTTTTACGTGGAGAAAATTAACCCCAGTCAATCGAGTGTGGTGATTTCGTATTAGAACCTTGGATTCGGCCTGAATCCACCGATTTTGCTGTATAGGTTACACCACAGATAGGTATTTCAAGGCTGAGTCGCTCTCGGTGCTTGGTTATAAGGCTCAGATTTCGGGCGGGATGCTGTAAAATCGGGTGGTCGAGCAAGTTCAATTGCACTTTGCCAAACTGACATTTGGGTTACCTAAGAACACCCCAAACTACATCATTCATCTGGAGACTGGATTGGAACCTGAATTCATCCAAACATTTACCTTGCAATGCGCGTACGTGGTGAGAGCCCTGAAGCTGCCGACGTGTCGTCATCCCCGTCTGATTTGATTTGTATTTGCCGTAACAAAATTGCAAGACAATAGTCAACATACAAAAATATACAACATGATATAAAAAAGAAAACGGTGAAACGAAAACATGATGAATGAAGATCAATAAAACATTACAACAATAAAGTTTCATAGGTATCTCATTCATCTACTCATCTAATGCACTACATAAGAAATAAAATATATCACAGTTAAAAAATGAGATTTGTCAACACAACAATGAGCTTTAACAATACACAAAAAAGGAGCGATTGGGTCTGCGCCAATTCAAACTGTAACTTGTAGGACGAGTCAACAATGTATAGCTCAGCAGCAATTAAAAGACTCTTCACCCTCTTCTTGTAGGTACGGAAGGGTAGCTCTCGAATGTGTTGAGGGAGGCGATTAAATAGACGTGCACCATTTTGGAAAGGGCTGATCCTCAAAGTCGCTGCGAGCCGGGCTGAAGGAGGATGTAAATTATAGCGATTCCTCGTAGAATAACCGTGGTTGACTGCTCCAATCTGGAAATGGAAAGCAGTAGCGACAACGAAAGTGACTCAAACATTGGACGATTTGTTCGATACCAATTCACTCCTAATTTCTTGAAACTGAAAAAAGTTGGTGCTAAGGTCGAGCTCACTGTTGGCAATCATCCCATCTCAAATTTCCGCATGATTGAAAGACACTACTTCAAAGACAAACTTTTCAAGAGTTTTGACTTCGAATTTGGGTTTTGCATGTCCAATAGCTGCAACACCCGTGAGCATATATTTCATTTCCCGAATCTCTCCAAATCACTTGTTGCTGAAATGATCAACCAAATCAGACAGCTTCTACTTCGTTAATGGCGAGCAAATCATGCACAATAAAGCGGATTATTCTTACAATGGCATCTCAAGCAACTAAATTAAACTAAGGGCTGTTTCCAAACTCCACTCCACCCAACTTCTTCTTTCTTTTCTTTTTTTCTTTTTAAATATCCTTTGTGATGTTGCGTAGGTGTGGTGACGGAGGTGACCATCCGAGCTGGATGCTCCCGGAGCTCAGCCTTGCGAGGACTCGCTGAAATCTAGGACGGGGTGTAGAGGTCTCAGTTGTATGTTCTCATCAATCAGGTGCGTTCGGCCTGGTTCGGGGAGACTGTGGCCAGAGCACAAGAGCCCGGAAGCCGGATCTACAGGTACTTGGACATCGGGGTCTGACCTGGCGAGCTCTTCGTGGATCGTCAGAGGTTTCCCCTCTGGGTTCTGAGTGGGTTCCAAGGCTCAGAGGCTCCTTGATTTCCCTCAACTGTATGCCTTGTGACCAGCCTGACGACCCAAGATCAGCATGCGCAATGTGCAACACGGAAGTCCCAGAGAATGATGTTCATTTCCTAGCAATTTGCCCAGTACTTTCGGGGTTTAGGGTTCTCTCCATTGGGAGGGGACGACTTGGCGAGCAGGAAGTGAGAGACATGTAGAACAGCAGCGACTGGTTTGCCCTAGCAAGATATGGGAGAATGGCTGCGAAATAACGAGGAATACTTATAAGCGAATTCAACTGGTGAACTATCTACAACTAGATCCCTGATACTGCTACACTGTATAATTTCTTCATTACTTTTTCATTATACCTATTCTGTATTCTTCACACATCATCATACAATTCATCATTTCTTCGCATATTTCATTCCGGCAAAATCTGTTATTTGGAGCTCAACTCATCCCGGCAGACGGACTTCTAGTCTACAGCTGTTCGCATGTATTTCATTAGCATATTATGTAGTTTTTTAAACACGTAAATAACAATAAACATGTTTTTACATTCATTCATTCATTCAGATAGGTATTTCAGAATAATGAGGAGCACCCATGACTTCGGTGTACAGTTTTTAAACTGAAGAAGGTTCCATAATAACAATTTCGAGATCAGCCCCGCTCTCTCCTACGATGAATAATTGTTCTTTTTTATGCGCTTTTAAAGTTACGGCAACGAGTGACGTCACACTTGGAAAGGGGGTACCCGCACCGGCGGGAGGGGTGCAATGACGTCACTCGTTGCCGAAACATTGAAACCTCATAGAAAAACGCTGCAAAGTCCTTGTCACATGGGTTTATTATTCTATTGGACGTACCTACAGAAATGTTGGCTGTTCATTTATTATTTCTTTCATATGAAATAATTGAAATAGCCATTTCTGATGGTTTCCACCAATTTTGGCCCCAAAACACAAATTAGGTGCGCTCATTTTTTTTCCAAATTATCTTTGATCACTGGTAGTGCCATTTAATCGTCTTGATCCACGTGTTGACACTTTTCCTAGTGTAATTATACAATTTTATGGTGGTTTCAGACGATTTTCCAGGTTTTTGACTCATAATAAAATCAATTTTGGGAGCTGAACATTTGGTAGAACCTCAATTTCCCACTCTTTAGTCGAAATCGACTTCATATTCTCATCATCTTCTCATCCCCAAAAACATGGAAAACGATACCTCAAAAGCTCATTTTACTAAAATGATACTAGAACACAAAAAGTACCTATTTTTATACACATTTTCACTCATAACAACCCTGGGTACATTCCGATCGGGCTGCAAAGTTTCAGGACACAACTAGGGCCCAAATGGAGCATGTTTGCGAAAGAACGAATTTTTTAGACCGAAAATAAAGCCGGTACACGTGATACGGCGGTCGGCGGACGGACATTGCATTTTGGTTTATTATTCTGTGAATAATACACCTATGTATTCGCTCAGCAAAAAATTTTTATAACACCCCCTCAAACTTTTTTCTTTTCCGTTTCAAGGTGCGTAGATTCCAAAAATGCAATGTCCGTCCGCCGTCCGCCGTACGCCGTATCACGTGTACAGGCTTCATTTTCGGTCTAAAAAAGTCGTTCTTTCGCACACATGCTCCATTTGGGCCCTAGTTGTGTCCCGAAACCTTTCAGCCCGATCGGAATATACCGAGGGATGTTATGAGTGAAAAAATAGGTACTTTTTGCGTTTTAGCAACATGTTAGTAACATGAGCTTCTGAGATATCATTTTCATGTTTTTGGGGACGAGAAAACCGAATATGAAGTCGATTTTTACCAAAGAGTGGAAAATTGAGTTCAACCAAAAGTTCAGTTCCCAAAATTGATTTTTTGATGAGTGAAACACCTGGGAAATCTCTGAAATCACCATCAGTTTGTATAATAACAATGGAAAATGTAGATCGCAGACCCTCCGTAGGTTAGTACCTAACCCCGTACTCGTTACTAGGTACCTACCTAAATCACGAGTTAAATGTTGCTAAAATAATTCTGCCGATGACAAACAGTACCTAGCAAAAAGAAACACACATACTGAAGTTCTGAAAAGAAATATTGTTGATGGGGAGTGAAAAAAGTTGCAAAAGTACCTACCAACAAACTCCAGCCCCTTCTACGTAGATGGTATAATGAACCGTTGTGTAATAATTTACCGTTGAGTAATGATTTACCGTAGTAATAATTTACCCATCAATAATACTTCAACGTTTGTTCAAGTTTCACTACCTACCAACAAACTCCAAAAGAGCCATCATTTTTCAAACGAAAAAATATCACAGAACAACCAACTCGACTTCATACTTCGCCAATATAATCAGGTGATCCCTACCAATGATTGGCCGTATTCACAAATTCCTATTGTGGGCGCGTCTCTGGTTACGAAATTTGGTTTGAATTGTATACAATTTCATTCACACTGGAGTCGAAAATGCCTGTCGGTGCAAACTTCGGGGCCTTACTGTGAACGAACGGCTGGACGTACGATGCTCCGGATGGTCTTAAAAAACTCGCAAGTTCAAGAACTATTTAAAACCTTAAAAATATTTACGTAAAAAAATGGTATAGGCGTTTTGAAAATTTCAACCCCTATTTTGAACCCCTTAGAGATGACTGACAGTAACGTCGAGCTTCGAGGACCAACTAGACGCCGATCGGAACCTATAACCCGAATTTCATCAATTTTTTTTCATGGTAACTAAGAAAAGTGGCCCGTACGGCGTACGGCGTACGGCGGACAGACAGAAATATTTTTATTGCAGTTTTGGATTCTACATACCTTGAAACGTAAACCATCAAATTTTGAGGGGGGGTAAGAATTTTTTTTTTTTCATGCTCGATTCCAATGGTTCATTATTGAAAATAATAAACCAAAAGTGTCAACACGGTGGATCAAGACGATTAAATGGCACTACCAATGACCAAAGATAGTTATTTAAAAAAAAAAAAGAGCGTACCTAATTTGTGTTGTAGGGGCCAAAATTAGGTAATGGAAAACATCAGAAATAGCTATTTCGATTATTACGCATAAAAGAAACAATAAATGAACTGCCAAAATATCTGTAGGTATGTCCAATAGAATAATAAACCCATGTGACAAGGACTTTGCAGCGTTTTTGGAATCTACGTACCTACCTTGAAACGGAAAAGAAAAAAAATTTAGGTGTTGTTATAAAAAATTTTTGCTGAGCGAATACATAGGTGTATTATTCACAGAATAATAAACCAAAAGAACTATTTCACCGTAGGAGAGTGCGGTTGGTCCCAGAATTCATAGAATGGAATCTACTTTCACCTGAAAATGGGAAAGTAATATAAACAGAAGTCATGGTACTCCTCATGATTAGGATGAGGATGCTCCCGCTAATTAATGGGCATGAGCATGATATTCAGTGGTATTTGTATTCACAGAACAGCTTCAAAGTTATGATAAAAAATGCTCCTCCGAAAAATTAGCACTCTCTCGATTTTTAAACGAATTAAGTGAAATAGAGTTGTTAGAAAAACACGTATGCATTTCTGATTGGCCAGAGCGCACCACGCGACGAACTTGAGAACCCTTAACATTGTACTGGGCTTGAAGTATCCACACGGTGGTATTAACCTAAACGAAAACAGAGAAAAGGCAGAACAACAACGGAATAGGGAATTATTGAACCAGTCACCAGTAAACGCTAGATTTCACTCGATCCCCGATCAGCTGACGACGTTGCGGTATCCATGCGCTCCATTTCTCGGAGGACGTAACGAAACTTTCTTGTACTTGATGACGTACTTCTGAATTAAGCTACTGAAGTAACATAAGTACCGAATTAATGAACTCCTTCCCTTTTTTTTTAATTTTTCATTTTGCACGTGATTAAAATTAATCTACTGTCGGTATTCAGCTGTTCCAGCAACTCGATCTTCAGGTATAGGCAGGACCTACTGCGGCCTGAATTCAACAATCCAGCAGGCTGCTCACCTCCATCCAATCACGCAGTTCATAAAGAAAAAGTTCCATTCATGCAGCATAGCTATAAGAGCGAATTTTCAAATAAATATTCGCACTATTGTGTAAAAAGGTGATACAGCGAGAAACCATGCCACGTTTCGTAAATAAATATATTTTGTTTCGTGATTTTAGCCATTTTTACCGATTTTTCACCCTTCTCCACCACTTTCTGTGATTTTATGTCAACTGCTCGCTATTGCAACCGTTTTTACTGATTTTTGACCCCTAAAAACTCAAATCTGACCCCCTTAGATTTTTGAAATTTGTCATCCTCGCACTCATCCTTTTGTTAGGCAATGCGATCGTTTTGGCGAAATTTTGGATTTTCATCATGTACCAAAGGACAGATACCTATCCTCTGGAGTGACATAAATAAATAAGTATGTATGTAAGTTATAGCGCCCGACCGACACTTACTGCTGACGCAGTCATGATAGACGATATAACCCCTGCGAGCAAGCTCGAACCTTCAGTTCTCGGCTCGCTGCTGTACGATCAACCCTGTGTTCCGTGTTCCCCGTAATTTAGCCGCTACGAAGTCTTCCGTGTATTTTCCGAAATAAAAGAACACTTGTAAATTCTCAGTTCGTGCTTTTTAAAAAGTCAACTCCCAAGGAACCTACTATAACTGACGCAGTCACTGGAGGACATTTGGAGACACAATTTCGACACTCAGAAATTATATTCGCGACCGACCATCGTCTCCGCGGAAATTTCGTCGAAGCCTTCAAGTGCCCGGGAGTTCGTCAACCGAACTGTGATAAGTGAAAGTGCATCGGAATTACAATCGGATAAAGTGCATCGGCTCTCCACTTCGCCGATCACGCAGACTTCAGGGAATATCGGATTACCATACCAGGTATACTATCTCAGCAGCTTGCCAAGAACTCCTAGGATTCTATAGGTAATCTTGACCCATATAGTTCCTAGTACTGACCAAGCCCGGTCATTTCACAAAATCTTCATTCCAGTCGTTGACTAGTGAAGTCAGACACGCCCGTCTGAAAAGACTTCGATCCAATCTGCCCTGATTACCGAAGCCAGGCATCCCCCGCCTGTAAATTTAAGAAACCTCAAAATTAAATAATTAAATTCAATTATCAAACCCATGAGTGGTTAGTAGCTTCCAAGAGAAGTCCTTCTAGAATTAAAACAAAACAAACAAATAAAATTAAAAAAAAAAAAAAATCATCGGAAGGGACGCAGTCCGCTCGCTTCAGTCACACTTCGTAGAATCTTATCAACACCTCTCCAGTTACAACATCCGACGCCCTTTAAATCATCTCGAAGCAGATCCAACGAACCTCTCAATTGACGAATCTCTGAACTTAACTGCATAACATATTTATTTATCTTTTCAGCTTTCATAATTGTTTCCTATTTTGTCATATTTTCTGTCATATTTCTGTCATATTTTGTCACATTATCTGTCGCCACATTTTACAACCTACCTATAGTATTGTACAAGGCTGTCCAAAATTCCCAAAACTACGAAATCATCGTCTCGTTCGAGGTCCGATCCTTATATTGATTGGATTAGAACACTCCGTTGGTCCAGATTAGACAGCACCGAAATGGAAGGTTCATCGGAAACCCACCAAGGAACAAGCGCGGGAAACGAACAAAATTCCGTCGGAACCCCGATTACGAGTAGGCAAAATTTCAATCTCCCTTTAAGAAGCCAAAATTCTATGCCCTTTCCAACATTAAAGGAATCACATTTCGCATTGCTCCCAGACTTTAACGCCACCGATCCCCTTATCCTTACCAGATTTATAACGGTATGCGATAAACTTTTCAACCATTTCTTTGACCCCACAAACCAAAATACCCTACAAAACGATTTGTTATTCGAGGGCATCCTATCAAGAATCAAAGGCGATCCAGCGAAACGCGTTTTCGCTGCCGACCCTCACAACTGGGCGGAGTTACGCTCCGTCTTATTGGAGTCGTACGGAGATCGCAGGGACAAGTTCACTCTTACAGCAGAACTAGCCCGTCTCAGGCAGAAACAGAGTGAAAGTTGCTTTGAATTCTATTCTCGATTAGAGGCAATTTTAAACAGTACCATCGCCTCCTTGCAGAAGGAACAAAGTTCGCAAGAACTTGTCGACTTCGTGCAGGGCTTAGCCCTTCGAGTGTTTGTAACGGGACTGGATGATTCAGTAGGATCTCTGATCCGAGCAAGGAACCCAGCAACCCTAGCAGAATGCATGGCGATTTTGACAAACGAGTTTCAGTTTAGAACTAAACCCAAATTAGCCCCGCCACAAAAAACCGGCCCCGCCACTCCTCAATTCCGTCCCTCTGGCCCGAATAACAATTACCGACCTTCATCAACACCCTACAACCAGCCCTTCAGGCATTACCAAAATTTTCATAGACCACCAGTTCACCACTCTTTCAACCAAAGACCTGCTACGCCAGGTCAGCAACCCCCCAAAAGACAATCGCTTCCAAATCGACCATGGTCCCACCAACTCTCACGCTCTTCCAGTCAGGATCACTCAAGGAGCAACCTTCACAATGTAGAAATGCAGTGTGAAGACTCGGAAATTCGGCAACCCGAAACCCCTGAGTATTCGCCAAATTCAGGATATTTCGTTTATGACCCTTTCCTGCAAGCCCCGGTGTACTATGACCCCAACCTAATTCAAACATTCGAAAATTTATCAGTGGAGGACCAACCTCCAACTGAAGACGACCAGAACCACACACAGGACCATTTTTTAGGACAACCTCAGGACCCGTCAGAGGTCACCCAACAGTAATGTCAGCTCCCGCTCCAACCTTTTCGGCCCCCGCAACTGCTCCCAAATTAAATCCTATACCAATGTTAAAACCTGCCCCTAAATCAAAAGCTCCCATCGAAAAATTTGAACCAGAACACATCGAATTAAATCACATCGGCTACCAATTACCTTTCATAGTTTGCCCAAAAACTGGGATAAAATTCCTAATCGACACCGGATCAACTCGATCCTTCGTTCTCCCAAAAACAGCGCATAATTATTTCAAAAAGAAAATCCAACCGGCATCGGGTATAGTTAAGACAGCCCACGGCTCGTCCACAATAACGGAAATGACCCTGATGCCTTGTGGGGAAATTTTCAATGAAAAACATCTAAATCTCCCCTTCCGATTATTCAATTTCCATAGCCACTTCCAAGCACTATTGGGACTAGACAACTTACGGACACTAAATGCTTCCGTGGACCTGAAAAATAACTTGCTGCGTACACCAAACGTCAACTTACCCCTCTACTTTGCGAACGGATGTCTATGCCCCGAGGAAAATACTGTGTCATTCCTAATCGATGCCAGGACTATTCAGCAGGTACAGGTAGAGATTGGTAACGTCGAGAATGGCGAAGCTTTGATCGACTCTATCAATTTCCCTGGTTTGCAAATACCATCAGCCATAGTGAGGGTTAAGAACTCAAAAGCATTTGTACACGTCACGAACTCAGAAGAAAAACCTGTTAGGTTCCACTTGACTCACCCAATCCATGCAGAACCAATCCCTAAAGGACAGTTTAAAAATGAGGAACCCGAAAACAACCTTAACAACTATTGCGATACCTCCCCCTCCTGTAAGCAAAACCGTTGGATAGACTATTCGAAATTTAGACTAGACCACCTAAACCCCGAAGAGAACAAGGCTATTAGAAAATTGATTCATGACTATGCAGATCTTTTCCAAGAGAGTGAAGGTCCTTTGACTTTCACGAATGAGGTCAAACACCACATTCGTACAAAGGACGAAATTCCCATCTTTGTAAAACCGTACAGGTATCCCCACATTTATAAAGAAGAAGTGGCCAAACAAGTTGACAACCTACTTGCCCAGAAAATCATACGCCCTTCTAACTCTCCCTACAATGCGCCCCTTTGGATTGTACCAAAGAAAATGGACGCTTCAGGAAAAACCAAATATCGCATGGTCATCGATTTCCGAAAATTAAACGAAGCCACGATCTCAGATCGGTTTCCCCTACCTAACATATCCGAACTCCTCGACAAACTTGGCCGTTGCAATTACTTTTCGACCCTCGACCTCGCACAAGGTTTTCATCAAATTGAACTAGATGAAGACTCAATTCCCAAAACCGCTTTCTCCACTGACAACCAACATTACGAATACCTCAGAATGCCCTTTGGCTTGTGTAACGCCCCGGCTACATTCCAACGAATGATGAACAACTGTCTGAGGGGCTTGAATAATGAGATATGTCTGGTTTATCTCGACGATATCTTAATATTCTCGGCTAGTTTGCAAGAACACGTTGTTCGTCTGAGGAAAATTTTCGACCGTCTTCGACAGGCAAACCTGAAAATCCAGCCAGACAAGACGGAATTTCTGAAAAAGGAGTTAGCATATCTAGGTCACGTAGTAACCCCCGATGGAGTCAAACCAAACCCCGAGAAAATACGTGCGATCGAAAAATTCCCAATGCCTCGCACAAGAACCGAGATCAAAAGGTTCTTAGGGCTCATTGGCTACTACCGTAGGTTTATCAAGGGCTTTGCTGCTCTGACTAAACCCCTGACCTCCGCCTTGAAAAAGGATGGAAAAATAACATCCAAGTCCCCAGAATTCGAAAGAAGCTTCAAAACTTGTACCACGCTTCTTTGCAATGACCCAATATTAAAATACCCCGACTTTAACAAACAGTTCAGAGTGACTTGTGATGCAAGCGATTTTGCTACAGGCGCTGTCTTGAGCCAAGACTTTAACGGTTCTGATCTCCCAATTGCTTATACCAGCAAAACGCTCTCAGAGACAGAGAAAAAATATGCTACTAATGAAAAGGAACTTCTTGCAGTACTAAATGCCCTGAAGGCCTTCCGCCACTATCTATACGGGCAGAAGTTCCTGTTATTCACTGACCATAAACCATTGCAATGGTTATTTGCAATGAAGGACCCCAACTCCAAACTCTATCGATGGAGGTTGAAAATCAGTGATTTTAACTTCGAAATCCACTACCACCCTGGAAAGTCCAACTATGTAGCTGACGCTCTCTCTCGAATTGAGCTTAATCACCTGGAGTCAGATCCACCAGCCGCAAATCCCATGTCACCGATCAATATCGAGGAGTTGCTTGAGAGCATTCCAATGGAACTCCCCGAATTGCAACTGGACGCACTCCTCGCAGCCCCTAGTTCCCCTAGAACCGCAGAAAACGAAAATCGAGCCATTTCCGAAATACTGGCAACATTCTCGCGTTCTAGGCAAGCACTTGGAGGAAGCAATCAATCTCTAGATGTCCACGCCGACACTCAAGCTCCCTCTTTGACGGTCCCCGAACACACTACCACTAACATACCGCCCATGACAATCCCCGTAAGAGAAGGACCCGTTAACCAGGCCAAAAATCAGATAATATTCAAATTAGTGACCTCACTCCCACGGAAACCCTCAATAAAGCACCTTTTTAATTCCACCAAAACCCGAGTGACCGCAGAACTATCCCACTACCATCTGGACAAGGACATAGTCGAGTTCGTCAAGGAGTATGTCAGGCCCCAAGTTCGTTATGCGATCTACTTCCATGACGATCCAGACGATCGATTCTTCCAGAGATTTGCTGCCATAATGACTCGCACATTCAAGGAGTCAGAAATCCTCATGGCCAAATTTCCTAAATTATTGGAAGACATTGAGTCTGAAGAGGACGTCCAGGAACTCATAAAGTCCTATCATGTAGGTAAGACTAACCACCGAGGAATTCCTGAGACGTATGAACATCTTAAACGAAGCTATTTCTGGCCCAACCAGAAATCGACCATTCAGAGCTTCATAAACCAATGCGACGTCTGCCTACGAACTAAGTACGACAGGCATCCCTTGAAAATCAAATATAACTTGACTCCCACGGCATCCCGGCCTTTCGAGACCCTGCACATTGACAAAATCACCATAGACCGAACAAAATTCTTGACCGTTTTCGACCCCTTTTCCAAATACGCCCAAATGTACATGGTACCGACTAATACTAGTCTCGACGTAGTTCGAGCCCTGCTTAAATATTTCTCGCACCATGGCATTCCCAAAAAACTCATTTCCGATAACGCGGCCGACCTAAACTCTTCCCTAGTCAAGGAATTATTAGCTAACCACAATATTGATGCTCACTTCATATCGAGCCAACACCCAGATTCGAATGGCCCTGTCGAACGATTCCACTCGACCGTAATCGAACATCTCCGGCTTCTGAACTGCCAAGAAGCATTCAAAAGAGACGATGTGGAAACCCGGGTACAGTATGCCTTGATCGCATACAACAATTCGATCCATTCTACAACGTCCCTGACCCCGTTCGAAATAATCCAAGGTCACATTTCAGACGAAAACCTCCTCAAGTTAAACTTGGACGAACGCCTCGCCAACGATTACCTCGTCAAACACCGCGAAAAAATGAAGGCGCTCTACCAAAACATTAAGGACAATGGCACACAACTCAAGGAAAGGGTAACGGAAAACAGAAATGCTACTCGGGAAGACCCTCCAGAAATCCCTGACACTGTTTATGTAAGGACCAAACAACTTCAAAGTAAGACCAAACCCCTGTATAACCCGGAACAGGTGAAGTCCGTGGACAAAACCAAGCATACGGCCGAAATAACACCCCGGCATGCTAACACCCAACCAAAGATCCACATGTCTAACATCAAAAGGCCCAGAGTAGTACCACAAACCCCGATGTCTAGTTCTTCTAGTTACTCACCCTCCGAAGACAGTTTCCCTTCACCCGTTAACCTCCCCACGATTCCCCAAACGGCCACTTTCTATTCCTTTCCCCCACCGACTAACAGCCAAAAGCGGGATAGACTCTTACCGTCGCCACCCAACTCGAGACCGCCTCCTTCAGAGACGAGCTCGTCGAGCCCTGCCCCAAAACGACATTGTAAAGACCTCTCCAGAATCCCAAGAATGGAGTCAACTCCCTCCCCAGTTCCTCTACCTTCTCCTGAGGGATCATTGCCCGCACCACCGGACATCCTACCAGTTAGGTTGCCTCGCAAAGCGTTACCCATACCACCAGACACCCCTCCATCCAGGTTCCCTCGCAAAGCGTTACCTATACCACCAGACACCCCTCCATCCAGGTTCCCTCGCAAAGCGTTACCTATACCACCAGACACCCCTCCATCTAGATTCCCTCGTAAAGCGTTACCCATACCACCAGACACCCCTCCAGCTAGGCTATCTCGTATAGACTCCCCTCAGCCCAGTACTTCTGGAATTCCTGTTCCTATAGCAAGGAAACCCTACCACTCCCCACCACCCAGCTCTGGCTCCGACTCTAGCTCATGACCCTTAATATTCCAGGACGTTACTGACTTGAACCACTTCCGGATTATGGACAGCCGCTCTGCCGTCACCGTTCTTCTATCACTCTCGACTATACTAATTACCAAAGGATTAGAAATTGAAAACATTACCTCCAATTTAGGTTTATTGCCCATTCGATTAGGTTCCGCCCGAACGATCCACTATTACCACACTGTTGCTCACTACTACCAGCTCGGAGGAGTTCTCAATCAAGTAAACCAAATTAAAGCCCATTTCCAGGACATTAACCAGATAATAGAAACTGACAGTGAAGTCCAAAAGATAGTTCGAACTCGAACTCAAGCCATTGAACATATGCTAAAAATAATAGAAGGAAGATTATTTGCTTCAACCTTACCCCGCCGTCAGAGGCGAGGACTGCTTAACGGTTTAGGCTCCGTAATCAAATTTATCACGGGAAATTTAGACGCCAACGACGAGGAAAAATTTAATCAGATCCTCCAACACCTACACACAAACCAAGAGATACTGTCCCAACAAATTAGTCATCACTACTCAATAAACGAAGGATTTGTAGAAGAATTGAACAGGACCATCTTAGATATCAACTACAATCACGATATTCTGGCCTTCGAAATAGAGCGATTAAAGGAAGCAAGTTCCCTTGCAACCCATGCAGGACAGGTAGAAAACGCACTCGAGCATAATCTACTGTTGCTACAAATAATTTCAGATCTGACCCAAGACATAGAAAATTCAGTCACTTTTTGTAAATTAGGCAAACTCCACCCTAGTATTATTAAACCAGAAACCCTACAGAAAATCCTAAGAAACTTAATACCATTTTATGGTGATAGGTTACCCTTCTTTGAAGGAGAAGCGCTATGGGAAATCCAAAATCACATCAAGGTAACATGCTTCATAGGCTACGAGGAAATCGTCTATTTCCTGGATGTCCCCATCGTCCATCCTGCACATTACGACTTGATTCTCCTTCAATCCCTACCAACCTTCATCCCCAATTATTATGCAACTGTCCTACCCACTGCCAAGTATGCTCTAAAATCCAAAAATGAGATACGATTTCTCGACAAACCGTGCGAATACGGACGTGATTATTACTTATGCCCTAACAGCCTTCAGCTATCCGGTGAACATGACTGCGAGTCAGACATTCTCACTAAGGGTATCAACGGTCGTTGCGACTTAATTCAATTAGACCTACCACAAAATCACGTGGAACTCTTGGAAGAAACAAACCGTTACGTCTTTTTATTCCCCTACGAAGATCAGATAAAAATTATCCTCCATGATAATATACAATTCAAGACCCTCCACGGAATTTTCCTTATCTCCCCGGGCAAGAGCACCATAGAATACAGGAATCAAACTTTAACGACTCCACCCTCCCACAGTAACCACACCCCCTCCATGGTCATGTTCCAAAAGCATAATTGGGATTTGAATAAGAAACCCACTGCCATAACGAAATTAAGAACCCTAAAGCAATTATCACCCCCTTCGGTCCCCATACCAAGTACAAAAGAACTCATAATAAGTCATATATCTCCCAGTGCTTGGACAATCCTATTGTACGTCAGCCTTATATCATTCTTTGCGTACACAGGATATCGTTTCCATAAACATAGAAGAAACGTTCCAAATTCACAAAATAACCCCTAACCCGAAATGAAACTCAAGTTATCATGTTCATAAAATCATGCCAGTTTTACGTCTGTTTACCATCATTATGTTGTCAATTCTGGTTATCATACGTTATTATGTTTATATTGTTCTATACTTACATTGATTGTACAATTATATTGTTGTATTGGTTGTATATGATTATATTAATCGTATAATTATATTGTTATTTAATTAATTGATCGGATTAATCGTATACTTGTATTGTAATTAATTGTAAAACAAAATTTCTACCAAGCTGTGTCCACCTCATTTTATGCTACTGTAAGGTTGTATAGTGTGTCATGATTGTTTGTCGAAATTGAAAAATTGAAATTTCTTCTAAATTTCAATTTTTTCTATAGGGAGGGAAGAGTTATAGCGCCCGACCGACAGTTACTGCTGACGCAGTCATGATAGACGATATAACCCCTGCGAGCAAGCTCGAACCTTCAGTTCTCGGCTCGCTGCTGTACGATCAACCCTGTGTTCCGTGTTCCCCGTAATTTAGCCGCTACGAAGTCTTCCGTGTATTTTCCGAAATAAAAGAACACTTGTAAATTCTCAGTTCGTGCTTTTTAAAAAGTCAACTCCCAAGGAACCTACTATAACTTGTATACATACATTTATATTTATATATAAAAACTTTTTTTTTTTAAATCAAGAGATGCATTCAGGATGCTCTTCAACGGATTCGTCTATTAAAAAATTTCAAAAATTCTAGAGTTCTGACAATTTCGTACCCATTGCAATACCTTCATCTTCTTTGAAAATTCGCCAAAAAGAAAAAACTTTTCCGAGTTACGCTGTTGAGTGGAACATAATTTATAAAAGATTTCGAATCCAACTTACGGAAGCCAGCCTCTAGCGTTGTCATGGGAACGGACCTCGCTCTGTTGAGTACTGTTCCAAGAGACCATAATCCATGTTAGTATACTACTGACAGGTCTACAATCAATCGTTGTGATTGGTTTCGAAGCCAGTCTCAACCAGCCTCGCCTACGTATTGGAAGCAGAATCCTGGGAAAACAGAAAGTACTCCGCACGGATCGGTCGAGAGAAGAAATCCAACCCCCTCACATTGGAGAACCACTGATCTTTGCGCCCACAAAACGCCCCCTAATACGAGTAAATTGCCCGGTGTTTCACTACTGTTAAGCCGCCGTAACACCTCACAAATTAATTTCGCTCGGATTACGATCTCCTCCACCCCAAACACCATCATGTTGTATCTATCTACTGATAATTGAAACCGTCCTGCCAGACCATCATTAGCCCCCCCCCGCCAACCGCCGAACTCTTTAGCCCTCCAAGGACCGACGGGAGTCATTTATCAAGTTCATCATCACTCATTTCTCTTCTGCCTCTCATCGATTTCTATAAATAACTCCATGAGGGATTCATTTTCGTTCCATGACGATCGTCGTAGGTCGGGTATTGTTTTCCTACCTCACAGGAAAAACATATCAAATCATTTTATACTCGTTCAAATGACTTCATTAGAACTAGTACTAAATGCGGTTCTTTATGCTTGGCAACTTGGTGGAAAACGAGTTAAATAGGGTGGTACGTGCCTCAATCATCGCTCGACCATCTAATGAATACAGTACACGCCTTGTTTACGAGCTCAACTCACGCCACTGCCTTTTCTGCCAGGAAATAAAGTGGAGTCCAGAAATAAGTTTCGAAGTGAAGTCCCAAACAGCCAGAACTAACCAAGAGTTCAGTTTCGTTTGACAATCGCCAATAATTGAGGATTATTGATTAATTTGGCATGACCATATTATTACGTCCTCACTACCGGAAGGTAGAGAAGCCTCGGATGATTGAATGAAAAAAATCGATGTCCTCCAAAAGGAAAATGTCCACTACCATTTTGCATTTAGACGTCAAGGGAACATTTTTGGTTTCGTGTATGTCTGCCTTTCTGTCCATCTGTCCGTGTGCCTTTAGTCAATTCCTTGTAACGTCCATAAATACCCGAAATAATAGTTGAAATGGCCTGAAATCTGGAGGGCAGGTGCGGGTTGAGTCGCAAATGGTCCCAACCATCAAGAAAGTAAAGTAACTGTCGTCTGCGCATGCGCAAACGTGAAATACTTGAAACGCCCATAACTACCTTAAATATCGTTTACATGAGTTCAAACTTAGAGGATCGATCAGGAACAATACACAATACTTTGATAGTTCCACATGAATTTAACTGGAATCGTACTGTAACTTTCGTCTGCGCATAAGTGAACATGAAATGTTGACCATTTCCTTGTAACGCTTCTAACTAAGAAACAAATAGACGTAGAGACAGAGAGCTGAAATGTTGAGGATACACGCGGGTTGGATCGCAGATGGTCCCGCATATTAGCATGTGATTCAAATGATTCAAGTGAGGAAGCTATACTGACTACTCAAATTGGCAGATTTTGCTTCCTCACTACCGAAGGTAGGGAAGCCTTGGATTCGTGATTGAGAAACAAAATTTATGCCTTCCAAAATGAAAATTGCCACTTCCAATTTGCGTTTCAGGACATTGAGGAACCGTGGGAATTGGTTCCGTGTCTGTCTGTCTGTGGTAATTCCTTGTAACGCCCATAACTACCCGAAATAATGTTCGAAATGGGCTGGAATTTGGAGGGTAGGTGCGGGTTGGGTCACAGACGGTTCCATACCTAAATCAGTGAAAAAGTACAGTAACTTTTGGCTGCGCATGCGCAAACGTAAAATACTTGAAAAGCTGGCAACTACCCTAGGTATCGTTGAAATGAGTTTAAAACTTAGAGGGTCGATCAGGAATAATACTTTGATAGTTCCAAATGAATTTCATTGGAAACGTACTGTAACTGTTGTCTGCGCATGCGCGAACATGAAATGTTGACCATTTCCTTGTAACGCTTCTAACTACGCGAAAAACAGTCGTACAGAGCTGAAATTTCGAGGGTACACGCGGGTTGGATTGCAAATGGTCCCGTTTCAAAATCATGGAAATCGTTTTGTCTGCGCATGCGCAAACGTGAAATACTTGAAACGCCTGTAACTACGAGTACTTTAAATATCGTTGAAATGAGCTTAGATTTGAAGGGTCGATCGGGAATGATTCTTTGATAGTTCCATAAGAATTTCATTCGTTTGCGCATGCGCGACCATGAAATGTTGCCCGTTTCCCTGTAACGCTTCTAACTACGGAAAAAATAGTCGTAGAGAGCTGAAATTTTGAGGGTACACATGGGTTGGATCGCAGATGGTGCCATATAAAAATGAACCTACCCAACTATTCTGTACGTCCATGTGATTTATGTGAAGAAGCTATAATGCCTACTCGAATTGGCAGACGTTTTTTTCATTCATTTGGTTTCCCTTGACTATGCCTTCAGAAAAGCAAACCCACAAGAAACTATCATGTTGATGAAATTCATACGGAGCAATCTGGAGCTTAACCTGCATAGCCTTTAACAATGTCATCGACACCTGACGAATAAAACCGGAGTAATTTGTGTAACAGAGTCTCCCGAACGCTAACACAGACAGACTTACAATTAGATTCAAATTTGTTCTGAAATAGATAAAGTGACAGGTTATTCATGAGTACGAAAATATATAGGCATATTATTGCTTGCTAAATCAAGAATTTCGATGGGCCATCTACCAACGTTCCCAGTCGAACACAGTGTACAAGTCAAGTAGGCGCATTAGGTGGTTATATTGACAAGAAATTAATATTCTGTCCACGTTATGCTACCATCGCTAAACACCAATTTCGTGTAAGCCCCGAGTTCAATTAATAGGATTTAGATTGGTTCGATCATCAGAGCTGACGATGCGAGCCGCGCCAACCTCAAGCGTAACGTTGATCGATTTAGAACAGTTCGTCTGTGTCAACGGCAGATTTCATCTTTGAACCCAGATTTCATCTATAAGTACGCTTTAATGATCATGGTGGCCACTGGGATCAGGAATCAGGATTTTACTGGTGTACCTACTCAATAATACCTATCCATCACACGGTTCCTCTCGGTTTTGGATCACTTGATTTACTGTCTTCAGAAGATCTCAAATCACAATCGCAACGGCCACACGGCACCGGTTCTAAAGCCTGCGACGGATGGGTGCATGAATGGAATCATGAAATGCACCACATAAATGAGATGAAACATATATGAATACGTACTCAGCTAAGGACGCCACAGATTTAACCTGAAAAAGACCAATTATGAAGGTAAATGAATCCTGTGATGAACATAAGCTGGATGGCGGACCCATTAAGCGGGCTGAATCTAACAATGGGGTTTACGCTACGCCAGCTTGTGTACCGAGGATTTTAAAATTAGGATACGGGAAAATGTTGAACTCAAACCGGAGAAAATGAAATATTTCCCAGTGGGCCAAGCTCCACCGGCCCAAAATAATTATGAAGTCAGCTCTCCCTTGGAGGGTACAAGAGAAAACACTTTATTACAATTACCAAAAAAACCGCCACTTGCCACCTATTATTGTCGTAATCTGTAACTGATGAACTGCTATACGATTCGCTTCAAGCAGAGCTTCAGGAAAGTTCTGGGAAATTAACGAAGTGCAACTGCGATAAAACAAATAATCACGTTTAATTAAACACAAAATTGTATTTTTTATGGAGTTTCGGGCACAGCCACATTCGCATCACGAGACATATACCTATAAATGGCATGAATAAAAATGAGAGAGCCCAGATGCTCGATAGACCTCACTACTTCGTCAAAACATGGAAATTACCTATCCAATGGGTACAAAACTAAATTGACTATAGTAGGTGGTTTCGCTAAGCTCGTTTCTCGGCAGAACGCAATATCTGCTGGTTGGATCGGATCATGTAAGGCCTTATGAAGTGAGGCCCGATAGTAGAATTTAGTGAGAATAGAGACATTTCCGGTAAAACTGAAACCCTCAGGACACGCCAAGACGCGCAAAAAGTTGAAACAAGTAAATAATACAGTATGTACCCCCAAGCTACCCCAGGAAAGCCCTAAATCACGTATTGGAACCGGCCCGGAAATTACAGTTTTATTCAAATGCGCGGGATTCAATAATTCAATAATTAATTATTTGTTGTTATTCACGAATCATAAGGTAAATAATACACCGCTGTGCAATAATTTACCTGTATAGATGCCTCTTCTGCGTAGATCAGTTTTCTGTGGTCAGTACCTACCCACGTGCTCCCCACAGGAAAGCCCCAAATCGAGTAGGAGCCGGCCCGGGAAATTCAGTTTCATAAAAATGCTCGGAATTCAGTAAATCAATCATTAATATTATAATTAGTCATTAACAACAAATAACTATTTGTTGTTATCCGCCGTTTCGGTGAAACAGTGACGTAACTACGAATTTCGGCTAAAATGATTTTAAATCATCAGTATGATCGGGAAGAGGTAGCGCATCCAGTAAAAATTCAACCCCATAAGAATTCTCCTTAGTTACACCTGTAGGTAGATGCGTCATTGTTTAATTATCAGCTGAACTCGGTGAAACAATGTCACATGTGTCAGTTGTGCGTCTGTTCTTGAAGTGTGAAGTTATTGTTTTGGAATAACAACGTCTCAAGTTCAAGAGTGATCTATCTGCCAGCAAGAATATGGACCAACAACGCCGTAAGTGTACTTTGCGTCATTTATATCCCAGAACTTTCTTAGTTACGCAGCAAAATCTCGAAGGAACAAAGACAGAAGTGTTCAAAGTGTCATTTTTTAATTGAATTTTCCCGAATTGCATCAGAATAACAGAAGAATAATGTCATAAGTGTTCGTTAGGTCATTGTTCTTCCAAAAACTCTTTCAATGATGCGGTGAAATTTCGCACGAACAACGTTGTAAATGTAATGTTGTGTCTTTGTTCACCTGAAAGTTTCCGCTTTATCTGGACATAACGGTTTGTTGTGACATTGTAGAATCAGATAATTGTGTAGTAATTGCTGTATTCCTAGGGTGTACTTACTATACTTTTCCTAGTTCTTCAACTTCTCTTTCCACAGGATTTAAGAGGAATGGAAGATCTGCGAAGATGATGGAACTAGCTAGAAAAATGTTGGAGGAAAAGAATGGGAGAATCATTAGCCTGATTTCGGGTGAAACCTCTGCTCAGAGTAGTTTTTTACTACCATCCAACAACCACAAGCCATCAGAACTACCAGCCAGCAACGTGGAACCACAGCCCTTATCACAGCCCGAGGAGAAAGAGGTCGGCCAAGGCATCAATTCTCATTCAATCGAATCAGCTTGCTTCTATTGAGTCAACCGAAACGTCAGCTCAAGGATGCTTGGAACCAGTACCAACATCTAACAGCAATCAGCCACCAGAAGCACATCAGACCAGTAGTGCGGAACCACAGGCTTCATCACAACCTGAGGGAAAGGTAGTCGCTCAAGGTCTTAATTTTTACATCATTGAGTCGGTTGGCTTGACTAGGTCAGTTTTGAAAAGAGTTCCCTTACCAACTTCCGAGCGCACTCACACTTCTTCTCAAAGTGAATTAGACTCATGTGGCGGGGAGTCTGATAGCAGCTACGAACCATCCACCTCAGATGAGTCATCTTCCGAATCGTCAGAAGACGAAGCAGAGATTCCTCAAATCCAGCTCAGCCAGGATGCGGTCACCCCTCAAGCTCCTACTGAATCTCCGGCTAAAAAACCGAAGAAAAGACTTCGGAAATATGATGAGTGGAAACGAGTTAAGGCCAAAAGATTGAGAAATTCCGGGAAGACTTATCAATCTAGAACGGGAAAAGTAGTTGAAGCTCGGAAAATGGGTCCCCCCTGTTCTGAGAAATGCCAAGGACCTCAAGGCGCTGTACAACGACATGGGGTTAGTTGTGACAAAGGATGCAGGCGGGGACAATTTTAAGTTATCGGAGGTGAAAATGTTGCGGTTCTCAAAGGGAAGTGAAGAGTTTTATTTCAAAACAAGTTACAAACAACCAGAGTGGAGCAAAATCAACATTTTCCCAAAAAGAAGACGCGCTTCAAGGAAAAGCCAAGAGCCTGCTGAGTTACATCTGAAACCGGCTTACTCCGCTAAAATCCCGATTTCAGACAATAAATGCCGTGATCTGAACTCTTTAATTCAGAGCAACATAATTCCTCCATTTTATAAAAGTTTTTACGATTCCCTTAACTAATTTTGTAGATTCGGACAACGCCTGCTTTTTGTTTCTCAAGTATTGGGTAGTCATTGTTTTAACTGTTGCATGTGCATTTTATTGAAATCTAAGAAACCCATGTCCTTTTACCAGAAATAATTCATTAAAATGATGATAATTTAGAAAAATTGATGGAAAGCTGCTTGTTTTCGCCTCGAACGCTTTGTCAGATAATGACATTTTGAGCCATCACTTCAGGAAAACAATGACTTTTCTGCGATGGATCAGCTGCGGTGGAGGGAGGGGGGGCGAATTTCACCCCCGAAAATCTATGCCCCTATAGCGAATACTATTTCCAACAAAACATCCGAATGAAGATGCTAAAAAAGCTTGCGCGCGAGCGTGGCAGGATTTTCCGTAAACCATTTACAGTTTTTTGCTTCTCCTGTAAAAAATGAATTTTCGCAGTTGTGTCATTGTTTTTCTGAAACGGCGGCTTTGTTCAAGTGTCAAAAGTACCTATCAAAAAAAGAGCCATCATTTTTCAAATGAAATAATATAAAAGAATAACCAAATCGACTTCATCAGCCATCCAACACAGCCATCGAGAGCCATTCGTGATTATAATCAGGCGATCCCAAGCAATGGCATCTATGATACCGTTTCAATCAAGATCATGTTGACGAAGCTTTTCGGTGCACGTACACGGTGGTCTCAAAAAATTCTTTAGTTCGACATCAATTTGAAAACGTCAAAAAAACCGAACTCTATTGAAACTTTTTGAGCCACTGCGTTCTGAAAATGTCAACCCCTTATAGAAAGATGACTGACAGTAACGCCGAGCTTCGCGGACCAACACCCCAAATGGGACCTACAAACCAAATTTCATTAATTTTGGTTTATGGTAACTAAGAAAATTGCCATGTACGGCGGACCGACAGAAATTGTTTTTTATTCCATTTTCGGATTCTACATACACTGAAACCGAAACTATCAAATTTTGAGGGAGAGTTAAATTTGTTTTTCTGGGTCGATTCCAAAGTTCATGATTGAAAATAATAAACCACTAAAAGAAAATGGACAGGAAGTTTTTAAGCAATCATAGTTCTGAAACCCGTTTTTTACTTGTTGGTAAAGTGAGTGTTAATTACTGATCGAATAACAGACAGGGCTTGCGAGTTTATCCATAATGGTGCAAGTACGGAATACTATGATACGCATAATATGGTGATCCCATCCTCCTATCCCATTCGGAGGACGGGATACGAGGAGCTCAGAACGGTGGTGGTTACTAATGATGTCCAATTTTCAATTCAGTGGCTCGGAAATTCAACAGCTATTCGGCAGGTACGTTCGTGATATACAAATGGCAATGAGAGCATATGTTTACGATTACACTGTAAAAAAGCCCTATAACGTTATGAGTTTATGGCGGCTATGCGTGATTACTTCAGAGGGCAAAATTCAGGTCCCGTGAACCATTTCCCGCATAGAGTATGTTTCACGACAAGGCTGAATAATAACGGTCTTATCAGCGGTACTCCTTCTAACGACCTCCATTCCTTGGAGTTGACGTCGTGTATCAGCTATATAACTCTTTCCAAGGGTTCATACGTAATATTTGTGCGCGCCATAAATATTTCCTATCTCAGTACTTTTTTTTGCCTCCTCTGGAGGTCGTTACATTATGGAAGGACAATAGGAAAGCTGTTGAATTTGATGTACATGTACATGAAATCGAACCTTAATTGTATAACTAAATTATTCCGAATTGAGGAACGAGCGAAAAATAATGCTACAGCGCCACCGCGATTCATCCTGGCGTTCTCATTCTATTAATAGAGGCAGCGACAAATTTCTATCAACCTACCCTCATCCGAAGCTATGTTCCCCAAGTCTGAATACTCTTTGTCCTTTGAATGTTCTCATAACAGCAATTAATAATGTCACAAACTTATCACCTTCCTGTATTTTTCTATATTTTAAGAGATTTATTCAGATTTTGACCAAATTTTGCCACCTGTTTACTTCTTCTCCTTAAGATAGAAAATCGAAACTTATGAAAAGAAAAATGTCGATCAACAATCGAAAACGCACCTTTGTTCATACGTAGACGTATGTGTAACTTGATTTTTGGTTTATTATTTTCAATCGAGCATCGAGCATGAAAAAAAAAATTCTAACCCCCCTCAAAATTTGATGATTTACGTTTAAAGGTATGTAGAACCCGAAAATGCTATAAAAATATTTCTGTCTGTCTGCAGTACGCCGTACTGACCACTTTTCTTAGTTACCATGAAACAAAATTGATTGAATTCGGTTTATAGGTTCCGTTTGGGGTCTAGTTGGTCCTCGAAGCTCGACGTTACTGTCAGTCATCTCTAAGGGGTTCAAAATAGGGGTAGACATTTTCAGAAAGCCTATACCTTTGTTTTACATGAATTTATTACGGTTTTAAATAGTTCTTGAACTTACGAGTTTTTTAAGACCACCCGGAGCATCGTACGTCCAGCCGTTCGTTCACAGTAAGGCCCCGAAGTTTGCACCGAAAGGCATTTTCGACAGCAGGGTGAATGAAATTGTATACATTTATCCCAAATCTCGTCACCAGGGACGCGCTAACAATCGGGAATTGGCCCAAGATAAAATCATTGCTAGGGATCACCTGATTATAATCACGGAGTATAAAGTCGAGTTGGTTGTTCTGTGATATTATTTCATTTGAAAAATGATGGCTCTTTTGGAGTTTGTTGATAGGAAGTGAAACCTGAACAAACCTTGAAGTATTATTGATGGGTAAATTATTATTACACAATGGTAAATCATTACTCAACGGTAAATTATACCATCTACGTGGAAGGGGCTGGAGTTTGTTGATCGGTAGTTTTGCAACTTGAACAACCGTTGAAGTGTTACTGGTGGACAAGTTATTACACAACGGTTCATTATAGGTATTGACCAGAGAAAACAGTGATCTACGCAGAAGGGCATCTATTTCACTCCACATCAACAATTTTCCTCCAGAACTTCATTATTTGCGTTTCTTTCTGCCATTTTAGTTACTCTTTGTCATCGACAGAATTATTTTAGCAACATTTAATTCGTGATTTAGGTAGGTACCTAGTAACGAGTACGGGGTTAGGTACTAACCTACGGAGGGTCTGCGATCTACGTAATATATGTATCTATAGACTAGTACATATTATTTAGGCGGGTTATCTATACGGAGAGCTGTGATCTGTAACAGAAGGGTATTCTGTACAAAATAATAAACCGTTGTGCAGGGATTTGCAGCGTTTTTTTTAACAGAATAGAACAGAATATAAAATCTCTTTATTCTATCAACCATGAGAATGGTACAGAAAGCGTCGAATTATAATAAATACATAGGCCAATATTATTGCGGATATTCGGTGGGGTAGGTAATAGTAATAAATTTATTAATAAGAGGTAACTGCTATGTTCGAGTATGTTGATTTTGAATGTTTATGAGTGGGTGAGGGGAATCATTGTTGCGCTTTGTGGAGATAAATCGCCTTCCTACCCAAATATTGAAAACAGTAGAGCACCCTTCCTCTGAAACTATGGTTCTAGCATCTGAGAGGTGCCTATAATGACCTGCAAATCCCAGCCGCTAAAACCCGTTCCTGAGAGAAATGAGGGAGGGCATACATCACGATAGATACCCTATAGATACGCCAATCATACAAATATTTACATCCAAATACTTACCGACCTATTCAGTCGTTGTGCGCGAGGGAAGTTATGGAACGCTCGATTTATATTTTGGCATGAAGGGAACAGCCGTTTCCCTGCAGAAAATATGGCAATAAAGGAGGAAACGACGAGACCGCCAACAGAAAAATGAATTACATGTATACGGTAAAGTGGTTCCATTTCCTCCGAAAATAGACTTAGCGCGAAGGTACATCTCTATTTCAGGGCTTTTCCCACCAACATTTTCTTCTTCTTTTTTTTCCATTTACACCCACCGAAGGAGCACCGACAACGATAAATTAGACATCAGCCATTTTTCATAAGATTTCAATGTGAAAGGAAAAAGCGTATAGTGTTTTCCGGGGAGGGGGCGGAAATTCGGGTTGTTGTTGTGGCGGTGAAGAGGGGGGAATCTGAGATTCGGTTGGTAACAATCAGCGGCGGTCGGTAACAGTTCTGGAAGGTCTTGGTTCGGTTGAGACGGTGCCCATATATCAACTTCCACACTTCCCCGCTACCTTTTATTTCCTTGCGCTCCTTTTTCGCCTGAACACTGTAGTACCACTACAACTCGTTTCTCACCACATTCTTCATTCGTACTCTTACCCTCAAGATTTGGTGTCAAATCCGTGCGAAGACGTGTCTGTACTTGAACGGATTATAAGAGGTGTCGTCAACAGGTACAACCAATAAGTAAACAGCATAATACATTCAAATCATACCAAGACACCACAGTGATGGTGTCTCAATAACTCTTCATCCGTGACAGCATTATTGAGTACTATTTCAAAATAAGTACTACTTCAGTGAGTATAGATACCTGCAGTATAACAGATATAATAGGTTGAGACGGTGCCCACATCATCAACTTCCACACTTCACCACAGTAGAGGGAAAATGTATGTTCTGGCGCAGGGGCTACTCTGCAAGACCTGTTATACTAAACCCGCAACATTTATCACGATTTAATTTATTTTTACCCCGAAAAATTTACGAAATTTTCGAAAATTTCGTTACTACCTTCGAAAAATTTTCAAAACATTTGTCGAAAATTTACAACATTTTCGATCATGACATTTTTTCGAAAAATTTACACAAATTTCGTCAATTTTCGAAAAATTGTTTTGAAAAATTGTCAAAGGTAATGTCGAAATTTTAGACAAAAATGAATATCGTGATGTCCGTTGCGGGTTTCGTATCGGAGGTCTTGCAGGGTGGCCCCTGCGCCAGAACATACATTTTCCCTCTACTCACCTCAACCTCAACCTAACACTGGTGTCTCAGTAACTTTTCAGCCGACTAAAGGTTGTTGATGGGTGCATTTCTACGACACTGCACCGATGCATTCGATTTGGCGTAGGATACCTACGTTTGAACAGGCACATTCGTTATATATATGGCTGACAAGGACTCAACTTCAAGTTTCACCAAAGCATGAAGGGTCTCCTCATCCGATTCTGCAGTATTGAAGGTCGTTGACTAACAAAATCTGATCATCGGTAACTTCTTTTTTTTCTAGATTTTAGTTGCTATTTGCAACTATTTTCTTTCAACCGACTCACAGACTCACGAAACAGACTATTTTCTTTTACCGACTCATAGACCCCAAGTGCGACTAAACTGAGTAGTTGAAATGTTTAGTTGCACCAGCAACTAACAATAAAGTACATTGGTTTTTAGTTGTACCAATGGTTTAGTTATAGTTGTCTTATAACTACATACAATTAAAGTAACTTCACTACATCCCAATCAGATTTTATGAAAATAATTTTGTAATTAATTAAACTTATTAACTATGTTCAGTCCCGGAACTCAAATGAATTAATTATGCCCCCCCCCAACAAGTCTGCAAATTTCAGTTTATAAGAATGGATTGATCGACCAAGCGCCAGACTGATCAAAAAACTATCCCATAGTGGCGGTTTGAAACGGGTCATCTACAACCACAACAACTAAAAAACACGTTCACTAAAACTAAATTATCTCATAGAAGTTGTAGTTCCGAATAAATTTTGATCATCTCTGCTCCCTAGTCCTGGCTTTGAGCGCCTTTATATTTTAACATGAAAAACGCAATAGTCTCACTTCACTTGTACTTGAAAAAATTTGCAAGTCTACCTCACTAAACTTCTGCTTTCTCTCTCACTCGAGTTCCACTGACCATCTCTCTGAAATTAACTGAATACTTGAGGAGGAAGGAAATTCCGCCTTTTCCGTAGGAGGAAGAAACCGTATATTTTCATTGGACAACTAGGGAAGGCCCACTAAATTCTCAACTTACATTTTATCGAGCAAATTACTTTTCTCTTTTGACCGCCTCCAAAGTAAATCACGCGAAAAGGAGGTTTAAAGGGGGCTTTTGTGTGACCAGGACCTCGGCCAGAGTTATCGTTGGCGCAACTTGCCCTTTTCAAACCTTGAATATCGCTCCTAACGTCCTATCTTGGCGAGGTCCGAGAGAAAGCCCTGTTGTTTGGAGCTGTGTACTGCGTTCCTCTGTTTTCTCATCGCGTAATTACAAAGGTGTCTGCGTTATGGGGGGATGGGTACGAGAAAAAATATTACCTACTCACCCGCACCGCACATAGCTGTGCAAATAGATAGCGAGACAATAAAGTCATATCGTTAGCTCGTGTAAAGATCGTGCAGCGCGAGGAATCGAAACATTATTGAAGTATCATATATATTGAAGCATCATATTAATTCAAGTTCATGTTATAATCCATATCTATTTTCAACAGATGCCTATTTTAGGAAAAGAGATTTAGTACAGAAAAATCAATAAACTAAGGTAGGTTGTGTCTGTATTCGTACAGGAACATTTAAAAATTTAAAACCTGCATCACTCCAGTATGCGGCGCCAGCTTATGACGCCTGTTTCCACCATGTATATCTAGTTCTCAGGATAATCATTTCAATGCAGTAGGCACATGAATGGGTATCACTGGCACTGATATAACCCGCCGTTCGCAATGATGTGGTAAATATATGTACCTAGTATCTAAAAATACGTAACATTAATTTGCAGAGGCAAGTTTATTGTTAAGGCTCACAAATGAGAAAAATAAATATCAGTCGTTTTTAACACATTCAGCATTTATACTGATGAATAGGAAAGGGGTTGTTCGTGAAATGAGAGAAACACACACAATGGGCAATTTTTGTGGGTATGAATTTTGTATTTTTGATCTCAGAATCGGATTTAGCACCCTTGGAAAACCCCCACTGCCAATTTTCAACTCCGTGTAGCTTGGGCAACAAACTAATAGAAAGAAGACGAAATGACGTTGTGATAATCCTACAGATAGGGTAGGTTTGGGTAGGGTGAAGGACAGGAAGGATGTGCTCCTTAGGAGTCTTTTCGGCCAACACAGCAGGCGTTAGAGGAAGAGGTGTCCCGCGGTTATCACCAAAGCAGACGTCAAGGTAGAAGGATCGTAGCACCCCGCCGTTATCACCACAGCAGACGTCAAGGTAGAAGGATACTAGCACCCCACGATTATCACCACAGCGAGTGCTAGATGGAACAGCGTCCTGCCGTTATCACCACAGCAGATGCGAGAGGATAAGGATGTTAGTACCCCGCGGTTATCACCACAGTGAGTACTAGAGGAAGGAGCGTTCCGCGGTTTTCACCACAGCTGATGCGTAAGGAGAAGGAGGCTAACACCCCAGGAGAAGGAGGTTATCACCAAATCAAGTATTAGAGGAGAGCATCACGCGGTTACCACCACAGCAGATTCGAGGAAGGGTAAGAGAGAGAGAGAGAGAGGAGGTTTAAGGTGAGAGAGAGAAACAGAAAGAAGTTATAGATAAGAGCGAGATCAGTCGAATGAAGAGCTGGGCGAGCCGGGTGTTATATATAGGTGCCTCCACCTCGTCCTTTGTCAACCAAAGGCCGTTACGGCCATAGAGGAGCGTTGGGAGTTCGATGGAGGGGAACCCCTTCTGGGCTTCAACCGAGGCGTCGCACAGCTCGTCTTTCTCCACGTTTACTTGGCTAAATCTATACTACTATAGGAGTTGTAAATGTAACATTTGGGGGTACCACGACAGACGTCATAAATGGACGGTGCTGAGGGTTCCCCCAAGTGAAGGCGGGGTTGAGGGGCCTTTACCTATGTCGTTTTCTTTCGACTGGTTTATCCTCCACTTTTTTTTATCGTCATCTGACACCCCTCATATTGCACCTTTTCGGAAACCACTCGCCGAGATCTCTTACTTAAGAAAGTGAAAGAAAACCGGTGAAACTGCCCATTCATAGTTCGACCAGCTTATCAATGTATTGAAAATATCCCATGGAGTGTACTAAAAGAGAAAAAATTAAAACGTAGGAAATTCCCAGCGTCCAACAACACATGTTCGACCGGATTATTCCGCCATACGGCATTTTCACAGCTACGAACAGGTGGCCTGTTTCCCGTTTGTGGGGACGAATGCTTTTAAACAAATTTTCTAGCTGAGAGTGTATGCTACGTGATTGGATTATAAAGGCACAAATGGATACGGTGAGTGGTTGATGGGGGAGGGGGGGGGGGTTGAGATCATGGTGGGAGGGGTGTGTTACGGGGACAATGCTTCGCGCATTCACACTGTTCACAGCTCGCTACCTATTGGGACGCTCAGCCGAGATTAAATGGATCACACCTTAACCGCCTGTCAACTCGACGAGAGTAAGCTTTTTTCACATCTAGTTTCAGTTCGGAATGAAAGTTTGAGTCGTAGCGTCATCACGTCAAAACGATTGGGAATTCCCACGTATTTTTTTAATTGAAAGTAGAAACTGAGATGAGATGGTTGTACCTACATATTTTCTCATATGGACGGTAGCTACATAAATACCTCGTTAATTTTTAATTATGTGGAATTTTTGATTAAGTCACTGCCGTCGTGTATGGAAACAGCTTGTTTTACATAATCCACGACCAGAGGTGGGCTGTGATCTCTACACCACTACCCGAGAAGTGTCTGGTCTGCTATGCTGTAGCATGGAGGAAGAAGTAGCGTCAATGACGTCACGTCATTCCCGCTTCCCATGTAATCTTGGAAACTAAACAAATAAAATCCTATTCCGGCGAGCCGCCTCGACTTTTCTCATCAACAAACAACACAAAAAGCAAATTTTGTACAAATCAGCAATTACAGAACCATGGGTATTCCCCAATGCCCGAGTCAGAGCCAGTGGATTTTTCAAAAGGCGGATATGTAACAATTATCTATTTCATTGCTGACACATATAAAAAAAGTCTGCCAATTCGAGTAGTCAGTATAGCTTCCTAAATTGAATCACATGAACGTATAGAATAGCTGGATAGGTTCATTTTGATACGGGTCCATCTCCGATCCAACCCACGCGTACCCTCAAAATGTCAGCTCTCTACGACTATTTTTTGCGTAGTTAGAAGCATTACAAGGAAACGGCCAACATTTCATGTTCGCGCATGCGCAGACGAATGAAATTCTTATGGAACTACCAAGGAATTATTCTTGATCGACCATCCAAATCTGAGCTCATTTCAACGATATTTAAAGTAGTTGTGGGCGTTTCAAGTATTTCACGTTTGCGCATGCGCAGACGGAACGATTTTCATGATTCTGAAACGGGACCATTTGCGACACAACCCGCGTGTACCCTCAAAATTACAGCTCTGTACGACTGTTATTCGCGTAGTTAGAAGCGTTACAAGGAAATGGTCAACATTTCATGTTCGCGCATGCGCAGACGAAAGTTACAGTACGATTCCAATGAAATTCATTTGGAACTGTCAAAGTATTATTCCTGATCGACCCTCTAAGTTTGAACGCATTTCAACGATATTTAGGGTAGTTATGAGCTTTTCAAGTATTTTACGTTTGCGCATCCGCAGCCGAAAGTTAACCGCACTTTTTCTATGATTTTGGTATGGGACCGTTTGTGACCCAGCCCGCACCTACCCTCCAAATTCCAGCCCTTTCGACCATTATTTCGGGTAGTTATAGGCGTTACAAGGAATTACCACAGACAGACAGACGCGGAACCAAAAATGTTCCTCGATGTCTGAAACGCAAAATGGAAGTGGACATTTTCATTTTGGAAGACATACGTTTTTGTTTACTCAGTCACGAATCCAAGGCTTCCCTACCTTCGGTAGTGAGGAAGCAAAATATCAGTAGAGCAAAAAGTCAAAAACGAAAAAAAATTATTCAAGGAAAAAACAGTAGGTATCACAGGGCACTGGGCAAGATGGTCATAGTTCATCACTAACGAGACCTGATACCAGAAATCCTGATATCAGTGGTATCAAGCCCCAACACAATGTGCTCTGTAACCTTCATCTTTGGTTCACCACCTAACTGAGCCTACGACAGCAACAAATTCTGACTGTCGCAGCAAGATGTCTTGTTTAACATGTTTATCTCAAGAAACTACTGCAGTGATAGGTCTCGGAATTTATTTGAACATCTCTGGGACTTCTCCACATGTAACACACTATTAGCCCTACCAGCCTTATCACAATGACGTATATTTTACTGAATGACCTTGAATGATAGTAAAGCGCTAACAATGTTATATTCCTAAAACTATAACCACTTATGTGTTTGACAGTACGGAAGCCTTTAACTACAATGCAGAAAAGTACTTGAACTTACCCGGAAACCCTATCAAGAAGATTTTGACCGGTAAAAGGATTCTCCCATCACTTACCTGTAACAGATGATTATAGTATTAGTTTGATCTGGTTGGACTACATCAAACATAAATACATACATTATTCTTCTCGTATCATGCAGGATATAGGAAAGATCTCGAAGATGCGGGTTGACTGCCCACGTAAATCAACATAACGTTTAGTATTAGTATGAGTAATTATTAAATAATATTAGTTTAGCCATAAATAGTTCACTGGTACTAATAGCTGTAAGTTATTTCAACTAAATGACTTCACAGTTGTCTGAAATCACATAATTTAACGAAAAACATTTTTGTTCAAACTAAGGTTACACTTGAAATAAGAGGTATAGAAACCTAGTAAGTTTCAAAATGAGGATATCAGATTTCACTCTTCTCCGCCCAAATTCGGAAGAAAATTCAAAACGATTGGCCGATGAATCAACACGATAATATGATAAAAGCCCCACATGTGAGAAATACACTGTGAATATTAATAACTAACTTCTTCAAACTGATGATTTTTTTACAAGTATCGGATATAATGACCTTATTTGCTCATATCGTCGGCGTCTATACGAGAAAAGTTGCTCATACGGACCCCACACGCATCATGAATTCATGACTGACAACAAGACGCCATGTCCACAATGAAACACATCATATTTGGCATTTTGCTCGCCCTCCTTTACTCGTATTATGGGGGTTTAAAATGTGAAGGAGCGAAGTGAATTTTATTTCATATTTGGCACCTACAAAAAATCGTACAAAAGCGTCTGAGCAGCTCCGGAATTATTGGCCAAATCTAATATACTATTAGACTCAAAAATTAGCTTATTGGAAAATTTAGTAAGCCAAGCATTTTCTAAGCCAAAAACACATCCGTGATTCAATCATTTTCCCCGAAAGGATGAACTTTCAAATTTGTCCATTTGATTTGATCCTTCATGAAACAGTTGATTGTCACGTGATTACTCGCCGTTGTACTGTAGATGGTCGGCAGGTACTCGTACGTTGGCACTTGATTACACGACTCCCGAAATTCGTTAAAATATCTGAACCCTAATGGATCCGCCCTCCCGCTAGTTGATGGTCGCCCTTTGGATAATCTACGTCACTGATGCTGATACGAAAATAACCGGAAATTACGTTCTCTCTGTCAGTAAGTGGAATAAGAGGTAAATGGAGAATCGCAGACGTCAAACGCTTGAAACGCCCGTAAGTACAAGCGCAACTTTTCAGTTCAGAGCGATCCGATTTGAAGTTGCGGACAAAGTTATTGTGCTAACACTTTCCAATTATCGTTAGCTTCCTCCCTAAACTGTATGACGAAGCGTTCGACTCGGATTAAACCAGAGCAAGGTTCGCACCGTCGGAAATTTATCTCTAATGACGAAGAGAGAATCACTGGAAGTGAGATTGTGAAGGGGGCAGGGGCTTCAGCAGATTGTACTACCCAGGTCTGGGTGAGAATACAGTTGGAATTTCCGCCTCGCACATCCTGGTTCAGTTATGCGGGCGAGTTTAATCCGAGTTTTCTCTCTCTGCCGCTCAAATCAATGCCCTTCACAGGGGGCTCCGGATCTTATTTACCACAATTCTTTTTTTCTCCCGCCTGCTTAATGTTTAGTGTAGTATCACACCCAAAATCACAATAGGCAACGTTTATGAAAATACAACATTATACAACTACTAAGCAAACACTGGATCCCCTAGATTGAGTTACAATTGAGTTTTGTCCACTCCACTGCAATGTACAGTATTGGATTACCAGCACTGGATGCACTTCAATGATGCAGTAAACTTGCTAGGATGATCCGTGAAGGAGAATAAGATTTTTTGTAGTTACTTAATCGCTATATAAAGTAAGAAATAATTATAAATTTCTAAACCGATTCCTAAACGGAACAGTTGGCTCAAAGCTCAGATGTACCAAAGGTATGGTCAGAGAAGCGGTCTCATTATCTGCGCCATAGCTAACCAGCTGCCTTCACGGATCGACAGTTTGCGACTAAAGAAGGTTGCAGGTTCAAGTCCTGGTAGCATCAACATCTTGGTTTATTAGTTTCAATAATGAACCTTTGTAATCGAGCATGAAAAAAAAAAAAAAAAAAAATTGTAACCCCCCCCCTCAAAATTTGACGGTTTCCGTTTCAAGGTATGTTGAATCCGAAAATGCAATAAAAAAAATTTCTTCCCGTCCGCCGTACGCCGTACTGAGCACATTTCTTAGTTACCATGAGCCAAAATCGACGAAATTCGGTTTATAAGTCCCATTTGGGGTCTAAGTTGGTCCTCGAAGCTCGGCGTAACTGTCAGTCATCCCTAAGGGGTGAAAAATAGGAACTGAAACCTCCAGGACGCAGTTTTCTCGAATTTTTTTACTGATTTAAATAGTTCTGGAACTTAGGAGTTTTTTAAGACCATCCGGAGCATTGTACGTCCAGCCGTTCGTTCACAGTAAGGCCCGGAAGTTTGCACCGACAGGCATTTTCAAACAGCAGGGTGAATGAAACTGTATACATTTACCCCAAATATCATCACTAGGGACGAGCTAATAATCGGGAATTGGCCGGAGATCATCATTGCTAGGGAGCACCTGATTATATTCACGGAGTATGAAGCCGAGTTGGTTGTTCTGTGATATTATTTCATTTGAAAAATGATGGCTCTTTTGGAGTTTGTTGATAGGTAGTGAAACTTGAACAAACGTTCAAGTATTATTGATGGGTAAATTATTACACAACGGTTATACCATTATTATACCATTTACGTAGAAGGGGCTGGAGTTTGTTGGTAGGTACGTTTGCAACTTTTTATCACCCCACATCAACAATTTCTCTTCAGAACTTCATTATTTGCTTTTCTTTTTGCCATTTTAGTTACTATTTGTCATCGGCAGAATTATTTTAGCAACATTTAACTCGTGATTTAGGTAGGTACCTAGTAACGAGTACGGGGTTAGGTACTAACCTATGGAGGGTCTGCGATCTACATAATATGTATAGAATAGTACTTATTATATAGACGGGTTATCTATACAGAGAGCTGCGATCTGTAACAGGAGGGTATTCTGTACAAAATAATAAACCGTTGTGCAGTGATTTTCACTTTCTCAAAAATAATTTACTTGTGGGTGTTTAAATCACCCTTCTGCATTAAGGAGTGGTGTGATGCTCGCGTCAAACGTAGAAAACATCTTTTCTATCAGGTAAATATAGAATAGTGTAGTTGAACAATTAAATCGGAACAACTAAGAAAAAATAAGTTCCCCTCTGGACTAACCTGGGGACTTGGTACAGTAATCAGAGTCTGTACCGTAGAGCGTGATAGGTGTATAGTTGCAAATCACTCGAAGATTTGCTACAGTGGAGGAAATTGTTATAGCCACGGTGAACAGGAGTATTATACTGAACAAAGCAACAATCAACCAGTTCTCATACTAGGAGAAGAAAGCCAAAGAAAGCCCGAACGTATCGACTGATACTTCCTTTTATACGAAGAGTTATCGAGGGTCATTTGTTCCACCGGCTCGCCCAAGTACTACAATATTATATATCAACGGTTAATTTGACTTCGGACAAGAGTGCTGTGGACAGGTAGAGGTGGATGGGTGTCTCAAAACAATTTACTCAATTGATCCTCTTCTAGCGGTGTCCGGTAGGTCATGCGACGGCTACAAGGTTGTGAGGGCGGGCAGACACGGGTAGACCCCCAACTCTCAACTCCTCACCGAATCATCCATCTTCTCTCGCCTTCTGGACCTTGGCCAGATGAACATTATAAGCGTCAGAACACCTACCAGTTTTCTCTATTTTCCCCTCCAAGGAAAGATCTACAGCGCAAAAATATTCCAGGAAGTTTACATTCTGTTCACTGTCTCGTTCTTCACTCGATTTTACGATAATTCATATTCAATCAAACTACTGAAAAGTCCGCCGAGGCACTTAGCTTCTGACTTTTTCGTAATCGAACTGATCCTTCACATCACCACAACAAATATTTTGACAACATTTCAACTCCTAGTCAAGGCCAGAAGATCTCGTCTGAAATGACACATTTATAATGAGGTAACAACATATCAATGAAGCAGTCAATCCAATGAAACCCAGCTTCGTACATAGGACACAGGATAACATGAAGACAGGAGGATTTGAGCTTTGCACGCAGCAATTTATTGGAAATCTCAGTTTACCGGATTGTCAGCTTGTCATAGAGCTCAGCTGGCTCGGTTGGCTCCCGACCGTTTCATTCTTAACCAGCAGCGCCAAAAAGGCTCCGTTTCAAATTTCAACACCCTAGGTTGAACGTAAAATAAAATTGTAGCCTCTGAGCTCACTCAGCATAATATTAGATAAGAGAAGGGTGTAAAGGATGGGTCTGACGCACATCTCGATGAACCAGGCCATTTTTATTGCTATTATTATCTTTCTTTTTATTATTATTTTTTTAAAACAAAATTCAAGTACACTGATTTTTTTAGAAAAAGGTAAAAAAGTAAACACGTTTTCCCACTAAAAGGTTATCCTTGTCGAATTTTTTCCTCACTCGATATTTTTCATTCGGGTTTTATTTGACTTTTTTAAATGGTTTGTTCAATTTTTTAAACGGATTTTCCAAGAAATTTGTCAGTTTTTTTCAATTTAAAGAAAAAAGTTTATCTGGCTCATCAAGCGACGCGCCAGACCCATCCTTTACAACCTACTCATAAGAAACAACCTCGGAAATACGGGAAAGCTGAGTTTGTAAGCTGCATTCGTGAAAGCAAATTCGGTCGAATTACGTGGCGCAACAGCATGTTCACAGAGCTCTGAAACGGAAGAGAATCAGGAATGTTTCAGATTCTTCAGATGCGTGATTGAAACTTTTGGACCCACTGCAATACCGTTCTCTTGAAAAATTCGCTCAAAGACCAAAGGTTCCAGAGGTAGGTACGTTCTTATATCGTAACTTTCTGATTTATTGAATTACGACAATGGTCCTCCTGATTTGACGAATTTTGAAAGGCTTTCGCCAATGCGTTTGACCGAACGCCCCTGCAACGTCGTTATGTACCTACCGTGAAAGTTTCCATCGGTTTCAGAAGGAAGAGAACTCGAAACAAGTCAAAAGATTCTAAAGAAACGACCAAATAGTGTGACGTAGTCTGGTTATTCAAGTGAAAATAAACCGTATATATCCACCGTCAAATAAACAAAAAACCATATTAATGTAACTCTACCAGCCCGGAAGGGTTGAAATCTTGTGGAAATTACGTATCATCGAAGAAAAGGTTTCTCGACCGGAGTCGCCATTGAATTTCCATGCGAGAGGAGGTCCCCAAGGAGGAGACTAATGTTGGAGCATTTTTGTTATAGAAATCGTTCCCTCGAGCGGTATGATCTTTATTCTCTTGTGATTCGCAGAGAGGATAGAGCATTACGAGACCCGCAGCTTTCGTCTTGGCTTGCCTTGTATTGGAGAGATGTACTGAAAATTGACTGTCGCGGGAGATGGGAAGAAAATACAGGGGATGAAACACGCGCCCCTCGGCGACCTTAATATTTCTATACCCTCCAGTTCGTTTTTTGTTTTTTTTTCCCTCCACATTTATAAGACATATTTTCCTCGGTAAGAAAACACTCGAGGTGAATCGAATTGCACCCGGTTACCGGGGATATTGATATAAATAAGGGTTTCCTCGTAATGACGGTGGGGATTGTTCGGATCGAATTCAAATGGTGTCGATGGTAAGGTTGATTGTGGGAGGAAAACCACTTCGGTACCTATGTTTTCCTACAAAACGGACAAACAGAAGGGTCCGTCTATACTGTAACTTCCTATCTCATTTATTTCGAAACCAGAACGATTCTGTGTGGTAAACAGGGCGTTACGAAGGTCCTCCTTCCGTCTAGAGTTATATACTGGGACATACCAACCTAATGCAGTAGGCAGTATCGTATATGCCTACCCATTAGAAACACCTGCAAGTCCATGGAATAATCCAGTCCTTCGTGTACTTTTCTGTAATTGGCATAAAAGTCAATCATCCTTGATGCGCCATTACTTATAATTACCATCACCTTTAATCAACCTTTAATTTTCATTTTATTGTCTGTAAGTTTTACTTTTCTACCAAGAGTTTTTAGTTGAGAAGTTAAATGCAGTTATTTTTTATTTTCTGTATGACTGTAATTATCTTTCTGACTTGCCAAACCAAATATACCAATACAAAAAAAAATTTTTTTTATATCGTCACACTCGTACTTTAGGCGAATGTTGGAAGTACATGATACCCTCATTCTAATACCACGTATCATCAATTTTGGCCAAATTGAGTTTTTGATGGATCCTACAGTATTTTTCAACGCCGGATCGAATGGCGCTATCGCCAAGGTGATAGGAGAATCGCATATGGGAGAAATAGCCAATTTTCCAATAACCTGTAGGTATCAGTTTTGTTTGTTTACTTCGTCTAATACCTCGTATCAAACCTCAGTGTCAAGAGATACAATACCACGTATCAGAATTAAGACCAATTGCCGTTCGAATAACTCGTATCATCAATTTCCATAGTTGCGCTTCAACAGATGGGAGCTCCCACTATGTATGTTTTGACCCCCTTTTCAATTTGGAAAGCTGTGGCAAGTGGCACTCCGAAACAATGCTATTTTGCTTTGATCAAACCCACGTCATATTATTTCATTAGGTAGCTGTTTTTCTTTCTCATACCTACATCTTCCCGTCGAGTCGCATTTTATCTACCTCGTCGATTTCGACGACGATTACCAGTATTTACCGAGAAGACCTTCCAATCTGAAAATCAACTGCGATCCTCCGAGAATGTACGACAACTGCCTTCCCGTGCCATTTTCAAAATGGAAACACCTACAAGAGTTGAAGAGTGTTATCCCCCGAGATTACCCTACCTTCTACGACAACTTGCCGCACCTGCCTCCAGGGGGAACGAAAGGAAAGAAGAAGAACAACAGAGAGGAAAATACACTGCCAAGGTGATGGCACAGGAGCTTCCTCGTCACAATCAGAGTGACCCATTATACATTACATAACATTACATAACGTGAAATATACATATTACATAACATTACATAACGTGAAATATACATATTACATAACATTACATTAAATAACATAACATTACATAACATTACATGAAATATACATATTACATAGCATTACGTCCATTATACATAATTGCGAAAGTTATGCGTGTTTGAAGAATTTCACGTTAGCGCATGCGCAGGGCGAACCGCTGGCTCTATCATGTTGAAATTTATATGGGACCTCAATGGGCCCTACCCGCTTAATCCCTGAGAATTACATTGAAATTGGGTGAAATCTTTGGTTACTACGGCTGTAACAAGGAAATTGAATCAATTTCACGCCAGCGCATGCGCAGAGCGCACCGAGGGTCCGATCATGCTGAAATTCATACTGGAACTCACTAGGCCTTGTCCAAACAACCCTTGAAAATGAGCGAAATTGAATCAAAATTGTGAAAGTTATGCGTGTTTGTTGAATTTAACGTTAGCGCATGCGCAGGGCGTACCACTGGATCAATCATGTTGAAATTCGTATGGGACCTCAAGGGGCCTTATCCGCACCATCCCTCAAAATTTGAGCTGAATCAATTCAAAATCGTGGAAGTTATGGCTGTAACAAGGAAATGCGGACAGACAGACCCACAGACTCACAGACCGACAGACACGGAACCAAATTTGTCCAGTAGGCTTTGAAACGCAAAATGCAAGTGGAAATTTTGATTTCTGAAGACAAACATTTTTTGGCTCACGAAAGTGAACACAAGGCTTCCGCTGCTTCGCAGACTCGGAAGCAAAATAATTACGAATGAAAAACAGTGAAAAAGTGTAGGACAAGAGCCTTTAAGTTTGATTTTAATTTTTCAGCTTTTATTTCATTAGGAACGGGAAATTCTATTTCCCTTTGTAAATATGAAAATAATACTGCAATTATAAAAGATTTTTAGAATGAACATTATATTTCCTTTGAATTTTGTTGCAATAGTCTCAAATTGTCTACTAATTGCATCATTTTCGTGCTGACAATACCACATATCAGAATCAGTTTTGGTTTCGAATACCACGTATGAGAGTTTTCGTGACCATAAATCCATTTAAGAAATTTTTTCTCTACTCCCCTTATTGGAGAAGGTTGTCAAGGCATAACACGATTTTTCAAAAATCAGAAAGACAACTTTAACTAGGAACTAAACGTTTTTTTGCTCTCCTGAAAATTTGGAAATTTTTTGATACGTGGTTTTAGAATGAGGGTATCATGATAGTGCAATGGGTTTAAAACGTTTAATGAATGTTTTGACACACAGCACCCCCATCTTTCCACTCTGAAAGAGTCGCCACTTACCTACTTCTTAATAACAGTTCAACTACTGACCCACACAACTATACGAGTACATAAATTACGAAATGTCATTTCAAGTAACGGAGATGGGAGTTTGTGTATGGGCACGTAACTATAGCGACACTGAAGTGCAAGTTGGAAAAAGTGGAGAAGGAAGTTGAGAATGGCGGGCGTCTAGAAAGTGGTGTTTTCTCCCGAAAGAGGTGATGACGGTCGTTAACTTAAGCGAAGGTCCTTTAGGAAAAGACGTCTCGGTAAGAAAGCGCGGAAGAAGAAAAGGAAAAAAGAGGAAGCTGGAAAAGAGAAAAAAATATATTTAAAAAAGTTCCATTAAACTCTTTGAAGTTCCGAACGATGTCACTTTAATCGTATTTCCTCCAGAGATCGTTTATTCAAGGAACCGAAAAAGGAGTAAAGAATCGTTTAAAAATTGGAGAGGGAAGCGGTTGTAAAATGAAGCAATAACGGTTTCTCGCATTCGGCAAATTCACGACGGTCCTTGAAATGGAGTCTCAAGTTTATACTCCACTGCTCGCGACTCCATCAAAGTTTCTAGCCCACAAATATTTGAATTGTATAGTCGGGAGTTGTCAGCGGGATCTGTTGAGAAGTGATGAAGAGGAGGTGAAGTGACGAGGGAACGTCAAAGAGGGTTTGGTATGTTTGGACAATTTATTTACACGATAATTCGGTACCTACTTGAATGTACGGCTTTGATGGGATGGAGAAAACTAAAGGTTCAAACAGACAACGGAGGACACAAGGGACTAACTTAGGAGGTGTTCCTTGTGCCGAGGGAAGCTTTAAACATTCTACAGGATTGGTGTTCAGGTTGCATAATGACGACGGAATTTGAAAATACCACGAACATGTTCAAAGGGAACCAGGAATCACCCTTATGAGTATAAATGAGATGGAGGGATATTGCCCATCCATTAAGATAGCGCAAACTTAAAATGTTACAGATGGCGCTTGCAGAAATCCGTAGATTCAGGATGAAACTAGGGAATCGGAAGTTATTTCAATAAGTCTGTAGATTTACAGATACATACTTTACAAAATGACCCAAGGGGATCCTCTCGGTATGTTAATGTACGCGGTGGGAACTCTTCCTCTGGTCCGAAAGCTGAAAGCCCCCAGCCGGCAACAAAATTGGTACGCGGACGACTCCGCCTGCGCAGGGAAGCTGGAGGACATACATAACTGGCTGAATCTCCTAATGGCCGAAGGACCAAAATGGGGCTATCACCCCGAGCCTGGAAAGAGCTACTTGGTGGTAAAGGAGGGTTTAGAGGACGAAGCCACAAGGCTATTTGGCGACTACAACATCAGGATCACAAAATCCCAGAGATTCCTGGGCGGTGTTTTAGGTCCATCAACAGAACAGATGAGCTTCATTGACTCAAAAATAGAAAAATGGGCAGAACACATCAAGATGTTTGCCGAGCTTGCGAAGGATAGCCCTCAGGCAGTATACTGTGCATTCACAAAGTCTCTACAGAGAGAATGGGGCTATGTGCAGCGCGTAGTTGGGAATTGCTCGGAAAAATTTCTACCCCTACGCGGAGCTATCCAAGACTTGCTGATGCCCGCAATATTCGGACAGCCGGTCGGTGGAGAACAGACACTTTTTCCGCTGCCCGTAAAATATGGAGGTTTGGCCATGGAAGACCCTGTTGCCGGGAGTGAGACCAGTTTTGCCGTATCCCGCCGTGCGACAGCAGTCCTAGCTCAGAGCATAGCAGGCGAGGAGGCTTTCTCGGGGGAGGAACACATGGCCCGTATGGAGGCGGAGTTGTCGGCAGAAAGGGTCTCCCCTCGAAAGTAAAACACACGGTAGAGAGGATAGTTGAGGGAAAAGCGTCCCACTGGCTTTCGGCCATCCCTCTGGCGAGCGACAATTTAGATTTGTCTGCAAGTCAATTTAGGGACGCACTTGCCCTCCGGTACGGAAAGGAGATCCGGGGATTGCCGCCCATTTGTGATGGTTGTGGTAGCCAAATGACGACGGATCATGCCCTCAACTGCAAAAAAGGCGGTTTGGTGAGATACGGCCACGACTTGATTCGGGACGAATTTGCAGGGATATGCAATCTTGCCTGGCCGGGCGTCACAACAGAACCAATAATGCAGGACGGTGACGAGGAAACACCGGGCTTGATTGCCGATTTCAGAGCGGTGGGGGTCTGGGAAAGAGCGAGGGTGGCGTTTTTCGATAACAGAGTGATCAACGCCGACGCCCCCTCGTATCTTTCCCGATCCTGGTCTTCTGTCTCGGATGAGGCCGCCAGAGCAAAGCACCAGAAGTACGACAGGGCGGCAGAAGATCTTCGTGCATCTTTTACCCCCCTGGTATGTTCCTGTGACGGGGTCCTACACAGAGAGTTCGCCCGGATGCAGAAGCAAGTCACAGAGGCGCTGACCGCAAAATGGAGCAAACCTCGCTCGCAAATCGCGGCATGGGTTCGAGTAAAGACCCAAATAGCCATCATTCGGGCCGTTTCGCTCCGGCTGAGGGGAAGCCGTCGCCCTCTGCGGTACTCGGGCGATTCCCACATGGCCGAGAGACGGGGGCTGGGTCTCGAGGACGGCGCTCTTCTCCCTCTTCTGGAGGGGTAACCTCCCCGTCGGGGAACAAAAAGTTGGACAAGGTCGGATTACTACCTCTGCCGCCGTTTACGGGAAACTCACAAGACAAGAAGTGATGTTCGAATTTCCCGAAATAATTTTCTTAATGGTTTGTTCCCAGAATAAATTATGACGCTTGTTTATTAAACTTATATGTTCAGATCATTGCTCGTAAAAAACAAACATACATCGATAAGCTTCCAACTGCTGGTGGCAAGAATAAATTCTAAATTTAATGGGACATCCAACTATTATTTAGCCGTGTCCATTAATATTGTTCGATTACTTATTGTTTTCAACTATGTAATTTCTTTAGCTTTCAAGTCCACCTGTTAATTCCCTGCTATGCCTACCTTCTGTGCCTTAGCTCAAGTTAATTATTTCCCCCGATTCCTTAAAGATGTTACAATTTCGTTATTGCCACGAAAGTCAGACAGTGAATTTTAGATGATAAAATAATGTGTACCTACCATAACTGTTTCACAGCACTTGGAAGTGCGTAAGGGCAGTGCCCAGAGATTGACTCAATGTGAGTAAGAGCTTCCTTACGTAATGACTCCTTCCCATTAACTGTTGTGATTAGCTTTGTGACCTTCTTCACAAGGATCTACCAGAGCTTTTACGGGGTCAAAGCAACCCTTCATCACTCTTTCAACAGGAAGAATTGGCAACCCCGACTTGATGTCAGCAAAGGTGACTCAAAGGCGTAAGGATCTACATCCTCTCTGACAGCCAGGCAGCTTTAAAGGCCATTTCGTCCTTCTCCATAACGTCTAAGCTGATCTTGGAGTTGCCAGACTTCCCTGAAAGAGGCTGTCGATGGCAGCAAACTCACGGTACTATGGGTGCCTGGTCATGAGGGAATCGAGGGTAACGAGACCGCCCATCGCCTTGCGAAAAAGGCATCGGATTGTATCCCACACGGCCCCGAGCCACAGCTCGAGATCACCAGGAGCGTTGTCACTCTACAAGTAAAACAAATGGGATGAGAAACAAAGGACCGCTTACTGGGTCGCGAAATCAATGCGGCTGATAAGCTATTCCAAAAAGCGGGCGCAAGCCCTCCTATCGATGAGGCGTAAGGACCTCCGAACCATCGTGGGTCTCCTCACTGGTTATTGCCCCATAAGGTAAAACTTGGCAAAGCCAGGACTGATGTCTACCGTCTCTGTACTGAGGCAGTGGAAACAGTAGAGCACATCCCATGTGAATGTCATGCTGTAGCGTCAACACGATTCCGGCACTTCGGGAAGGGGTTTATAATACCATCGATGTTGCGGAAAATCATCCGTACGCCACTGTGAGGTTTTTTAAATTTTATTTTATTTTTATTTTATTTTATTTTTTTAAATACACTCCGATGCCTTTTTCGCAAGGCGATTGGCGGTCTCGCTACCCATGCCATGGACAGCCTCTTTGAGGGAAGTCAGGCAACTCCAAGATCAGCTTAGACGTTTAGGCCCTCAGTCGGGTATGAAAATAGGGACAATTGTCAAAATAGATCTTTCTGGTCTGATTGACGAGGTGCTCGTAACGTCCCATCAAAAAATAAAAAATAAATAAAAGATAACAGCAAAGGTGACCAATCTCCACTGAGCGCAGTTGCAGACTGTTTCTCAAGAGTCTACCCAATTTTCCACCAACCTTTTTTGAAATAATCGATTAATCGATTTTTAAAGCACCGATTAATCGGTAAATCGATTAATCCGGATGAAATAATCGTAGATTCCATTAATAGATTATTAGTTCGTCGATACCCATCCCTACTCAAGACTCCAGGAAGGAAAGGTTCGGAAAGTGCCATCTGGCGCACTCACTTGTCGCCCTGTTCATTAGCTCTCCCACTGTCACTGACAGTAACATCAGTCGCCCCAACTTTGCTGATATTCTGTTCTGGGATGGGGATGTGTTTGTGGCGGATTGTTGACTTTGAACTGACTCGCATCACTCGTCCATCACTTCCGAGAAGATAAATCCGTAGTAATCCGTACGTAGACCTACAACGGACAAATTTACAAAAGACTGGATGCGTCGTTTGTAAGAAATCACTCTTAAATGTGGCAAAAATGGCGGCACGTATCAGTCGACGCTTGAACCGATAGGAAATATCTGTCCATCTGATTTGCAGAACGGGAAGACGAGCACGACGAGTACGGGTGCTGAATGGAAGCTTTGCCTCACGGACAAACGTCAATCGGAGTAAATCTGGGACGGTTCGAGGTGACCCCCCACAGGTCACCAAGAGGAGGACCCATCCTGGTGGTCCCGCGGTCTCTATTTTCCTCTGGATTTTCACTTCACTCACGTTCCCGTACAAACGGAGAAATTGGAGCGCGTTCGACTGAGCCGAAGGAAGGGGGTTGCAAATCTCGCCATCCCCCGTTTGAAAGCGTTTCATTTCTCTTGAATACGAAGCGAGGAGGCATAATCACGATGACTGACAACATACTCCATGCGTTTCAATACTCATCTCCATCCACAGGGAGTTTTGGGGAAAACTCGGTTTTTGAGTGCCCCCCCCCCCCGCATGAAACTCGCTCCACTGAAAGGGGCCTACATACATTGCAGTTTCATCGTGCTTGACATTTCCGAATGTCCCACGAAGCGATGTACTACCGCTCAGTGTCCTAATGACTGCTGAAGGGTCTTTCAATATGAACGAGGCTCCTTTCACGCTTCAGAGATTTTTACGGAATGCGGCTTCGAAGTGCCTATTGCCGAGCGCGGCCCGAAGGGCGGTCAACCGGCGCGGCGCTTCTTGGGTAGTTCAAGTGCTAATAACCAAAGAGTCACATGTAACGCTTTTCAGCGAATTTTCGAAGAACCATACGCTATTGCTATGGGTCCAAATTGTTCATTGGTATTTAAACCAACTGTCGATAGCCATTTTGGTTTATTATTTTCAATAATGAACCTTTGGAATCGAGCATGATAAACATAAATACAAATGGTAACCCCCCCCCCCCCCACACACCAATTTGATGGTTTCCGTTTCAAGGTAAGTAGAAACGGAAAATGGGATAAAATCAAATTTTGTCCTTCCGCCGTTCTCCGTACTTCGCACTTTTCTTAGTAACCATGAACCAAAATTAATGAAATTTGGTTTGTAGGTCCCGTTTGGGGTCTAGCTGGTCCGTGAAGCTCGGCGTTACTGTCAGCTCTCTCTAAGGGGTGAAAAATAGGGGTTGAAATTTTCAGAATGCCGTAGCTCGAAAACTTTCAATAGAAGGGTATTGTTTTTTTGACGTCTTTAAATTGATCTCGAACTGTTTGAATTGTTGGAGAATTGTTTGAGAGCACCCGGAGCATTGTACCTACTTCCAGCCGTTCGTGTGCATCAAAAAGCTTCGTCAACACGATCGTGAATCAAACGGAATGAATCCGGCCCAGATATCATTGCTATGGAACACCTGATTATTAATCACGGCAAGCCGTATGAAGTCGAGCTGGTTGTTCAGTGATATTAATTCATTTGAAGAATGATGGCTGTTCTGGATTTTGTTCCAGAACCAGAAAATGAGAGATAAAGGTCGGTAGGCGCAGCAGAGATGTAAAGAGGTAGTGGGACTGAGTATTAGAGATTGTTTAAACTCTGTAAGACAATATCCATGATCGAATATTTTCCCAAGAAATTTCCTCTTCATAAATTTGTCTGTCGGATTTTTTTAATAGGTACTTTTGCAACGTAAACAAACGTTATGCGTCATGAATAACAAAACAAAACAAAAATAAATAAATAAAATAAAATAACGCGTGAGCTGTAATTCCCGGGCCGGCTCCGGTACACGATTTAGGGCTTTCCTGGGGGGAGCTCGAAGTTAGGTATTGACCACAAAGAACAGTGATCTACGCTGAAGGGGCATCTATATCGGTAAATAATAAACCGTTGTGCAATAATTTGCAGCGTTTTTGAAAATGTTTTTTTCTCCCGTTTCAGACGATTTTCGTATTGCTGGTATCAATGTAGTAGCAATAATTATATTATTACTAGAAAACCTTCTAACAGATCTTGAATCCTACCAGTTTTATGGGACCTTGAATGAGTTTACCTACTTTTTTGAGAAACCAACATTCTTTTTTGGGGAGTTTTTTAAGGTAAACATCGGCTCGAATTAATTCTGCGTCGAATGAGACCGAATTCTATAGCCTTAAAGTAGGATGTTGTTTACCTAAATTATTTAAATTTTCAAAGTTTCATTATTGGTGGCAAAATTCATATGATTAGAAGGTTTCTGAATGATGATTTCAGGTTTCTGACGATCATTTGAAGGTTTCTGAATGACCAAATTCTGAATGATCATTTGAAGTTGTCTGACTGATTAAATTCACATTATTTGAAGGTTTCTGAATGACCATTTCAGAAATGTTATACCACTAAGAAGCTCAGATTATGGGAATTGTTTGCCTTGGAAATCTTGAAATGAGTACCTAGTTTGAGACCATCCTTTATTTTCTTGTGTTCTGTCATTCCAGCCGCTACCTGACTTTCGCCAAAACGTTCACTATGAACATTTTGGCGATTAGTTATGTGACAGAGTGTAACAGTGGAGATGGACCCTCGAGAATCCCCCTCCTCGACCAGTGAGATTATCACTGGTTAAGAAGGGATATCGATTAGGCTTCCCCAAACCGATCCAGTCTCCACCGAAAGAAAAAATGTATCGAGAACAGCAGCACTGTTGCACTCCTCCCCACATGACTTACTTCTGGGTAGCAGAAGTATGAGAGGGAAAAGGGGGAATGAAAAGTAGTGTGAAGTTCTGGTTCAGGAAAAGACATGTGAACAACTTCAAGGTGACTAACCTCCACCGCAATGGTACTACCTCAATAATATTTTACTGGTGGATAACAAAGCTCCTACATACGAGTATTGGCAGATAATGTTGTCAGAGGTTGTTATCCAGTGAATTGTACTCATCTGGGCAACCTCTAGAAGACTACTATTGGGACTTGTCAATTGGGACACGGCATCAATCGCCTTCTAATGAGCTCAGTATATTTTAATTATACTGAAACTCTAAAGGGGAGAAAGGGGGTGGGGAAGCCAATAGATGTATGTATTATCAAAGGGACAGGATGTTAGTAAAGGAAGGTTTCCTTCTGGGAAACCTTTGGACTTATCCTTCTGGTCAGCCCACAAAATGTGTATGGAGTATGATGAATTGCTCAGCGCATACTACTGAACCATGCTCTGCTACCATGTGACAGAGTGTACCTAACAGTGGACATGGACCCTCGAGAGTCCCCTTCCCAGACCAATGAGATTATCACCGGTTAAGAAGGGATATCGATTAGGCTTCCCCAAACCGATCCCGTCTCCACCGGAAGAAAAAATGTATCGAGAACAGCCCACACTGTTACAGTTATTATAACTAATGAAAGGATTATGTTCAAAGATGTCTTTTGATTCGAAAACAAAAGTGGGTGTGATTTTCCACCCACTTTTGTTATTAACATGGTAATTGATAAACCAGTCCTTAAACATTCACAGAAATTATACTGAGCTGCTCCACAGAATCGTAACAACGTATAGAATTATACCGGGAACCCAGAGCCCACGGACCCAGATCCGAGATTTTTCATCTCGAAAAAGGTCATCATCCCTCAAGGGAACTTGAAGCTTTAACCCTGCGGCTACTTGCGTATTCTAGGAAAACTTTGCCGAGCTTTCCCCCCCTCTTCACCGTAGAAGAAAAACCTCGAGACCGATTCCGTTAAAACAAAGTTTCAACCCGGTGATCTGAATAAAAGCTTAGTTTCCAGTAATTTTAGTAGCCACCCTTGGTGGAGCAGGTACCTATTCATTGTGGGAGTTGTGGTGCGAGGCATCACACTAAGTACTTTCCTTTCCCACATTCAGGCGATGTGGTGGGCGAGTCCTTGAAGAGACTGTTACCGATGCATAACGTTTTTTACTGTTATAAAAGTTGTAATCAACAAAATCCAAAATAATTATTTGTTAAATTATTTGCTGTTAAATTTTATTGTTGATTATTTGTTGTTAAATGAAGCATTACGTTTGTTACTGTTATAAAAGTTATAATCAACAAAATCCAAAATAATTATTTGTTAAATGAATTTGTTGTTAAATTATTTGCTGTTAAATGTTATTGTTGATTATTTGTTGTTAAATGAAGCATTACGTTTGTTCACTTTATAACAGCAAGTTATAACAGTTATAATCAACAAAATCCAAAATAACCATCATTCTTCAAATGAAATAATATTATGGAACAACTAACTCGATTTTATACAGCCATCCTTGACTATAATCAGCTGTTCCCTAGCAATTTTAATCTGGGCCTGATGTATACCGTTCCATTCGCGATTATGTTGGAGCTTTTCAGTGCAAATATCAGGGCCTTACTGTGAACGAACGGCTGCACGTACAATGCTCCGGGTCGTCTCAAAAATTCACAAGTTCGAGCACTGTTTAACCCCCCCTCACAACATCGAGATAAAGGCGCCCTGGAAATTGCAACCCGTATTTTTCACCCCTTAGAGATGTGAACAAATTTGAAAATACTCGGTTGTTTTCCACCAACTAGCGGATAATATAAACATGAAATTCAACTATGAATGCCTATGTTTGACAACAGAAAAAGTCTATTCAGGTCCCGACTCACCATTCCGTACCACTTTTAGTGAATTCTTACCGATGTGTGAAGCTTTTAACATAGCGATTTTAAACGGCGTAAAAACTCGAATTTAACCAATTTTGTTTTCGAAAATTGCATATCTTCAAATTCATCATGTCTGGCAGTACTGCATTATTAGTTTTGTCACAATTTGGACATTTCTTCATTTCCTGTAACTAGCTAATATGTATGATGGGTAGCGAGAAGGATTTCTAACAATGGATCCTACTGATACATGCTGGGTTGGTTCACGAGACGATAGTGGCGGACTCTATGGGTAGGAGGCGTCAACTTTAAAAGCATATTATAGGTCTATGATATAGCAGGCTTTACCTGCAATAGCCCCCCATGTGATTTCTGGAGTTCCACAGCATACGTCTTGAGTCTTTCAATGGTTGCTAATAAGTGATGGCTAGTTAGTCCCTTACTCAACCCGTAGCTCCTATGTTACAAAGAAATGTTGTATTTTTCACCGTCGAACTAACAAGTTGTTTGACGCAGACACGACCCGCGTTTTACTCAGTCTTTGACGCGCTGAACCCCTCGCTTTCATAAGAATTTCATCGTCAGAAAAGACCCGGTGTAGCGTTACTCTTAAGAGATTGTCAGAAGAGAAGGCCGGAGAAACAGGGGCGGAAAAACGATTAAACTTTCATTCAACTACAACTCCGAGCGCAACTCCTCATGTGCCTCAAGCGCGACTCCTCCGGCGCAGAAAGTTTTTTTTTTCTTTATTTTTTTTCCGGTGTAAAAATGAAATAGAACAAAATTCTTTGCCGTGAGTCGACGAAGAAAAGCGTTCATATTTACTTCAGACCATGACAGAGGTTGTTATGGGGTTTCGACGTTGCGGGTCTGGAAGGGTTCAAGAACGGCAAATAACGCATTTTCTATTCGGCAGACCGTTTTTTGTCTTCAAAAACTCGAGGGTCGCGGATAATACATTGATATTCAAAGCGCAGGGTATCGTCTATGAAGACGGGAAAATGATGTAGAAGTGGGTGAATAGGATGGAGATGATGTTATTTTTTGTGTGAAGTGACACGAGACGTGCGGGTAAATCCTCAGCGACGGAGCGAAAGAAACAGTGTGGTTCAACCACTGAGGTTGAGGTATTTTTGCAATTTTTTGTGAATCCAGAAAATGATTTAGGGGACGGGATGGGGTGGTTTGTTGTACAATTTTAGAGCCCGAATCTGCAATAAAAAAGAAAGTCCAGTCATGCAGCATGACCATATGAGTATCATCCTGTAACATTTTTGGTGATTCGGTAGCAACTGTTTGTGATTGTTTGCACATTTTTACCAATTACGTATAATAAATTTTGGTATGTAGTCCAGAGTACTTGTTACATGTGATTTGAACCAACAGCAGTTTGCCTTCAAAACAAACCAAAGAACAACTGCTGACAACCTGCGCTGCAAATGTCTATCTCAAAATAGGTAGGTATTGGATTCGGGAATAATCTCTTCAAAGTTCCGACACGCTGAACTCTATGTACACTGTCAACGGGCGGTGCGCGGCAGCACAGGTCTTCATATTATGGAAGAATTCGTGGTGAACCATGATCGATCAAATTGATATGGTGAAATTTTGGCTGGGAATTAAAAAACACTCATCTCTACCCTAAACTGTCAACAAAGGCAAAGCTACACCCAAAAATGACTGAGCCATGCTATGTAACGCTGTTGGTCAAACTCATTATAACTCGCTGTAATTGCGCGACAACGTTAGGTATTTTGTTTATTTTGTTTTACATCTGCATCGCTCAGTCATTGTCGGAGGTAGCTTTCCCTTAGTTGTCAGTTTCCAATATTACTACTACTACTATTGCTACTAGGTATTATAATAACAATGAGGGTTTACTTAGTGTGAATGACGAACAGTGACCAAATGTGAGCCTCTACTAGCGACTTATAGGGAGTTGACCAACAGAGTTTTGTAAAAACCACGGCGCACCCCCCCCCCCCCCCCCCACCATCTAAACCTACCACTTTCCCGGGGGGCAACCTGGGTTTTCCTGATCAGTAGGACTATACCCTCTAGAAAATAATCAGAAAAGAAACCGCGATGCGCGATTTTTGCACTCAATCACACCCATCGCATAACAGGGAACGTTGTTACACACCCCCCTCCCCCACTCAATCGCCATTCACCACCAACCCTCTTTCTTGTTAACTGCTATACTAGTAGATAGATACATTACGACTACTGACTGTAATTCATTTCAGTATATAACATACGAATCGATGTTTTTGACACCATCAATAGAAAGGAGACAATACAAGCCGAGCCCCAAGTTAGTACGATAACTTGTCAACACTACAACTTTGAGAGCACCTGCCTACTGATGAATATAACAAAATAAATGTTATTTTGTTCAAGTTGCAAAATTACCTATAAACAAAATCCAAAATAACCATCTTTCATCAAATGACATAATATTAAGGAACAAGCAACTCCATTTCATGTATGTAGTCATGCGTGATTACAATCAGATGTTCCCTCGCAATAATATGTGGGATGGATGTATCAAGTATACTATACACTGTATACCGTTTCATTCACCCTCATTTTAACGAAGCCTAAGTTCAGGGCCTAACAGTGAACGAACGGGTGCACGCACTCGTACAATGATCCCGATGGTCTCAAAAATCCTCAAGTTCGGAATCTTTTTTTGTTTAATTCAAAATAATTATAAGATCGAAATCTAGGCATCCACATAACTAATAAGTCAGAGATGTTCTTATCTTAAGAAATGTTCATCTTATTGACAAAACCTGCGGACATGAGCTGTTTTGTTTGGATAAGTTATCGTGGTGCCTCTACTTGTCACTGGACACTTTTATTTATTTCACGACACTAAATCGTGCGGCTTGATCCTTTCTAGTCGTCTCTCCAGGTGATCGACGTCGAGTAGACGTTGAACTTTTGTGGATGTTTTCCAAATAAATCTCAACCCCTCGGCATTTTTATTTATAACAATACCAGTCCTCATGGAGCGGTCAGCCTAAACAAATGAACGGTTATGTATAATTCGACGTGAATTTCATTGTTTTGTACGCAAAACAAATGCGATTAACGTCGAACCCCTAAACAAATTCGTTGCTGAGCTATATTTAGACCTACTGGCTTTATCCGCAGAAACGCCAGAGCTCGAGAGTGCGGGGAAGTTCAAGTTATCTGTCGCGTTTCAAACAACCAACAACCAACGAATCAATACACCTAAGCGCGAACATGTGCGAGGTATATTATGACATTTATGACGTACGAGGACATAACATGCGTTCTGAAGACGTATGTATGCTAACATGTATTCGTGTAATGAAATATTGAATACATATATCTTGATTACATCCTAAAACCATCTAATGAATCCACGTTTAATTACATATTGTTTTCAAAATAATCAGTCACACGTAGTACCCTAGTATGGGTTCACGGCCTACAGCAAGTCCACGGACCAGTCCAACTTTTCTACTGGCTGGCACAAGGAGCAGCTTATTTTTCCGTAAAAATCGACCTAACGGTTGTTCGGAGAGACATCTTTATGAGCGAATATTTATACATCAAATTGTTTAAAAGGTAATAATTTTACTAACACAGCTACTTCAGATGGTAAGTAGGGTACAAGATGGAAAAACACAGGGAATGGTGGATCTGATTGGAAATGTTGATCATCACTCAAAATAGGTCCATTCTATGTTTCTCATAGCTCCTATACCTACTGAGAGATAATTATGTGATGGTAAGAAGCGCCCTTACTTGTACTCTTTTCGATTTTCGCTTTCATCGTGAAAATGGTCAATCTGGCAGAAAATATCGTTTGATAATACCTTCTGAAAATATAGGTCATCAAGTTATATAAGTATAAATAGCGTATAGTGAACCTCATGTCCCCTGTAATCGCTAGGTTTCAAGATATGAAATAGGGACCTTACATAACCTTACATTTTTCTACTATTTGTTTTGTAATGGCCGATCTAAGCAACAATACAATAACTGAGAATGATACCTATTGCGACTCGAATCACATCTTCATAACGATACTGTTCTACCACACTTCTTCAACATATTTTCGTCTTATCCACTATGAGCTTGAAATTTGAAAAACACCTATAAATAATACACTATCTAGCAATTTTTGATCCCCGAATTTCACCCCTTTGGAAAACTTTATTGATTATAACAAGTATTTTCTACCTCAATTCACCATTTTATACCACATTTGATGAATCTTTATCAATATACGGCAATTTTAGCTGTTTTCAGCGATCCCCCCTCCCCCGCCAAAATCTTTTTTTTGGAGGTCAAGAGCATTGTTCTTTTTGAAAATTGCACGTCTTCAAACACATCCTTTCATTTAACGTTAATACAATAAATTTTGGCGAAATTTGTTTTATCTCGTAGTCAAGAACTTATACCGTCCGGAAGGGTACACACACACACACAATATAAACGTACTACCTATTAAAAAAGAGTAAAAATCTATTATACTTATTATTCAGAATGCTTTGAAACGGGAGGAATCGAAAACAATATTCAAGTACACAAATTTGTAGGACCCATTGCCATAGCCTTTTTTCCCCGAAAATCCACCCACAATCAAGTGGTCGAGCTTATCAGATAACAACAATCAATTACCTTAGCTCATGAGCCTCCTAGACCCAATTCGTTTACAAATTGCAACTACTATCCATATTTCCATCAATCGATATTCCATCAGTATTTCTCTCCTTTCTTCCTTTGGATGTGCATTCAGCAAATGTATGTACAGAAACGAACAGACCCCGAATCATTGGGATAACATTTTCGACGAAGGGTGTATTACAGAAAGTAGTTTAGTACGGCTGACGTATTTGGGAGATGATATACAGACTGATATTTTCTGTAACCCCCTCCTTCACCCCGATACTCGATTCAGGGTCCCCGTGAAGGTGTAGTAGGCAACTCGTTTGGGGAGATATGGAGAGGAACCACTCTCGGGGAATAGATGAAATTCCTTTCATTCCCTGAGTCGGGGAACCATCCCCCCCTTCCTCCTCGCACACCTCTCAAGAGAGCTCTCCTTGTTTACCGGATATCAAGGAAAAACGGGACTCGAGGTGGTGAAAGGGGATTGGTTCGCATCAGAACGGAGAAGGAGGTAACTTGACGGTTACCGAGGGCTGAAGGTGGTGGGAGGGGGGATGATGGTAACCGGTGAGTTGGGGAGGATGAATGGGGGGTTGAATCTTTCATTAAAGTCGTTCCCTCTCTCGCAGGTCAAAAACATTGCCCTCAGCTCCTTGCTGAGAAGCTTACGTCAACGTTAAACCTTTATCGACGGACCACAATGAAATGAGTGACTACCCAAGCCATCAATAATAATTGCAGCGAATTCATGGAGAACATAAGCTTTTACGATGGGTATAAAATGTTCAGTAGGTAGGTACTGGGGAAAAATGTTTACTTCATCAATGTTCTCCAAAAACACTCTGCTGTAAGTAGGTACCTACATGTTATTTAGGAAGGATAATAAATGAGCGAATTAATAAATTGACTGTCGTAAGCCTGGGCGTAGGCTTATGACAGTCGGGCGGAAGGTTGATTTGGATGAGTTTTGGGTAAGGTTGGTTTGGTAGGATGAGTGAAGGATGTGCTCCATAGGAGTCTTTTGCTAACGCCCCGCGGTTATCACCACAGCAGGTGCTAAAGGTAATGGCGCCCCATGGTTATCACCACGGCCGGTGCTGGGAAGAAGGAGGCTAGCACCCCGCGGTTATCACCACATCAGGCACAGGATAAGAGTAGGAGAGAGAGTCGCAAGTCGGACAGTGGTCCGTCGAATGAGGAGCTGGGCTAGCTTATAAAGGCCCCTTCCCTTTCCACCCGTCCCCCGGCCATCAACGGGCGTTATGACCGATGAGAGGCGATGGCAGTCGATGGAGGGGACCCTTCTCCTACTTTTCCCGCGGCGTCGCTCAGCTCGTCGTTCCCTTCGTTTATTTGGTTAAATCTTTACCATATTACATAGGAGTGGTAAATGTTGGAATTTGAGGGCCACCACGACATTGACATCACAACTTGATTGAGCTTTAAAAAAATAGGTATCTTAAAATTAGTTTCATGTGGTACCTAGTTGATCACACTTGGATAAATTATACTGTTAGGCCGACTTCAACACCTCCGAGGTAATACTAACAATCTAGGCGTCATAGTCCCAGGCAATCCTTCGTGAGACAAGTAGACGGAAGCTAATTTGGACAAGCTATTTAAATGCATTTATAATAATATGAATTCCCTAAGCACGTTCGACAAAACTCGTTCTGTCCCCGTTTATCGCAAACTTAGATTATTGTATTAAGTTGGGGATTTTGAATACTGAAAACATCATGATACCAATGTCTACGCAGGGAAGCGCTACGGATCTAACCATCTTAGTTGTTTATTCTTTACACTTGTATTTTCATTCATTTTTCCATGATTTTATCGAGTTTATATCCGTTCAGTTCGTTTTGCAGTTGAAGTGTTCAGTCAAATGATGAATTAGCTTAATTCAAAACACCTGACAAGAGTGGATGAAGGGAACAGAACGTAACAGGTGACCTATTCACTAAATGATATAGCGAAAAGAGATTATCTATTTTGAAAATCTCCCGGAAGAGATAGTCTTCCCCGGGCGTCTGCCGGGTTCGTCTATTCTACTGAATAGCTCCTGTGACCTTGAGAAAGAGATTCACAGAAAAAGTCGAATTAAGCTGCATAATGCTTCTCTTAGGTCTACCTCCATACCTACCTCAAACAGTACTTGAAAACTTTTACTCATGAATCGATGTTAGCGGAGTAACATATCACTATCAAACCAACGAGAAATGAGAAAGAGACTATATCTTCCAAGAAAAGACGCCCAATTAGGTGCCTCTTTGAATGAGGTGGAAAATGCCGAGATGGCCGCCAACGATCTCTTTATTTTCAGACTCCCTGTTGACCCACTCATCACGCCATTTCACGAAAAATTGAAATTGTTGAATTTCATTTCCAAAAAGAAATGAGCAATTGCGAGAGTGGTATTTAACCTTCCTCCGGCACCCACCGGGTAACCAACAGTTCCACTCAATAATGGATTTGCAGAAAAAAATCGTATACTTTTTTTAACGAACGGTTGTATGTTTTTTGGGGTGCTGAATCAGATTCTGGACTTGTCCATCTTGTATCTACTATGCGTTGTTCAGAAACGCAAAAAAAAACTAACTAAAAAATGCAATTTTTCCAGTTATTCATCATTCATTACCTATTCATTTTCATCATTCATACTCATTCCAAAGAATAAATTAATAACCGATTTATAAACGATAAGACAATTTTTAGTACAAGGCATTGATCGAAAATGACCCAGGGCCAGGAGTGCCAGATTTTTCAAGAATTGGAAGGATTGTCGGAGGAGGGTTAAGATTCCGAAATTTCAAACTCCTTCGTGACATCTCTCCGAAAAATCCACGCAGAACATATTTATCATAATAAATACACAAGATCCCTTAGGTCTTGTGTATTTTAGTTGGTTTCGGTTGGTGTAGGTTTTTTAGTCGGCCAAACACTACAATTCCCCGCCACAAGACGATGTTATTCAACAAATCAGTCATGGTTCAGGGCAAAGTTCAGGGAATCAGGGTGTACAATAAGAATAGTGAGTTTACAACAGTTTCTGTATGTTTGAAATCGTTCACAAATGTAAAAATATGGCAAAGGTAGGTAATGGTAGGTATTAGGTTGGCAGTGATAGTCTGCTGGGGATTCTATAAGCAGATTGAATTGGCTAGGTACCCTCAGCTCATCCAATGTCTCAGGTATTTACCAGGTACACCACTTGGCTGGTACTCAACTATCAGGAGGAAGATATTTAGGGTGTAGTAGGGGCACTCAGCCCAAGGAGGGACTGTTACCAGAAGGTTTGTTGGTAGGTACCTAGCTACAGCCTATACCTACTTGCAAGGGCAAGAGGTTATAGGGTGAAAAAAAAAGATGGAGTGCAAGAAAATGTGCAATAACACTCTAATGGTATATTATAATGAGTACCTGTTGATCCTGTAGTGGTGATGAAGTGCCTGGCCAGGACTTCCACGGCTGGTACCTATCCAGTGACTTGATGATGTTGTTGAAGGTGAATAATTTTGGTGATGCCTTCGCGTATCACGGTTAATTCGCGAAGTACGGCACTAGTACTCGCGTGATGTACCGAAATACTAGTAGAATTCGGGTGGATGGCACTGAATAAAACGGATTTCTCGGGACTTGAAAAAATGTGCTCAAAACATGGCTGCACGCACGTCCGACACAGTTGGAGAAGTGAAAAAACCTCCCACCAGAGTTCAGTAGCGGATGTGATAGGATATCAACAGTATAAGGATACTGTTGACTTAACGTCCTCTGATCCAGCCATGCGAAGTTTTCCCATTAAATATACCTGATTAGAGACGCCAATTACACAAATCTGCAACTCCATAATTATGAGCAAAATGAATTTAATGTAGACCACCCAAGATGAAGCATTTAAATTGGATTCAGTTAATTAAATTGTTTGTAAGTTTGGTGGCATTGGAAAGATGATTGTAAGTAACAGGGATCTCGCAGGCGTGTGCAGTAAAGATGGCGACGTCCTATTTGGTTGTTAAGGTTAATTGTAAAACTAAGAAAATTCATTGAACAGGTGTTGAAATACCGGTATTTGGTTAACTTTCGGGAACATTAGTGGGCTGAGTTTCCCAATACTTGAAAATAAAGAATTAACAGTGATGAAATTCAAATTGCTAGGACTTCGTTGGCAACTTAGGAAGAATGCAGGTAAAATTTCTAAATGTAAACAACAGAGAGTGGCACTAAATTAAGGAAATAAGGACAAATAGGTATGGTTGTAAATTGGTGGAAGCTCAAACACTGTATAATGTTTCAAGAAATTGTTCATGCGGTCAGTTAACGTACCCACAGAAAATCCAATGTCCACTACGAGTTTCTGCTGTTCAGGATATTCTACAGATCGCTCAATTCCTTTACGTCTTATTTTCCAGGACCCTTCAAAGAACAAACCGGAGGGAGCAAACAATTCTGCCCAGGGTTTCTTCCTAATCCTGCGCGATCCCACGGGACCGCCCGTCGCACAAGAGCACATGGGTACATACTTAATAAATTAAAGTCCAGTTGCTGAGCGTTAGGGCGCCTTGGGGGGCAGGCTGGACTTTATTGCTAAAGAAAAGAGACGAGCTTGTCTGAACGAGAAGGACCAAGGGTCGCTGGAGGGCTTCAAAACCATTTAAACCCCCTCACAATCGGGAGTGTAGCCGAATCCGAACTAAGCTCTCCTCTGTTCGCTTCATTGAAGAGTTCCTTCAATTGATTACGTTTAGACGTAGATGGTGCTTTTCCTGAGGCTCACTTCTTCGATACAGGGGTTGTGAGAGGAAATAAAGATCGCAAACGCTGGTCATCCGTCGGTTTGGAAGGAACCTCAAGCATCGATCCCTCATATCCACTGAGCATGGTAGAACGAAACGCGTGTCAACCCTCCTCGCTCTAGGATACTTAGGTAGCTCCAACATACTATCATTATTCTCAATATTCGTCCCTCCAGTATAATAACTGACTTAATTTTTCTAAAAAACAAGAATGTCAAAATAATTTTGATTAAATTTGTCGATGAATCAATGATCAATATTCTCTGTTTCTCAAGCTAAACTGATTCCCTCAAAGCTCCTAGAAGATTCTATATACAAGTATAGGACTTCTTTATCCACAAATATTACAGCTCCTCCAGTCATGGAAAAAAATCATTCAAGAAAATTAAAAACCTCTTTTCCTCATGTGTGCGAACTGAAATGGCTGACGGAATTTCGTGCCAGGATCAGCAAGAAAACCCAGCTGGGACCTTGAAGCCACGCGCTTTTACCCAATCTCACCCAAATTGTCCCTACCAAGAACAGAGGTGATAAAAGCCATCGAAACATCAGAATCGGGGCCTTTTACCAACAGTCATCGGAGAAGAAGTGCCAACGTGTCGAGTTATGAGCACACACAGTACCAAGGGCCATACCAGGATGATCTTCGCCGTGGGCTCCCTGCGAATTCTTCACCCGGAAGAAGTAGCCAGCCTCTCGGGAAATTTGCCGCCTTCACACCACCGACTCGCATACTCAAGGTAGAGCAAAACTTCCTTTCCTACCGTTACGCCTCTTGCCGAGTACGAATCGCGTTGTATGTGAATGAGCAGTATACCTGGAAAGCATAGGGACTCATACGGACTAATAAAATAACAGACAACAGTAATAGGTATAATAAAGATAATAAGAATAATAATATAATATGTAATAATGATTTATTATATAATTATCATTTATCATATAATTATAATAATATATGATAAATGATATAATAGGGGCTTTTCGTCCGAATCAGAATTCGACCTGATCATTTCGCTGTTTACTTGGCTGCTCATTGCCTCGCCCCCTTGAGAGGGGTTCGTCAGAAATGACAAATATACAGAAATGATTCAGTAATTGATACAAGTAATTGAACTATGAATAACAGTGGTTTTCGCAGTAATAAACCCTTCCACGTGAATTACAATTTGAATTTGCCCTTGCACTCCTGGCAAAATATCAAAGGCGGCGTAATACTAGTAACTGCTCGAACTCTCCATCAGCTTCAGGAAGACGGACTAGTTAACGTACTAGCACAAGTCGAGCCACTTACATCATTGCCGTAAGCGGGTGTGTTGTGCTCACGATATGGCGTGTGTTTGGATGAGGATGAAGTTGTGAGGTTGGAAGAATGCGGATGCGGATGGATGAGGAAGGACGCGCTCAGTCGGAGTCTTTTGGCTAACGCCCCGCGGTTCTCACCACAGCAGGTGTTAGTTGGAGGGAAGGTTAGCTCCCCGCGGTTTTCACCACAGCAGGCGCCTGGGATGTGGGAGTTAGTACCCCGCGGTTTTCACCACAGCAGGCGCCTGGGATGTGGGAGCTAGTACCCCGCGGTTTTCACCACATTAGGTACTAGATGAGAGAAGGTGTCCCACGGTTTTCACCACTGCAGATACCAGGAGAGAGGGAGCACCCCGCGGTTTTCACCACAACGAGTGTAAGAGAAGGTAGGAGAGAGAGAGAGAGAGAGATCGAGAGGGAAGTCTAAGTCTAGGGTTGGTCGGTCGAATGACGAGCTGGGCCAAAACGCCTGCTTATATAAGCCCGTTTCCACCCGTCCCCCGTCAACAATCGGCTGCGATGACCGTTCGCTACCTGGCTCGTCGTTCGCTTCGTTTATTTGGGGAAATCTTTCTATATTACATAGGAGTGGTTAGTGTAGAGACTTATGGGGAACCACGACAATCATGTTTCTCGAAAAACCGATGTACTAACAAAACCTTGCGCTATGGAAGAACTGTTGGGCATCAAGTCGTGTAGTGACTTGCCTAACTCACCTTGGTTGGGCATATTGACCGCCCCTGTTTTACCTTTCGGCGCCATTACAGGAATTTTTACCCTCCATTATGATCTGGCCTTCCCAATCTGCTTATTATTAAATTTATTCATATACTTATTATATCTACTTATTATGTTGCGCAATTTATTTGGATGGAACTTTCTACTTAGCGAGCTCATTTTTATGGACGTGAATCCCTTGATATTCATGATGTGAATCTGGTCTGGAATTACTGAACCAATTCTCTAATGAAAATAATTATCGTTCATTTTAGATGGAGACTCGTTCATCTAAAGGTAATTTTTATAAACGGAACATCAATAAGTCATCACTAATGTCATTCATATCATCATTAGGTCAGCTGTCTTATATTTACACAGTTAGTTGTTCTACCAATTTCAAAATCATTATTCTCAGTTCCAAGGGCTTTGTCATTTGACTTAGGATTCCTTCTTGTTCCGAAACATTACCTATTGTTAGAAAACTTACCTCGTTAAATTCCGACCGACTCAGTATCGAAGACAAAATATCCCAACCCTTATTAATCCTGAGTGAATGGGCGGTATGCGCCTGGGGCAAGCGCCCCTTGCCACTAGCCTTTTGAAGTGGAGACAAGGGAGCACAGAACTTCGCTTCGCGTAATGTTATGTCTACTTCATTACAAGTAAATCATACAGCTCGCCGAGTTTTGGAACTCCCAAGTTCACTACGTGACTCCCTTCGAGCTCCACTTCCTGGTACACCCCGAACTTGTTTCACAGTAAGAATGAGCGATGAGGCAAGAGTTATTGTTCTCAGTTTAACGTTAACAGCCGCTGATACTGAAGTTGATTTAACTTCGCTCGTGTTAATTTTAAAGTTTACTCGCGTTGCCGAACAACAAGAATATTACACCTCAGCTTGAAGTGTGTTAAGTCATGAGATGATGAAGAATACAGATGCAAGATAATATCGATGAAAAGAGAAAAAATGTCTAACTTCATTATGTCCGACAATTCCTTAATTTCGTATTTCTTTCTTCTTCTTTATTTTGTCGTATAATTCCCATTAGGTACCATTTTTGATTTATTCACCAGTAACATAAATCAATAAGCTCCAAGAATCTTTACTTAAATTATTTTCTAATTATTGGGATTGACTTCAAAATTTAGTAAAAATGAAAAATCAAAATGGAATGACAAAAGAACTGAAAAAAGATAAAAACTAAAATAATCCATTCGTACAACAGCCATGGGCGAATTCTCATTTTTGACAATTATTTCAAGTACTTTTGACTACCAAAAAACGTTTTTACATTTTTCACCTCTGAATCAGCCTTTTAATGTCTCTAGTCACAATTCTACACAACTCTTGGCGGTTTTCAGCCATTTTTAGCGATTTTTGACTAAAAATTCTCGTCTTCGAACTCATTCTTTTGTTTGCTATTACATTTTGGTTAGATACCAAATTTTTGTTCTTAAATACCCCAGAATGATATTATAGGTACATATATTGGTATCACAAATATGTCAAAACCTAAAGATGGATGTCCTGAATCGGAAAAGAATCGATAAATTTGCATCAATCAGTAGGTACTTAACATTTTTGATCAGTAGCAATATTATCGTATTTTCTTAGACAATTCGCCGAAAACAGCGTTTTCGGGTTTCAATAAGTGAAGGCGGTTACGAGAAGGTTATCGTGAAATAACGTAAATTGCAGAGATATGCTCCGCAGAGCTCGTAGGTAGATAATTATCTCACCAACACAGATCCTGCTCGGGTCTGAGGTGAGGAACAACACACTTCCTGCCGAATCTCCTCCGGCAAAGACGTATGAGACCGGGAACATCTGGAGGCCCGAAATGATTATACCTGCGATGTAGCATTACCGCAATCACTCGCGACCCCTGATGGGCCTACGCCTCTCGAGCAACCGCCGCAGGCGTATTTAGCTGAGCCGTCTACGACCTACCAGCAGTTCGAATCTCGGAAGAGGAAATTCCCTTGTTCAACTTGTCAGTTGGCGAATACCAGATCCCCCTCAACCCACAGTCATCCACGACGACACGCACCAAAGAAATCACTGAGGGATGAGGGGCGACAGCTTGTGAATACAAAGGGCGGCGTGTCGTGTAACCCACAACTTCCCTGTCGGCGAATGTGACGTGCTCAGAAGTGATGTATATGAATGTTTCCCGTATCGCTTTGATCATATTTATCGACGACTTCCGAAGTAACGAAGCTTGAGAGTTGTATGAAAAACTGATGCACGCGTTACTCTTACATCGTCGTATAGTATTGACGATTTGCAACTATTTTCATCAAATATTTCATTATTAGCCATGCTGTAAATTAACGCCATTCTTGGGCATGATCTGCAATGACGCAGGAACTTCTTGGGACTTTCTGTACAGAACGCCATAATCAAACGCCAAGGTTAAAGGACTATTGGTTCAACAAAGTACCTATTTAATGCGTAGGGAAGGTGGGGCAAAATGACGAAGCTTCTGCGATTTTTTCTGGTCTCAATAAATGGAATAAAGAGCTGAAATTTGTATGCGAACTTCTTCCAATCCTTCCTAGAAAATTCTACTTTTTTCAGTCGCCTAATTCCACATTCAAGGGGTGAAACGGATTTTTTCCAAAAAAAAACATATTTTTTGGAAAAAAAATATCAAACCACAAAAACTCCATGTTTCAGCTTTATCCAAACAAGAGTGCCACCTTTATTCATCTCCTAAGCTCATCATTGCAAACATGTACATGATAAACTAAACATCACGTGACACAGGGACTTCATCAATAGTTTAATGCTCATCAGCCATATTAAGTTAAACCTACAAAACTATTGAATAGTTTAATAATATGCTTAATTTATCGATCGAGGTAGGTAGTTATCCATACTTGATGGTGTGAAAAAAAAAATTAAAAAAAAATTTAACAAAAAAAAAAACACGGGAGACAGTTTGTTCTCCTCTACGCTCCGCGGAGCATTGTACGCTCCATTTTTTCCGCCCTCGACTCCGAAGCCTTGATTCCAAAGATGTGATTCAAACGACACACTTTGAGCATACATCAGTGGACGCTGAAACTCACTTTTAATGTTTTATGGCTGAGGGTCAATAACAAAATCGGGGTTTTAAACAACGCTTATTAACGAACGATAAACTCTACTTATAAATGACCATGAACTACCTATTCCCTAATTTGTAACACGTAACCTGTTGCTGGGTGCGAAAAAATGCTAGGGCGTTTCGTTCCTGTGCCAGATTGGCACATAGGGTGGTGATCCGCTCCTGGCGGGACTTTATCATAGCGGCGGTGTGAGCTATCTCCCGCTCCAAATGAGTTTTCATACTGTGGCACAGATCAGTGCTGACTAGCTGTGAAAAGAATTCGAAACATAAATATACAAAAACGCTGCAAATCCCTGCACAACGGTTTATTATTTTGTATAGAATACCCTTCCGTTACAGATCACAGCTCTATGTATAGATAACCCGTCTATATAATATGATATGTACTATTCTATACATATTATGTAGATCGCAGACCCTCCTTAGGTTAATACCTAACCCCGTACTCGTTACTAGGTACCTACCTAAATCACGAGTTAAATGTTGCTAAAATAATTCTGCCGATGACAAACAGTACCTAACAAAAAGAAACACACATAATGAAGTTCTGAAAAGAAATTGTTGATGAGGAGTGAAAAAAGTTGCGAAAGTACCTACCAACAAACTCCAGCCCCTTCTACGTAGATGGTATAATGAACCGTTGTGTAATAATTTACCGTTGAGTAATGATTTACCGTAGTAATAATTTACCCATCAATAATACTTCAACGTTTGTTCAAGTTTCACTACCTACCAACAAACTCCAAAAGAGCCATCATTTTTCAAATTAAATAATATCACAGAACAACCAACTCGACTTCATACTCCGCCAATATAATCAGGTGATCCCTAGCAATGATTTCATCTCCGCCAAATTTCCTACTGTGGGCGCGTCTCTGGTTACGAGATTTGGTTTGAATTGTATACAATTTCATTCACACTGGAGTCGAAAATGCCTGTCGGTGCAAACTTCGGGGCCTTACTGTGAACGAACGGCTGGACGTACGACGCTCCGGATGGTCTTAAAAAACTCGCAAGTTCAAGAACTATTTAAAACCGTAAAAATATTCACGTAAAAAATGGTATAGGCGTTTTGAAAATTTCAACCCCTATTTTGAACCCCTTAGAGATGACTCACAGTAACGTCGAGCTTCGAGGACCAACTAGACAGCGAACGGAACCTATAACCCGAATTTCATCAATTTTCTTTCATGGTAACTAAGAAAAGTGGCCCGTACGGCGTAAGGCGGTCTGACAGAAATATTTTTATTGCAGTTTTGGATTCTACATACCTTGAAACGTAAACCATCAAATTTTGAGGGGGGTTAAGAATTTTTTTTTTTCATGCTCGATTCCAATGGTTCATTATTGAAAATAATAAACCAAAATCGGCCCGACACAGGATTGATCGGTTGATAAATGAATACATAAATAATGTGTCAGATTTGGAATAATGTGTGGATTTTTGTACGATGACAGATGGCGATGATAAAGTTCCGTAGCAACGAATCGGTTGTAAGCGAAAACCATCGAAATTGTATTGCATTTTTGAAGAAACAGCTAGCATACGAGTCTGCAATCATGCGGGGCAAAATGGTAAATTGAAAAGTCATTCGTTATCTTACCCCAAACACCTTTCGTCAACTTGCCCCATGCCACCATTATTATGAAACACTTGTTAGAAATTATCCAGTACCGTCGTAAACAAAATGAATTTTGTATGAAACGGTAGGTTTTGAGTTGTACTTCCAGAATATTTGAGTGAGGAAGTTGAAAAACTCACCGTAGAATGGTGGAATTTGAGGGCCGAATGTTACATGGACTTTCACTAAAAACACAATCGGGCTCCTAAGCTCCTCAGACAGTGTGTGGAAGCGGATTTCTTGCAGTGAATGTCAAGGGCAGCCAACAGGGGACTATGATGATACGCTGCACATGCTGCTATGTGGAAGCGACTAGGAGAAATACTGAATTCTTCGTTTTGCCTCATCGTACCCCAACTTTCCCTACGTCTTTGTGATTACCAATTACTTTGTCGTAACATCAAGTTTTCACGCAATGTTCACATGGAGACAATGAGGAATACCCATGACTGCTGTTTATATTACTTTCCCATTTTCAAATGAAAGTCGGTTACATTCTAAGAATTTTGAGACCAAACGCACTCTCCTAAGATGAATAGTTCTTTTTCTATGAGATTTCAAATTTTCGGTAACGAGTGACGTCATTGCACCCCGTTACCGCTTGTGAGGTAAGTATAGAGCTGGAATCTTTGAAAAATCATAGAAAAAGAACATTCATCGTAGGAGAGTGCGGTTGGTCTCAAAATTCTTAGAATGGAACCTACTTGCGTTTAAAAATATAAACAGAAGTTATGGGTACTCCTCACTGAACTCAGTTATCGCGAGCTGCGGGTTGATGAATAATCCTTGTTTGTTTGTCAGAATCCTGAAAGGGGATTAGAAGATTATATTCACAGTTTGTGACCAACTTTCCATTAACTATTGAACACGATGGGGGTCTCATATCTGGTGAAATTGAGACCGCAGCTCGGAACTGCTCGATTGCAACGGCACCTGTTTCGTCGATGATGTTGTATCGAAGCGGCGCGGTAGGTGTTTGCGATGACTTTGAAAAGGGCTCGGTAAACAATGTAGGCGAAGGGCTCGTGCCCTAATAAGCTCGCGGTGAATGTGTTGACGGGGATAACAAAAGCTGTGGCGATATTTGCCGCAGAGGTCATGAATGGTTGACACAGTAATTCACACTGAACTCAGGGGAGCATAGACGTTTCGTCGTGTTACTTCCAACGATGACAGTATCAAAAGAGACTTTTGTTGCCTTCCAAATGATAGAGGTAGTTCATAATATTTATGTGAATGCTACTCTGTTACTTTCGATCGTTTCATTTATCACAAAAAGCATTCAAACTTCAAACTACTGTTTCCTTAACATTCTGACTCACTGCTTCCTTTGCCGGAGAAAATTTCGTTCTCAGCCGGGAGTCGAACATGTGCCCCCCCCCCAGAGCTAGCAATGATCCTCAAGCTAACAGCTTTGACCGCTCGGTTACTAGGGGCACTGGCAAAACACGATATTATCATCTTTATAGTAAAATAGCGAACAGGCTATAACCCAGGTATAACCAAGAAGTGAGACGGCGGAATAAGACAACATAATAGGGAGCAACCGACCCAAAAATAGTAGCAAAGGATTGGAGTCCGTACAGGAAGGACGCCTTCAAATCCTAGCTTTTGTGGCGTTATTGCTCCTTCGTCAAGCCCTGTGGAACATATTATATAAGGCTGAGCTGAATGAGCGAAGTGATCTATAATACATCTATACATGATGGTTTAAAAACACATGCCATAATGTTTAATCAATGTGCTACAAAGTGATAAGTTGGAGCAAGTCCCGAAATGTAGGCTTTGAAGACGTTCTGTGGTTATGTACTGATCCCATTCCTACACATGTTATTCACCTTCAGCACAATATCCAAGCATTCTTATATTACAGCATTATATTATGCTATCGAGGTAGGTACGTACTTGAAGTTCAGGCGACCTCAGGACACGATAACGATTAGTATGCATGGTTGGTGACATCGGTTTGGTATTGCACTGTCTCATCAATATATATGCAATCAAGATGCCAACCAAGCTGATCCATTCACCAAGAAGCTTAATATAATATATTAGGCTAACTAAAGTTCAACTACAGGCGGAACTCTCATATTTTCCAACTCCCCAATCTCCATCCCTAGAGAGGTGGAAATTCAGTCGGAAGAAGGGAGTATAGAGAGGATTGAAACATTATATATTATTCAGTATGAATCTCGCCAACCATCATGTGGAAAATCGCATTGGAATCGGTATATCCATTTTCAATTTATGATAGAATCGAACAGATTATCCATGAGATGAAAGTCCATAATTAACATCTGAATCGAAAACAAGTCGAATTGCTTCATCATTATTTTATTCACTCCATTGAAGAGGATTGTAGGGGCCGAGGTAAGCATGCTGCCGCCCTAAGCATTTCCAAAATCCCTCATGGTACTTGAAATGGAATCCGCCATCCTGTACTTCAGCCTCCGGCAGCCTAACTCCAAAATCCCCTCTCCATTAAATCAGTGTCACACAACAACATGATACAAATCCGTTCATAATTCTTGCATTTTATTTGTTTATTCATGCCTAGAATAATATAACGCTTCGAAGCAAACAGAAAAGAAATCCCTACTCAAAATGGACCAAACACGTCAAAATCAACCAGGAATGTAACATTTCAACACATTCGCATTTCGTTAGTGATGAGAGTCTCAGTAGCCTACAAATACCAGTGACCACATCGGCCACACGGTTTTAAGAAGTCAGCGAGAAAGAACATTCAAAACCCGTAAGATAGACTCGGGTGGTTTCAACCAGTAAATAGGCGGGACGGCTATAATCACTGAGAGACTTCTGGGCTTTACCTCGTGAACAAAACGCATGCATACTCCGAGCAGCGTTTTAAGGACTGGAGAAGGAGGGATAACGATCTGCCTGCCGGTAGAGTTGGAAGCCTAATTAACTGTGAAAAGCACTTACGGGACGTTCCCCAGCCCAGACAATGTCACAAATGGGGCGGAGCTCTTTGTTCGGATGATAATTTCTTGTAATATAGATCCTTTTGGTTTATTATTCTCTGAATAATACACCTATGCATTCGGTTCGAAAATTTATTTTATAACACCCTCACAGAATTTTTTCTTTTACATTTCAAGTATGTAGACTCCAAAAACTCTTGCAAAGTCCTTGTCACATCGGTTGGATCGGTTGTCTATTGGACATACCTACCGAAATGTGGGCTGGGTGCAATAACTGAAATAGCTACTTTGATGGTTTCCACAAATTTTGCCGCCCCCCCCCCCCCCTCCATCGCAACACGAATTATTAGATCCTGTTAGCATGGAACATGCTTTAGCCTTGGACTAACTAGCCGAAAAACGTTACAAGGGATGGGTGACGCGGAAGTGGAACGAAATTTTAACAATGATTTTCACTTACAACCGAGTTGTTGCTAGGGAAATGAAACTTCTTTCATTTTCATCGGACAAAAATCGTTTTCCATTCGTTGGAAAGCTCTTGATTTATCACGAATGTATTTCATATTTGTTCTTAGTATTTATATCCTAGTTTCATAATTTAACTATATAAATGAATGTTGTAAATGGATAGTAAACAATGACGCTTGTTTGGTTGTCATTTGGTTGTAGTAAACTACGCGGCTAAAGCATGTTCCATGTTTCTTGAATTTTAGCCGTAGGCTCTAAGCAGTAAGCATCCGGGGGTTCAGGGGGCTTGCCCCCTGGCGAGGCGCGGAGCGCCGAGTTTTTGACAAATTATCTTTGATCATTGATTGTGCAATTTAATGGTCTGGAATACCATTTAATTACTACTGCTAGTGTTGTTATACACATTTGTGATGATTCAGACAATTTCACAGATTTTTGACTTATACAAAATTAATTTTGCCAGCTGAACCTTCGCTACAACGCTGTTCTTCACACTTTGGTCAAAATCAACTTCATATTTGGTCTTATCAACCTAAAAAACATGGAAAACGATACCTCACAAGCTCATGTTACTAAAACACCAAAAACCACATTTTTCACCCATAACACCCTTGGGTATAAATTCCGATCGGGCCGCAAAGTATCGGGACAAATAGGGCCAAAATGGAGCCTATGGAAAGAACGAATTTTTTAGATCAAAAATTAAGGTTAGATATGGTGATTCGGCGGACGGGCATTACATTTTTTGAATCTGCGCACCTTGAAACGTAAAAGAAAAAATTTTGAGCGGCAGTTAGAAGAATTTTTAGCCGATCATAGATGGTTATTATTCACAGAATAATAAACCAAAATGCAATGTCCGTCCACCGTATCACCCACGTCTACCTTAATTTTCGATCTAAACAAATCGTTCTTTCGCATACAGACTCCATTTGGTCCCTAGCTGTGTCCCGAAACTTTGCAGCCCGATCGGAATATATCCATGGGTAAAAATGTGTGCAAATTATATATTTTTGAGGTTTTACCCAACTAGCACACTTGGTCGGAATCGGTCGTATTTTACGACTTATGACCTAATCTGTAGTACATCCGGACTTTGCCGCGTTTTTAAATTTGCCAGCATTGTGGCGAGGTTGCTGAAATCGGATATGAAATACACTGTAAATGTTGGAGTTGTTGGATGATAATAACTATATTCATTAAACAGAATTTCATAACATGGGTCACAAATGGACAATTTTTTTCTCCAAAATTCGATAAAATTGCACAGTTTTACTACGCAAGAGCATAAGGGGTGTGATCCAAATGTTTTTTCCGTTCCAATAATCCACGATATACAGAGATTGATATCTCTTCAAATGGTACAGTGAAATTTCACCACAAAACGAGTAAACAATTGCAATATACTAGTTTCAAATACAACTTACCAATAACTTACTGTTATCCTGATTTTCTACAATGCCTTCATCTTTCTTTATCAAGGGAATCGCTCCGTGTCCATCCTCCCGCAGCCGAGAGATAAGGTGGATGGCAGACGGGAGAAACGTACAAAAGAGATTAATATCGGGGAAGGAAGAAAAGAAGTTGAATGGTCAAGAGCGGTCACCAGGGCTTAGAAAGTGGAAAACAACGGTCCCGAAGGAGGGTCTTACTCCTGATTAAAAGTGCCTCAATAAAACTTGGACGATAAATTCCACGGTCATAAAGCCCTTGGAATTGCACGAGGAAAAACTAGGATAGAAATCGTTTCTGTCTCTTTATAGTAACGGTACTGTTGGATAGAATGGAAAAACATTATTACATACAGAAAGTACATAGCTGGAAAGATTAAAATTTCCCAAAGAATCCGGAGATAAAGAATGAAGAAACCCGGTGGGAAATAAGATTCATTGTAGACATTATAAAATTGAATGGATTTATTTGCTATGGGCTTATTAGGTGATTTAAGCGGTGATTTTTTTTTTTGGTACTAGAGATAAAAAGGTCTAGAACAAGGAAGACCTTTAACATTTTCAACAGTGAGGATGTAGAAGGGGGAAAGATGGATAATACCGTTAATAGAAGATAAAGTAGTGGACATCATGAATGTTGTTACCTAAATCGTGTACACCTACAAGAACTTTTAGTTTCATTCTTTATGAGTAGATTTCATTCTTTATGTAGATACTGCTGTAAGCGCAGACGCTTGTGCCAAGAAGTAGGCTTGGAGCAGCTTCGATGCTGATTCGCTTAAAGATTATTAGCTACATAGTCAAACCCTTTCAAGCTTCTAATTTTGATTAGGTTATTTACTGTTCGAACGGTGCTCCTGTTGTATTGGCTCTGGTTATGATAGCAGGTGCTAAGCAGTTGAATGAGTCTGAATTAAGAACTAAAATAATTAAAAACCCAAATAAGATGGATCTTATTGACGGTGGACTGGTTGCTCGTAAAACCAGCGGTCATCATAGGGCAATGTTTGGCACAGGCGTTTGTGCGCTTTTCATCCTGTAATCATTATATTGACGACTTATTGATAGCTTCGTTGGTAAATCCTTTGGATCATCACCCATGTATCACCACTTTGGCACCATATTTACTTAAAATTGAATCAGACACATCGTTACTTCCAAGTACCTAATTTAAAAATGCATTAATAAGTTCAGATACCGGCAGACTATGAAGGGATCCAAGTGGGAGCACATCTTTGCCAACTCAAAGGGGCTCGTAACACAATTGCGGTTTACTCAACCTCATTCTGTGGTCGTTGTTCTCATATCGCGGATCCCTCAACTCACGGATCAGAGTTCAAAGCCAACGTCACTTTTACAATAATTTACCTGAGAAGAAGCGGTGGTTCACGCAATGATTTGGAGTTGATCGCAATATTCTCGCAAAGTAGGTACTTCAAAGTAGATTCTACAAGATTTAATTCAATTAATATAGTCGTAACACCTGATTGTTTTGCAAAAATGAACGACAAATTGAATTGAATTTTGAATAATGTAGGTAGGCACCTACTTAGCTCGAACTATTTCAGAATACGTCACATAATTGGGGGCTAAATCAGTTCAAATATGCCATAAAGGATATATGTTTGAAAAAAAAAAACTGGATTTATAAATGTTCAGCCCAGAGAGAAAAAGTGGTAACATACAGACGCAGACATGGAACCAAATGTTTTCAGGAAGGTCTGAAACGCAAAACCCAAGTTCAAAATTTGATTTTTGAGGACGAAGACGTATTGCTGTGCGGAGTGATCACTAAGCTTTCCCTCCCATGTACTGGAAGACCATGCATTGGAAAATGGTCGTGCTTACCACCAGTGGGTAGTTAGTATAACACAGCTGTGATGGTGGCCAGAACTCGAGTTGCTTGTGCTTCCAGTGAAGAAGTCAGGCTGAAACCTAATCGCTATCCCCTCTTAGCTGGTCATAATATCGCTAATCTAAAAGGGGGACTCTCGAGGGTCCACCGTCCCTCTTTTCACTCTTGTCACATGGTAGCAGAGCGTGGTTTGGTAGTATGCGCTGAGTAATTCGCCATATTCCATCCAATTTTTGTGGGCTTATGAGAAGGATAAGCCCAAAGGTTTCCAGAAGGATTCCTTTACAAACACCCTGTCCCTTTGATAATACATGCATCTACTGGCTTCCTCACCCCCTTTTCCCCTGTGCAGTGTCAGTATAATGAAAATATATTGAGCTCATTTGAAGGCGATTAATGCCGCGTCCCAATTTAAAAGTCTCAATAGTTGTTCCATCCTAACGATGGAGGTTGATCACCTAGAACCTAGAGGTTGCCCAGATGATCAGTTCGCTGGACCACATCTGACAACGTTTTTCTCTGCCAATACTCGTATGTAGGAGCTTGTTCTCCACCAGTAAATATTACTGAGGTGGTACCATTACGATGAAGATTAGTCGCCTTGAAGTTGTTCACATGTCCTTTCCTGAAGCAGAACGTCATACTACTTTTCAACCCCCCTTTTCCCTCTCATACTTCTACTACCCAGAAGGATGTCATGTGGGGAGGAGTGTGACGGTGGCGGTTCTCGAGCTGTCTGTGCTTCCTCTGGGGCGGTTAGGCTGAAACCTAATCGCTATCCCTTCTTAACTGGTGATAATATCGCTAATTTAGGAGGGGGACTCTCGAGGGTCCACCGTCACTCGCCTCACTCTGTCACACAGCTCATATAAGCCTGTAATGTACATTTCTGTGAAATGGGCCGCGGGCCTATGGAAACGCTAAGCGATGAAAAGCAATGTTTTGATTGAGAAACTTCAACGTCAGATTTCCTCTTCCGCAGCGCCCAGTTAGTACAGGGAAGTCCAGCCTGACGTCAAGAAGTTTATACAAGAGCCGACGTGTTTTCAGAACGGCAGTCATCTCCCGGAGGCTTGAAAAGGGATCGCGCGTCCATAAGAGAAGAATGATGACCCGAATTAATATGAGGATGATAGAATGTGGTACCCGTCCGAACGAAGGAAGCTTTCAAAAGATCCTTTTTCCACCCACTCCTTTTGGGGCCGGATATATTGCCCTGCACTACCACCTATCCCTACCAGCCCGGCCGCACCCTCCCAAACTAATACCGAATTCAGCTCAGGCCAGCAATTTTATAATATCCTTAATACCACTTCAAAGCCCCGTAACGGCAGGAGGGGATCTTGGGATTTAATTTAGTATCTTCTGTGGTCGCTCTCGTGTGAAATTTGGTGCATCCCCTCTATATCTGCTGCCTTTGGATCGTGCGTTGCCCCTTTCGCCCCGTCGCGTCGGCCCCCAGCCAGTCGATTTCGTCGATCAGAAGACCTATTACTAATCTAATATAGAGATTATTATCTTTAGATTGGGTTTGAAGTGCTGCGAAGGAGTTACCAGCTGCAAACTCAAATGGAGAATTCGAGTAACCTAAAGAATCGTCGGATATTAAACGCCAACAGAAGGCTTGTAACAACATTAAGAATTATTTTCAACCATATCACAAAGGTTTCACTGTAAAAAATAAAGATCGAATATCGTTCAAGAATATCGTTCGTATACCTCTCAAAATACACCCAATCACTGTTATGTAGAATTAGCTACATTGCTATATTTTACTGAAGTATAGTATGTATTACGTACTTACAAATAAATAACAATAATTATCGTACAGATTCCAAGTTTCAGTTCATTATTTTAGACAGTGAAATTTGGAATCGAGCGTGAAGACCTTCATCCCTCCCTCAAAATTTGATGGTTTCCGTTTCAAGGTACGTAAAACTCGAAAATGTAACATAAAAAACTTTTGTCGGTCCACCGTACTTCGTACTTCCTTAGTTACCGTGAACAAAAATCGGTGAAATTCGGTTTGTGGGTCCCATTTGGGGTCTAGTTGGTCCACCAAGACCGGCGTTACTGTCAGCCATCGCTATGAGGTGAAAAATTTGATGAATGGCAGCAACTATCATACCAAACTGTAAGGTATTTTGGATTTTATTGATAACCCAACAAACTTGAAGAACTCTGGTTCGGTGTTAGCCCGTCTGTGGGTATGTTGGAATCCCGGCCCGTTTTGCGATGACCGTCGCGATGGGATCAACTACGTTGCCCTGGAAGTTGCAACACCTATTTTTCACTCCTTACAGACGAGTGACAGTAACGCCGAGCTTCGCGGAAACTAGACCCCAAACGGGACCCAAAAACTGAATTTCACTGATTTTCTTTCACAGTAACTAAGGAAGTACGAACTACGGCGGACGAAGTACGGCGGACCAAGTACGGCGAACATACAGTAAATGTTTAATTCCGTTTTAGAATTATACGTACCATGAAACGAAAACCACCAAATTTTGAGGGGGATTAATTTTTTTTCATGCTCGAGTCTAAAGGCTCATTACTGAAAATAATAAACAAAAAATGAACCGTTATATAATAATTTGTTCTCATCACTTAACAGCTTAAGACAGGTTCGCTCTTCAAGATTAGTCGAACTCACCTCTTATTGGGACGGCAACTGCCTAGAAACCTTTCGTTCCTCCTCTCAATATTGTGTAGGTAGTTCACGAAAAGTAAGATAAATGATGATTATCAATTAATTTTCAGTATGCATTATGTAGATGAAGAATTTGGAGTAATGAAACCCAAATTTTGAATCGCATGGAAGGATTTTTTCCGGAAATAAAGTTAAGTAGGTACTAAAAATATATAAATTGGAAGAACTCACCAACGCATCTTTAGAGACTCTGAATATGCACACTTACCTGTGGACAAGAACATCAATATTATTAGTATAATTGGAACGGACCAATATATTGATTATTACATGGTCTGACTAATTATTATTACTGATAAAATGTCAGAATTTTCGGTGCAACTTCGAGTTTAAAGTATTCCAGAACATAATGATACCTAAGTACTAGTGACACGTTTTTGGTGGAAGCATACAGTTCTGGAACGACTGAAACCGGTATTTAGCCTCATTATGCGTCCAACAGAGACTTCCAAGCAAAAAAAAACGTCGCTGGCGTGCCAACCCAAATAACGTCTGAATTCGAAAGTATAGATTTTGCATTTATTCAAAGGTTGGAATCCCTGGTTACAAATTAGAGCAGGGAGACGGATGTAACGGAAAGAAGAAAGGGGAATCGCGGGGATTATCATCCCTGCAAATTAGACTCGCCAGTCAACTTGAGCAAAAACTCCTCCTCGCTCGATATTATTTGAAAAGGAGATTGCGAGTGAGCTTTGGAGGTCTCGAAAAACGGCTAGGGCGGTTGGTGATGGGTGGGGGAGGGAGAAAGTAAAGTTAGTTCACGAAGCCTGGTGAAGGTTTGAAGCAATAGAGGAAGGAGTGGGGGTTCGACTTTTCTTGAAATTGAAGAGCGAGAAATAACCCTGGAGCTCTTCTGTCAAGTACCCCTCTCCCATCAGTACACTGACTCTGACAGTGTATGCCACAACATATAACGAAGTATTAGATATCTGCCTTAATGATAGGGTTGGCTTATCAAGTGGGGTCCTTATCTACTCTTGTCTGGGTGTACTGAGAAACCCGCACGGGCTTCAAGCGAAACCAAAGAAGAGTTAGCTAGAGATAAAGGTCGCACGCTGGAGAGCTAGTTGGAAAACATATCAGAAAACACCATAATCCGCTATTATGACGGTGGAGGTGACCCTAGACAACATAGGTAGATCCTACACAAAGAACAAGAGAGAGAAACCGCGACAGACAAATTTATGAAGAGGAAATTTCTTGGGAAAATATTCGATCATGGATATTGTCTTACAGAGTTTAAACAATCTCTAATACTCAGTCCCACTACCTCTTTACATCTCTGCTGCGCCTACCGACCTTTATCTCTCATTTTCTGGTTCTGGAACAAAATCCAGAACAGCCATCATTCAACAAATGAAATAATATCACAGAACAACCAACTCGACTTCATGCAGACACGCGTGATTATAATCAGGCGTTCCCTAGCAATGATAGCTGGGCCGGATTTATACCCTTTCATTCACGATCGTGTTGACGAAGCTTTTCGGTGCAAACGAACGGCTGGTTGTACAATGCTCCGGGTGGTCTCAAAAATTATTTAGTTTGAGATCAATTTAGAAACGTTAAAAAAAACCATACCCTTCCAATGATAGTTTTCGAGCTACGGCGTTCTGAAAATTTCATCCCTCCTATTTTTCACCCCTTAGAGGTGACCGACAGGAACGCTGAGGTTCGTGGACCACCTAGACCCCAAACGGTACTTACAAACCAAATTTCGTTAAATTCGGTTCATGTTTTCTTTTTTTCCCCCAACAAAGAAAACTTCACTGTTAGTAGAAACATTACAGTTTCGCACAAAACAGAATATAGTAGGACTAGAAAAGCCCGAATTCACGTGGCACATGTAGTGAGGTGTAGTCCACTGACCAGTTTATTGTCAGTCACCTAAGATCGGCGTTTTTTCAGGTACGACGGATGGACAGAAATTTTTTAATTCCATTTTCGGATTCTACGTATCTACCTCAAAACGGAAACCACCATTTTTTTTCAAATGCTCGATTCTAAACGTTCATTATCTTAAATAATAAACCAAAATCAAGGGGCGGCTCAACGAAGGCTCACCATATTTTTTTTTTTAATTTCTTACTGAAAATCATGCAGCTTATTACCGAGTTATTCTGAATCATGACAATTCTTCGCGACATAGCGCTGGCGTACTGCGATTGGAGTAAGTACAGATAGAGTGCCTCTATACTTGAATCATAATTCATAGCAGTATGATGAGAAAGCTAGAGGCTCAATTATAATGATTATTACAACGAACTACCTACCATTAGAAACGAATCTTTCGTCTCTAGTACTCGTACAATGATGAAGTAAAACTACAGGGTCGGGGTCGTCTGTGCAACCAAGGATAATAGACTTTAATGGGGATTGTAATTGAAACCAACGATCCCGAAGGCGAGTTTTAACGACGAAGGAGCGGGATGGTGATGGCGTCCTTCTAAATAGCCCCTCGAAGAAACAAACGGACACAAACGGAGTAAGAGATTCGGTAATTAAATTGTAGTTCGGGGTTTGAAGTTGGGAGCCGAATTCTCCTTCCTCCTTAGAGGGTGTTGATTGCAGGCATCAGCGCCCGTCAGCGGCGCCGCTAAAGCTCAGCTGTTGAGAGGGCGGAGAGGACGTCGTCATTACTAGGAGACAAAGACTCTGTTCGGAGATATTTTCTGAAGGCCTCGTCGCCACTCGTGATATGAATCAAAAGAAAACGTGCCTGGACTCATCCCAGCCGGCGCGGATGAGACAGTTCTGACCTGCTGACTTGTGATAGCGGTGGTGAAAAGTCTATTCACAGCTATTGCGTCAAACCAACCTCTAGTGACGAAAAGAGTGAGAAGGAGAGTATCAAAACCAGCCAGTGTGTACACACGAACAATAAACTGCACAACTATCAGAATTCTTTGCGAATAACTCTCAAGTGTGCTGTGTCATACGATCTGGACTAGTGAATGCTTGATATCTCATGTGATGCTGGGCTTGGTTTTATTCGTCACACCTTTTGGTGGTATCTCAACAACATAAATGAAATGTTTTCGAGTGTCTTTCTTTGTACTGAACTCTGGAAAAGTCTTCTAACAACCCAGAAAAATCATTAGAGCGCTTCCGTGGGCGAAAAACCATAATCAAGCATCTTAAATCAGTTCTACCATATATTATGATATTAAAAACTCAACAAACAGCAGCTTTTTTAATATTCAAATCTATAATCAGGTAATTTGCTTCAAGTTGGGGTCATCAAGGTACCTCTGAAAACATCTAGTAATAATTAATCATCAGTATTCTTCTACTCAATCTCCAAATATAGCTTAATATTTCACTCTCAAGTAGTTTGCCGTTTTATCTGCAAGATCTTTGGAGTCTTGACCTGTAAGTATTTCAATGAAGAAAACCACACACACTATCCCCAATTTCGGACTTTCCCGAACGAGAAGAGGTACAAACCAAGACAGAAGGGGTGGTTAGGATTATGGAATCCTATATTGTCCCAGATTTTCCTTGAAATCGAGATGTAAATTTTGCCAAACGCAGGGACCTATTCCATATGAAGGAAAATGGCTCATAGAATTGATTTATACTATCAGTGAACCAAACCAAACGGGTGGTCCTACATATCCACAGATTCAGCAGCTTATTCTCCTTCAGTCTTAGTCCCTTCCCACATTGATTTTTGATTGAATGTAAGTCTACTCTTTTGTTTACCTCGACAAAGTTGTGCCCGTATCACCTCGTTCAAGACTTCATTGAAATCCTTCGAGGTTTTATGCTTTGTTATATATCTTATCCTTGTAACAATATGAACATTCTTATGAAAATTGAGTTTTCGTTCTTCACTTACAACGGGCCACCGTCTGCAGCCGTGAAGCGGATCGGAGGGAGCGTCCGAGTAAAGAGGAAGTGGGTAGCTATAAACAACATAAGATGCCGTGACCTTCACGTTACGGCAAAGGGAGAGAAAACTGAAGCTACCCCAAGCATAGGGGTGGTTCATTGGAGGTCTCCAGCAACTCAAGAAGAAATTCGTATAAGCAATCAATAACAACTCCATCTTATAGCCCTCGTATACAGTAGCGGTGGTCTCTGAAAACGGTGAGGCACCAAACCAGAACAAAAAACCAACAGATTTTTCTACAAAATACCCCAAGGCAAAAAAACCCTTCCCTTTATTTACTGACTGAGAGATATTCAGCTCTTTTAATCAACATTCTATCGTCGCACGAGAACTTCAAAAAGTGTACCTACTGTAAATTAGCCACCAAATTCGTGTGGTACAAACTAAAATACAACAAAACAATGACCCGTCGGCCAGTATACCTACTTGAATGGAGAAGCTATTGACTAGAAGTTAGGTACATATATGTTTGTTACGATGCCCATCCATCCAAAGACCACAAACAGCGAACAGGACAAAACGCATGTACTTACCAGAAATACAAATTTGTCTTCGGAACCGGACTGAACGCAAACGCACAAAATTTGACACAAAAAATAGAACACTGACAACAGGCTCAACAGAAAAACGCTGCAAAGTCCTTGTCACATGGGTTTATTATTCTACTGGACATACCTACAGAAATGTTGGCTGTTCATTTATTGTTGCTGACATTTGAAATAATTGAAATAGCTATTTCTGGCGGTTTCCACCAACTTCGGCCCCCAAAACTTGAATTAGGTACGCTCCTTTTTTTTCCAAATTATCCTTGATCATTGGCAGTGCCGTTTAATCGCCTTGATCCAAGTGTTGATACTTCTCCCAGTGTTATTCTACAAATTGATGGTAATTTCAGACGATTTCGCAGGTTTTTGACTCATAAAAAATCAATTTTGGGAGCTGAACATCTGGGCACAACCTCAATTTTCCACTCTTTGGTCAAAATCGACTTCATACTCGGTCTTCTCGTCCCCAAAAACATGGAAAACGATACCTCAAAAGCTCATTTTACGAACATGTTACTAAAACACAAAAAGTACCTAATTTTATACACATTTTATCTCATAACACCACCGGGTATATTCCGATCGGGCTGAAAAGTTTCGGGACACAACTAGAACCCAAATGGAGCATTTGTGCGACCGAAAATGAAGCCTGTACACGTGATACGGCGGACGGACATTGCATTTTTGGAATCTACGCACCTTGAAACGGAAAAGAAAATATTTTGAGGGGGTGTTATAAAAATTTTTTGCTGAGCGATTACATAGGTTTATTATTCACAGAATAATAAACCAAAAGCGAATATAGTTCACGAGACAACAAAAACCAATAGGACTGAATCGAAGAGATAGAATCGATTGTGAAAAGGAAGGATTTTGGGGTGAAAATCAGCTTCTGGGGAGAGGGCTCAAAGTGGGTGTGGCGAACTACATTTTTTACTCGACTGAGCGAGCATGCGCGGACGGGCCACTTTCCCCAGTTGCCATGGGAACACTCGGTCCCAGGGCCTGCTAGTTTCAGGAGCCTAGGTTTCGATTTCGATTGCAGGAAATCGATTACTGTCGATATATTCCGATAATATGCTTGGTCTAAGGAGCTAACATGAAGGAACCACCATGGATGCTCCAGTAGAATACTGAATATCCATAGCCAGAGAAATCTAGCGGGTCATGGTAAACACTGTGAAAAAACGCTGCAAATCCCTGCACAACGGTTTATTATTTTGTATATAATACCCTTCTGTTACAGATCACAGCTCTATGTATAGATAACCCGTCTATATAATATAATATGTACTATTCTATGCATATTTATGTAGATCGCAGACCCTACGTAGGTTAGTACCTAACCCCGTACTCGTTACTAGGTACCTACCTAAATCACGAGTTAAATGTTGCTAAAATAATTCTGCCGATGACAAACAGTACCTAACAAAAAGAAACACACATAATGAAGTTCTGAAAAGAAATTGTTGATGAGGAGTGAAAAAAGTTGCAAAAGTACCTACCAACAAACTCCAGCCCCTTCTACGTAGATGGTATAATGAACCGTTGTGTAATAATTTACCGTTGAGTAATGATTTACCGTAGTAATAATTTACCCATCAATAATACTTCAACGTTTGTTCAAGTTTCACTACCTACCAACAAACTCCAAAAGAGCCATCATTTTTCAAATTACATAATATCACAGAACAACCAACTCGACTTCATACTCCGCCAATATAATCAGGTGATCCCTACCAATGATTGGCCGTATTCACAAATTCCTATTGTGGGCGCGTCTCTGGTTACGAGATTTGGTTTGAATTGTATACAATTTCATTCACACTGGAGTCGAAAATGCCTGTCGGTGCAAACTTCGGGGCCTTACTGTGAACGAACGGCTGGACGTACGATGCTCCGGATGGTCTTAGAAAACTCGCAAGTTCAAGAACTATTTAAAACCGTAAAAATATTTACGTAAAAAAATGGCATAGGCGTTTTGAAAATTTCAACCCCTATTTTGAACCCCTTAGAGATGACTCACAGTAACGTCGAGCTTCGAGGACCAACTAGACGCCGAACGGAACCTATAACCCGAATTTCATCAATTTTTTTTCATGGTAACTAAGAAAAGTGGCCCGTACGGCGTACGGCGTACGGCGGACAGACAGAAATATTTTTATTGCAGTTTTGGATTCTACATACCTTGAAACGTAAACCATCAAATTTTGAGGGGGGGTAAGAATTTTTTTTTTCATGTTCGATTCCAATGGTTCATTATTGAAAATAATAAACCAAAAGCTAGGTACAGACATGAATTCAAATGCCAACTGAACACATGGTTGGACTTTTGTTTCCCCTCTCTTTTTTACTGCCGTTTTTGGGTACCGGTGCAGTGGCCCACATGGCCTTATGGACGTAACGCCTCTGCTTGTATAGCTCAAGACCCTAAACTATTCACAACTAATTTTGCCTGTTTTTTATGTCAATATGGTGAGTATTTGAGCAAATATTACACAAGCTGATTATGATAAATTTAATTAACCTCTTCTCTAAAAATCCAAAATTATGAAGAATTCCCAAAAATTATGAAGACTTCTAGTGTACTACTAGATACTACTAGGTTAATCACGCATTGCAATATGAAATAGAGTTGGTTGTTCCTTGGTACTATTTAATTTGAAGAATGATTGTTATTTTGGAGTTTATTGACAAGTAGGTACTTTCGTAACTTGAACAAACGTAATGCCTCATGAATAGCAATAAACATGGTAATAGTAGAAATCTAGAATCCATCGCATATTTATTAAATCGATTTGGGGCTTTCTTGGGGGGACGCACAAGGGTAGGTGTTGACCACAGATAGCAGCGATGTACGCAGAAGGGGCATCGATACAGGTAAATACTAAACCGCTGTGTGCAATTTGCGGCGTTTTTTCCCCAAGTAAGAATTTAAATAACTGGAACAGTTTGGGGAAATAAGTCCTACACTGTCCAGTCCTACACTGGTTGCCATAAGATACCCTGAGTACAGTATAATATATCGACATTGCGTTTGCTGTGGGAATCAGAGGGTCGAGCAGGGGTCCGGTCGAGATGGACACGCCAAGTCAATCGAACCAAGGTAATCTGAGTTTCCATGTACTACGGACTTATGCAAACAATGAAATGCTACGAACGTTATACATGTCTCCCCAGAAACCGCCTTACTCCAATTTTCTCTATAGCGCAACGCACGGGTGATTCAGCGAGTTTGCGAACAAACTTCCCGGAGTGATCCCCGAGTTCCATGTTAATCGCTTCAACCCTCGGCTCGAGCAGGATCGGGAGTCTGTTAGTGGTGATACCAACTTTGAGGAATTACAAGAGTGTTCTTGAGACTTAGTGACCTGTGAAACCCCGTCCTCCCCCGGCCCACCATTTCAACAAACTGTTTCCTCTGACACTGCAGAAGCCATCTCCACATTGACAAAACCCGCCAGACGTCAGTCATGATCTTTCATAAATGGATTTAAAACTTGGTCGACGCGTAATTATTCCATTTTTGAAATTGAGATGAACAGCTAATCACATGTGCCTAACTATGTATAGGCCTACAATATGAAGATAAATGTTGACCGGAAGACTGATGGATTCATTCATCAGTAGAAAATAAATATAAAATAAACCTACCTCCCCTCCCCACTACCACCAATCAAATTTTCTGCATAATAAAAGATATTCTGATGAGTGACAGAAGCACCAGGCAAAATAATATATGTAGAGTTAGATGAAGTTGTTTATCCTGGTATACTGTTCATGGGCTGGGAAAGAGCTGCTTAATTCAACTGGCATACTGCTTTTTCCCATCCATGGCTGCTGACTGTTACGCTATAATGAGGGAAATCTTAGCGCAATTATGAGCTCTGCAGAGCTTAATATTATGTTGGTTCGCACTTAGTTTAAAATTTCTGCTGCCCACATTCACTGCGTAAGAGGAAAATGTAATTGCATTTAGGTATAACGAGAATCTGTACTCACCCACTGATAAAACTTCCCACATTTTTTCGCAAAATGGACCTAAACAGTGTATGACAACAACTCATCGTCGAGTACATGAGGTACTGGGACTCGAACAGACGACTCACTCTCCATTCAAATTCCAACTAACAAGCGCTACCTATCTCGTATGGCAACCGTTCACCTTTATGACATGACTGGTACTTTTGTGCCTCTCATCAACTCACCAGTTCAGTGGTCAAAAAGGACGTAATTTGGAACAGGAGTCGGCTTGGAGTCACAGCTGAAATCTATATGTAAGGTTTCACTAAGTGAGTTGCCACTTGGCTTGTGTTATGACATATTCTTGAAACATTTTGCGTGTTATTTTAATACCATCAAATGAATGAAGATGGGAAGAGTAGTTCGGGCCGCAGAAGCCCAGCCCTCTCAAATTTACATCAGAACCTTCAGACTTTTCCGCCCGTCAACCAACCAGACTTCATTAGATCCTTCCACCACTCGTAATTGGGTCGGAGAGGGAAAACTTTTTCGGCAAGAACGAGAGATAAACGGACAAATAATTAATCGCGATAATCCCGTCGCCGTTGTTAGAAATAGCGTAATAAGAGTAATCTTACTTTTTCCTCGAAGAGAATTCGTTGCAGATGGGAAGAGACGGATTCGAGTCGAGCTTGCCGTTTTTGGAAGCCGTAATATCAAAAGGAAAGCAATTTACCTGAACAAAGAACGGAGGCTGATGTTAATTAAACTTGGAAGCTTCAAACCAAGATGAGCATTTTCGTCTCAAAGTCGATTACACGGAAGACCCACTTCATTTCAGATCGTCTGAAGGCCTGATATGTAGCTTTGTAGGGCGGCCAAGAGACGGCAGGAGGCGACCAAGTGAAAAGTTGAAGGAAATTAAGGTGTCGTTACCACCTTAATGAATGCTTGAGATGACGGGGAATAGAACGAACGTCTTGAAATGTTTGCCCTAGGACATTTTGGGGGTTTTTTGATCAAAGATGGTTTGACTGGATGGTTTTCAATTTGATTTCAATCGATCGGGTAGAATACTGACAAGCTTCCTTTGAACTGAGGAAGAATAAGTTAGCAGGAGAGGCAGGTTCAAAATGTTCAATTCCGTTGCTGTCGATTCAGTCAAACACACAAGCAGCGTAAAATGGCAAACCTCGAATCCATTTCATAATGAAAAAAAATTGTTCTTCAACGAACAGATTTCGAGGTCTTGATGAAAAAAAGCATTTAGAGGAAGATTGGAATCCATAAGGCGATCGGTTCTCTGGCGGTAATAAATTGTGAACTGATTTTGGTGTATTGTTGCCAGGAGGTAATGAACCCTTGGAATCAAGCATGACCCCCCTCCCCCCGTTTGATGGTTTAATGGAGCAAAACGCTGTAAATTACTGCACAATGATTTATTATTTCTCTTCTGCGTCAATCAATTTAAAACCTCATAAAAACCACCCTTATATTGAAAGTTTCTGAGCTACGGCGTTCAAAATTTCAACCACATTTTTCGCTCCTTAAAGATTACTGACACTAACGCCGAGCACTGCGGAACAACTAGACGCCAAATGGGACCTACAAACAAAAATTCATTAATTTTCGTCAGGGTAACTAAGGAAAGCAAGAAGTTAGGAATTTTTTTAGTCGATTCATCTATTCGAAACCATCAAATTTTTTGGGGAAAAGGGGAGTGTTGTTTCCCCAAATGCTCGATTCTAAATGTTCATTAATGAAAATAATAAACCAAAATGAAAATAATGACATAAAAGGCATTAAGCCATTGGAAAGCTGTGCTTTGTATTTGTCTGCTTCCGTTTGTGTCCTTTGTATTTCGCTCTGATATAGCTTGTGAACACAAAATAATTATCCCGTTTTCACATTTACCCCGCCTCCCCATTCTCCTATTCGGGGGTGGTTTCTCTCAACATTGCACGTAACAACATGAACTGATGAACTGACATAAAATTCATGAACTGATCCAAAAGACAGTTTCATTTGGAGAGGCGACATTATTTATATCCAAAATGAAATATTAGCGCCGGCTCGATATCAGCTCGTTTCCAGTAACACAGGTACAGGAATAACCGAGCTCGACGACAACTGCCGACAACTGCCGGAAACATTGATTAAACTAAAGTTGCCCTTATATAAATATATGCGTATGCGTATCTACGTATGCGTAACTTTGTTATTCATAATGAGATGCCATGAAACGATGAAATACACCACCACATGGGCCGACACATCGTTTTGATCTGCCAACGGATGCATTCGAACAAAATTTCGCTAAATAGAAAGGGTGATAAATTTATGAACGGATGACCTATATCGAAAGATACCTAGCCGACAGAAGCGGATGTATATCGAAAGACACCAAGCCGATAGAGGCGGATGTATCGAAAGATACCTAGCCTACGCACTAAACGCTGAAAACACTGTCACTATGTGGATAGGAAATATTCTAAAACAAATGTACGCATAGGGATTCTTATATCACCCATAAAACCAATCATTTCAGCGAATCTCAGAGTAAAACAGCACTTTCCAAATACTAGAACCACTGCAAGGTTCCAAATCACAATGGGATAACTGCTCTAGAACGTAAATCGCTGATGTATGACTATAACCCGAATACTCAAGAGTGCTAGAAAAGACTACTAAAAATGAAATAAATAAACTATAACCAATAGAACTACTAAATAACAGCGCACCCTCATACAATTAAAACGAATATTTGAGAAACTAGCAACTATGTGTAGGGACATAGCCTCGGCTTTCCGACACGGCCAAACACCCAACTTTCATTGATTAATGATAGGCATGACCGAGTAGTTACACCAGCTACTACAGTATTGTATTGTACTGTATTGAAAATATAATCAGTATTATTTCAACAGCTATTAATTGTGAGCCGGGAGTAGTCCCCCCAACTCTCGGCTCACCATTGTGTCAACAGTCCTTTTCAGGACCACCACTTGCATCTAACGGAAAGGCAAGATGATCAGATAACAAAAAAAAAAGAGAAAATGAAGCCATTCCCCTGACAAGCCCCAAGATGAAGATATCACGGACCACATCAAAGTGCAGAGGATATAGCTGTGAATGAATGCACCTCACCGGGTTGAAGCTGGGGAGTGAATATGCCTTCAACCGACCCTGAGATGCTTGCTGGGGAGCAGAAAGATCTTGAATGAGCCCCATAGGTTTAGGAGGGGACCAATCAGAGTGGAGAACAGGGAGGTGGGAGAAGAAGACTGGGGACTCCCTCTACATGAACTAAATCACTCATGATGAAGTCTTGGAAACCCACTTTGTAGAATAAAAACGAAGTTATTAAAAGGTTGTCTATTTTCATACACGAAAAATCTGTTATACTGGTTTCGGTGATCAAACCGTTGTTCTATAAGTGGAAATGTGTGACGTGGCAAAACTATCACTGATCTACCCCCACCTAGCACCTGCTGGCTCCACCCCATTGACCCCTCTGCCAGCCAGCCAAACCATGGGGCCTGCACACTATGGGCAATATATAAACTGATGCTCCAGCACCCCCTAGTCAGTCGGAGGCAAGCTGAAGACCTACTACGAGCTAAACAGCTGTGAAGACCTCTCCAAGGAAGAAGGCATCTACGAAGGCCTCAGACAAATCAAGACACCACCAAGGACCAATCCAGTGAAGGACGACCCCCAAAGAACCAGACCACTCTCAAGGACCGATCTAGTGAAGGATGACCCTGACGGTCCAGACCATTGCTGAAGACAGATCCAGAGAATGACGACCCCAGCCCCGGTGAACCAAAATGCCAAGTAGGAACAATCTGGAGCACGACAGCCTGAACCACACGAAGACTCCGACTCTGGCAAAGCCATACGCCAAAGGAGACCGATCCCACAAAGGAGGAACGACACCAAAAGACCAGAGGAACCAGACCTCATGGCCCCACGATGTGACCACAACCTCCCATCTCCTTGCCAGTGGATTCAGTCGATTGCCACCAAACAGCACCAAGCGCATTCCTACCCATAGGATGGCGCTGAGTTCTATTGAGCCCTCTTGCACTCAGCTAATCCACCTCCCGGCTCATCCCCGAACTTCACCCCTTGACTAGCCCCGTGGACCACCACGCCCGAGGATCTTTCCCTCGGATCGCCCGGACCTCAACCTTGGAGCAGGAAAGCTACGCAAAAGCCCACCAGACCATCCTTGAACTTCACCCCTTGATGATGTTCCTTCTGAGCAGAGCGATCCTCATCAGGACTGCAACGCCCCTGAGTGTTCCTCGGACCACCCTCTCAGAAAAAAACACACGAAACTGACCTGACCTCTCCTGACGACAGTCTGTCAGCCTCCTCTCAGATCTGACCTAAGAGTGCCTCCCACTATGACCCTAAACTGACGCTAATACATGCCACTGGACTGTCACCGTTTATAGTGAATGAACATTTCTTTAGTATTTAATACAATAGTGTCTTTTTGTTCCACTTAACTCCTGGTTTCACGGCTTACGGTGAATTGTAATTTATGCATTATTTGCTATTATACTATGTAAGAAAAAACGCTACAAATCGTGCACAACGGTTTATCATTTTGTACAGAATACCCTTCTGTTACAGATCACAGCTCTATGTATAGATAACCCGTGCGTATATAATGTAGATCGCATACCCTCTGTAGGTTAGTACCTAACCCCGTACTCGTTACAAGGTACCTACCTGAATCACGAGTTAAATGTTGCTAAAATAATTCTTTCGATGACAAACAGTAACTAAAATGGCGAAAAGAAACGCAAATAATGAAGTTCTGCAGGAAAATTGTTGATGAGGAGTGAAATAGATGCCCCATCTGCGTAGATCACTGTTTTCTGTATTCATTACCTACCCTCTGGTACCATTGGTACCTCTGAACCATTGGAATCGAGCATGAAAAAAAAAAAAAAAAAAATCTAACCCCCCCCCCCCCAAATTTGATGGTTTACGTTTCAAGGTATGTAGAACCCGAAAATGCAATAAAAATATTTCTGTCTGTCCGCCGTACGCCGTACACCAGAATACCATGAAATTACCATGAAACAAAATTGTTGAAACTCGGGTTATAGGTTCCGTTGGGGGTCTAGTTGGTCCTCGAAGCTCGGCGTTACTGTCAGTCATCTCTAAGGGGTTCAAAATATGAGTTGAAATTTTCAGAACGCCGTATCTCGAAAACTTTCGATTGAAGGGTATGGTCTTTTTTCGTTATTAAATTTTTCTTGAGCTAAACAATTTTTTGAGACCACCCGGAGCAGTGTACGTCCAGCCGTTCGTGTGCACCAAAAAGCTTAGTCAACACGATCGTGAATCAAACGGTATAAACCCGGCCGGTAGATCATCACTAGGGAGCACCTGATTATAATCAAGGATGGCTGTATGAAGTCGAGTTGGTTGTTCTGCGATATTATTTCATTTGATAAGTGATGGACTATTGGATTTTGTTGGTAGGTACTTGTGAAACTTGAACAAACGTTGAAGTATTATTGATGGGTAAATTATTACACAATGGTAACTTATTACACAACGGTAAATTATTACATAACGGTAAATTATTACACAACGGTAAATTATTACACAACTGTTCATCTACCAAGAAGGGACTGGTTTTTTTAATCGGTACTTTTGCAACTTGACCAACCGTTGAAGTATTATTGATGGGCAAGTTATTACACAACGGTTCATTATACTTGACCAGGGGGTAGGGACTGACCAAAGGAAACAGTGATCTACCCAGAAGGGGCATCTATTTCACTCCACATCAACAATTTTCCTTCAGAACTTCATTATTTTCGTTTCTTTTTGCCATTTTAGTTACTGTTTGTCATCGACAGAATTATTTTAGCAACATTTAACTCGTGATTTAGGTAGTTACCTAGTAACGAGTACGGGGTTAGGTACTAACCTATGGAGGGTCTGCGATCTACATAATAAGTATAGACTAGTACATATTATAAAGACCGGTTATCTATACAGAGAGCTGTGATCTGTAACAGAAGGTTATTCTGTACAAAATAATAAACAGTTGTGCAGGGATTTGCAGCGTTTTTTATTCCGTTTTCGGATTCTACATACCTACAACCGAAAAACCATCAAATTTTGAGGGGGGTTAGAATTTTTTTTTCATGCTCGATTCCAATGGTCAATTATTGAAAATAATAAACCAAAAACTTCATAAATCCGTATCCACTTGCATATTCACGTACTACGAATGTACCTAAAGTATACAATAATAAATTGTTTGGAAATAAATCTCATTTCATTTCCCAACAGGCCGACATCAAGTCAAACAGGATGACGAAATATAAACGCACATCTACGAATCTGTCAAAGTCCATCGAATGAAAAATGAGTTATTAACTATGCACCTAACAGGTAGGTCCTAGTGAAATTGTGACCCCTAAAGATATGCCAAACCTTTCGGCAAGTGGCTAGGCGCTGGTGTGGAGCCCCGGTAACGTGGTCATTGGACGTGGTTTGTTTAGTTGGAGGACACTTGGTATTGGAAAGGTTCTTCAATTTCTTTTCCAACATTATGGTTTAATAAATATAAACCACAAATTATTTTGAGTGGTTTGAAACACTTGAAAATTGATATTTTCCAACGGACTTAGTGTACGGTTGGGTAACCTACAACACATAGGAAGACGGAAGCCAGCATTCGAGACGCAACTGTGTACCAAAATTGATCACAGGAGGTACAGCAGAGCGTTCGCGATGCTAATGAGCTGGATCTCAAAGGGAACTTCGGAACGATGTTGATTGAGGACTCGAGCCGTTTTCCCGGACGCGAACAAACTACGAGGGATGAACGCCGGGCGTGCTACAAAACGCTCTCAGCTACACTTTCAGACTACGGTACCGGGCAGGACAAAATCGCAGAATTATCCTTCATCATCAGGAAACATGAAGCGTCCCCCTAATTTGCATGCGGCTCAAAGCGATCGCACTACCGCTCGGAGGAGAGTCCTTAGACAAACAGAGCCCTTGCGACTTACTTATGTGGAGTCCAGTTTGTCCAGTCTAATGACGGTAATTAGACTAGGTGACTGCAATGTCAAACCTGAAAGAGATCACCTCGTTAAGGTAGCTCATCAAAACCCACAGAAAAAGCTTGTTTCATATGGCGTAGTGGGATCTGTCGGGTGGTGGGCGCTACTGACATCCTGAGGGTTTGGAATCCGAAGATCCACGATGAAGGATCAAGTCGGCCGTTGGGCTCCCCAATAAAACTGGGCGGTTTTTTCTAAAACTGAATTCAAGTAAGTAGAGGCCACACCAAGCTGGAATAATTATTGTTCAGCAAAGTTATTATCAAACAGAAATATACTTAAGCAAGCTAACAAAACTAGTAATGGACCTGATTCAGAAGTGATCCATTGAAAGCAAAATCACTAGAATCTCGTTGAGTGCATAGTGATAATGAGCGTCTGTGATAAATGCTCATTGAGGATGTAGGTACGAGCTGTAAACACATACTGACAGTTTAAAGTCAATTTCAAATAGAATCATTCCTTTCACCTGTCTCCCGTGATTCTTCATGAATCCCAAATAACCAAGATTTCTTTCTCCCACCGAAGGGATTCTTCCAAGATCCTTTTTCTGTGAGACGGTGAAATTCTTCGTTATACCTACCTGTGAACTTCCGTCTAGATTGAGCTGCGGTAGCTGAAGGAAAAGTCGACGTGAGTGAAAACTAATGAGCCCTAACCATCAACCTCACGTTTTCAGTGCAAGTGACGACTTGATTTTCTTCAGGCGTAGACTGAATTGGTTTAGGAGAGAGAGTAGGAGGTCGCATGACGTAATTGCTCGCCCAACTTGACAAACGACCCCTCGCCTGAGAAAATCCTTGGAAATCGCTACTGTTAGACACTATGAGTGAAAACGGATTCCTACACCGAGACCGCCAGATTCAGCATTCCTGGTTATTGTTTAAAAAAACGCTGCAAATAATTTCACAACGGTTTATTATTTTCCTGTATAAATTAAAAGTAAAAAAGTAAAGTAAACAACCGTTCCAGGCTGGGGCTTTTCGTCCGACTGCCCTGCCACCGTCAGGGACGTGATCAGCTCCTCCAATCAGAGGATCAGAATTCGACCTCATCATTTCGCTCTTTACATGGCTACTCATTCCTTCATCTCCTTGAGTGGAAAGGGCCCAACAGCTACATGGGTCATAATAAGACCTGTCACCACGAGTCGCGGTGGTCACCCATCCAAGTAGTAACCAGCCCGAGGTATCTTAGCTTCGATGATCTCACGGGAACCGGTTTATTCGGCCTGACCAAGCCGTTGAGCTTATTTTCGCGTATCGATACCCCCTTTGCGTAGACCACTGTTTTCTCCCTCGTGCATCCCCCGAAATCGAGTACAGGAGCCGATCGGGCAATTACAGTTGTTACATGAATATGCAATTTTCCACCGCCCCCATCTCCTGTAACGCGCCATTTTAGAACCACGAACACTACGAAAATATAATGAAAAAACTTCTGTCCGTCCGCCGTACGCCGCACTTTCCTTGGTTAACATGAATGAAAATTAATTATTCAGTTTTTGGGACCCATTTGGGGTCTAGTTGGTTCGCGAAGCTCAGCCTTACTGTCAGTCTTCCCTCCCATTTCCATTTCCAGGGCGCCGCTATCTCGAATTTGGATACTTTTTAAAATTCAAGAAGGGAATTTTTCGAGACCACCCGGAGGATTGTATGTCCAATCGTTCATTCCCGATTTCCCGAAAACAGTAAAGCCTTGAGGTTTGTACCGAAAAGCTGCGTCAACCCGAAATCGAGTTGGATTTGCCGTGATAACTATTATTTCATCTGATGAATGATGGCTATTTTGGATTTTGTTGATCGATACTTTTGGATTTCTTTGATAACTTGAAGAAACGTTATGCTTCTTGAATAGCAACAAATAATGATGGAATTCTTGAATTCACCGCATGTTTATGAAAGTTTAATTGCCCGGCCGGCTCCAGTACTCGATTTAGGGGTGTCCTGGGGGGAGCACGAGGTGGTATTGGTCACAGAAAACAGTGATCTACGCAGAAGTGGGATCTATACAAGTAAATTATTACAGAACGGTATATTATTTACCTTATGCTTCATGAATAACAAACAAAAACAAAAATAATTAATGATCGAATTCTTCAATCATCCGCATATTTATGAAAGTGTAATTGTCCGGCCGCTTCCTGTACTCGATTATGGCTTTCCTGGGGAAGCACGAGGGTAGGTACTGACCACATAAAACAGTGATCTACGCAGAAGGGGCATCTATTCAGGTAGGCAAACCGTTGTATAATTTGCAGCGTTTTTCACTGAATGTAGTATGGCATGAAAGAGTTTACTAAAATAAGTATGGTGTTGTTGTGGAAGTCAAGTTCAACATCTACAATTCATGTATTAAAGATTTGCACATTTAACATGGGAGATATCTCTGAGGAGTAATACAAGGTTATATGGACCACTTTCACAGATGACAACAACAGTTGAACGTTTTCACAACAAAGCCAAAAACCCACACTGTAGGTGAACTTGCAAAGCAACATCAGAGGGGGTGGAAACCCCAAACCGAAAACCCTAGAACGCTCTTGTTGTTTTTGCAACAACCGCAACAACGCTGAAGGAAAAACCGCGTAGTCACTTCTGGGGCGTTTCGAGGTCGCCCATTGTGGCCGGGAAGTCCCAATTGTATGGAAATAGAAATTCACGGACGGGCAGAGTTTCCTTTATTCACTCTCCCCACCAGTCTTCCCTAGTACCCTTCACTTTCCTATACCACCAGCTGGGAACTACACTTCAACTTTAATACTTGACTCGGTGGAGAGGGAGGAAATAACGGGGCACAGAGTCCTTTGAAGCACGTTCTTACCTGTTCTTCCAACAAAAATAACAGGAACGAGGTTTCTCCCTGTTTCATGAGTGATTTAATATAGCTCGCATTTTCGAGCTTTCAACCGATCAAGTTGAATATTAATATTGAGTTACATAACATAGTTATGTAATGTAGGGAGCTATTAGTGATAAAGTAGGAGGAAATCAATCGTGAAGCAACGGTGATACCATTTCAAAGAGAAAGCAATTTGACGTTCAAAAGGTACAATATGAATGGCAAGCTACGAACCTCTTTACTTACTCCGAAGTTCCTGAAATTATAGACCCACACTAATTTGATTAGCATCTACCGACAAATAAAAATGTATCACCAACCTACTTCAACCAATAACGATAAAATTCACTATGGCGAGGGCCGCGGCCCCGAAAGCGAAATGAACAAGATGAAGAAGATGAGGAGATGCGAATGGGAAGTGGAATGATTGGCTCCTGCTCTTGGTTGAGTTGCTCATACTCACTCACCGATGCAGAGGATTAGTAGGAGCTTTTTATGCAAAATTCGGCGGTTGAATAATGCAGAATCTTACTTTTATATGAATGGAACACATACATTTTCGATGGCCAACTCTTGAATCCCCGGCTCCAAATTGTTGCTAAACTTGTTACTAATGTACCGCACAAACAATCGCTTCCAGCTCGCATTTATAAGGTTCTCTATACAATATTGAGCTCGCATTGAGCCTAATTTATTATTCTTCAACCGTTCGTTATGGTTTGTTATTTTCAATAATGAAACTTTGGAACAGCGTATGAGAACCCCCCCACCGACCCACAAATAACAAATTTGACAGCTTCCGTTTCGGGGTACGAGGAATCCGATATCGAATAAAAACTCTACAAATATCACACAGCGGTTTATTATTTACCTGTATAGATGCCATTCTGCGGAGATCACTGTTTTCTGTGGTCAATACCTACCCTCGAGCTCCCCCCAGAAAGACCTACATCGAGTAGTGGAGACGGCCCAGGAATATTATACATTCATAAAAATGCGCGGGATTCAATCATTCAATCATTAATAAATTATTTGTAGTTATTCATTCATTCAGTTATAAATAATTTTTTGAGACCAACCGCAGCATTGTACGTCCAGCCGTTCGTTTGCACCAAAAAGCTTCGTCAACATTATCGTGAATGAAACGGTATAAATCCGGCCCAGATATCATCGCTAGGGAGCACCTGATTATAATCACGCATGGCTGCATGAAATTGAGAAGGTTGTTCCGTGATATTATTTCTTTTGAAGAATGATGGCTCTTTTGTCTTTTGGATTTTGTTGATAGGTACCACTGTAGAAACGCTGTGCTTCATAAATAACAACAAATAATAACTAATTATTGAACTATTGAATCCCATGCATTTTTATGAAAATTTAATTCCCGGACCGGCTCCAGTATTCGCTTCAGGGCTTTCCTGGGGGAGCACGAGGGTTGTCACGGACACAAAAAACAGTGATCTAAGCAGAAGGGGCATTTGTACAGGTAAATAATAAACCGTTGTGTAATGATTTGTAGCGTTTTTTCTTCTTCATACTGAAACTTAAAATTGGGCGATTAAGAGTAGTAGGCATAACCAAAACGCTGCGAATTACTACACAAGGGTTTATTTTTGGTTTATTATTCTGTGAATAATACACCTATGTATTCGCTCAGCAAAAAATTTTTATAACACCCCCTCAAACTTTTTTCTTTTCTGTTTCAAGGTGCGTAGTTTCCAAAAATGATGTTCCGCAGTGTGGTTATACATATTGATGGTGATTTCAGACGATTTCCCAGGTTTTTGACTAATAAAAAATCAATTTTGGAAGCTGAACCTTTGGTAGAACCTCAATTTTCCACTCATGCTCAAAGTCGGCTTCACATTCGGTCTTCTCGTCCCCAAAAACATGGAAAAAGATACCTCAAAGCGTCAAAGCTCATGTTATCAACACGTCACTAAAACACAAAAATTACTTATTTTTATACACATTTTCATTCATAACACCCCTGGGTATATTCCGATTCTTATATTCTTAGACCTAAAATGAAGCCGGTACACGTGATACTGCGGACGGAGGACGGACATTGCATTTTTGGAATCTACGCACCTTGAAAGAAAAGAAAAATTTTTGAGGGATTGTAATAACAAATTTTTGCTGAGCGAATACATAGGTGTATTATTCACAGAATAATAAACCAAAAGGGTGTAGCGGATCTATAGGTAGGATCGCGTTATCGATCTGAGGAAGCTCTCCTCTGACATGTACGGAAAATCCTATCAAGTTCTCCTGCCCATTTCCAGGCTGACCATTTTAGGCCTAAGGATTTATTGTTTATTGTTTATTGTTTATTGGCAAGCCCAATTACAGGAAATAAACACAATAATAATAACACTGATTATATGTACATCTAGCTTGCTAATTAATTTGCTGCCAAAATTAAAACATAAGATGTAAAGGTCCATACCCGGTCGAATGATGCCGCTCATTCCCTATTTGATGTACACTGATTTTGGGTGACTGCACTGTCGTCGATCCAATTAATCTCCTGTACTTTCGAAAGGGCAGCATAATTTAATTCGATGTTGGGCCTTCAGAAATGGTACGTAGGTGTGCTCAGTTGATTTAAATTTCCTGAAAGCGGAAGTCCACTCAATGTACCATTTAAACTCTCCAACTTCCCGCTTATCTTCATGATCAAAACGGTCCTTTGACCCGCCGCTTTCGTAAAGGGCCACCATTTCATCCGAAGCTCTAATTAGCGTCATAAACAGACTACCGACGCGGGAGTAGAGGAATAAAGCTAACCGGTAAAGTGTTCGGTATCGACATCGACAAGGGGAAAAGGGCTGTGAGTTATCCCACTTGTAAAGGGGAAACTAATTTCAAAAACTGACTCGAAACGTATGTAACTAGTCGGAGATGAAATGCCGGCGATCGGCACTAAGTAGACCCATTCACCGATAAAATCCATTAGTTCTGGTTTGACCCGTCCGGCTCCCGGAGTTATCAGAGTAGCGAACTCGTAAAATGGACACAACGCGACTCGAGGGTCTGTGGCTCAGATATTCAGACCGCTGCAAATAACGGGCTGTGAATTTTCATTGGAGTTGGCAAAATGGTAATGGCGAATGGGTTCTCCGCCCTTTTCCGAGCTCTCTTTACTCGAGTGGCAATGGGAGAAGTTTCACTGGAGTTGGATCAGTCAGGTGAACTGATTCCGGCAACTCAATTCGACGGATTGATGAATATTTTTGTTAGTAGTTTGCAGAATGTTCGTTAGTTGCTACGCAATAATATTTTTCCTTCCCCTGAAAGGCAGAGTTCCGTAAGCGCCATTTCCCAAACCAATTATAATTATGTAGGCTATTTAGTTTCTAATAAACTGGAAATATTTCATAAAGTATTAATGTTTAGCAAAATTACCAAACACGCAGCTATTGTGAATGACATAAAATTGGTAACTATATCGCAAATGCTGCAATGTCATATACAATAATGATCAGGGATTTCGACCAACTGGCAGATAACAATAAATTGGTCCGTGCCTAGTTACGTGTTTATTCACCTCATGTCTAAAATTTAATTTTGTATGCTGAGATCTTTTTTATCTATCTATATAGTTATTTTTCTAAGTTGAACACCCAATTTTTCTTGTCAAAAATTCGTAAACCGCCCTTTTTGGATGAAAATCTCAGTGAGTAGGTACTTAGAGATAGAGATATAGAGATAGAGCTGAAAAGTTGGCAACAAATATGCTAGAGGCAAATAATTTGATTAAACCACCCGTGAGAGCCCGTTCCCAACTACCCACTACATTTGGTCATAAAGTGCACGTTTTGAGGAAGTCCTTTCCGTTGGATTTTGATTAATTTCAGAGGGCACCGACCAGTCTACCTGCAATATTTCAAAAATTACAGAGAAGTAGTCTAGACCGAACGGTTTCGTATTATGATACAGAAAACAAAATAGTGGGCTTCTTCAAGGATCGATTACATTATACAAAACAATAAGAAAAATCACACATTTATGTTTCTATTGTAAAATTTCGAAAAAATAGCGTCTTAGATACCTGATAAATATGGTTCAGAGTTAATGTACTATCTCAAAAAGACCCCCCCCCCCCCCTCCCTAGCGTTCTAATCACGGTCAAGGTTGGTGAAACATCAAACGCAATATTTTGGAGACATAACAGTTTGATAATTCTCAAAAATCCTGTAATTACAAGGAAAATGATTAAGAAATCTTCTGATTAGGAGTAGGTATGCCCTGATGAGAACGTGGAATGTAATCAAAACATTTGGAAATTCGTAACAACCCACCATTTCACTTTGAATCAAATAAAAATGGAGTTAACATCATAGTTTAGGAGATAGAGACAATGTATCAGTAACTCAGTCCCCCCCCCCCCCCCCCTTTGAAATGGGTAGAACGGCATTAGACCAACTACACTTCCACGTCAAAGTAGTACATAGCTTATTGTTATTTTGCATTACCTATACAATACTATCTAGTAAACAGAGGAGCATTCCGAATATTCCAGGGTGGAAGCGAATCATGATGAATGTGGGTAACTAGCTATATTGAGTCTTCAAACCCGTACCGACTTTGGATTCACATGTTTGTGGATCCACAATGGAAGCGAAACGTTCATTGCAGAATTCCATGAAGACAACTACATTTCGGTTTATTATTTTCAATGATAAACCTTTCGAAAAAAAAAATTAACCCGCCTCCAAATTTATGGTTTCCGTTTCAAAGTAAGTAGAATCCGAAAACGGAATTTAAAAAATTCACTTTCGTTAGTTACCATGAACCATAATCAATTAAATTTGGTTTGTAGGTCCCTTGGAAGCTCGGCGTTACTGTCGGACATCTCTGGAGGGTGAAAAATAGGGGTTGAATATTTCAGAACGCCGTAGCTCGAAAACCTTCAATAGAAGGGTATGGTTTTTTTAAGTTTTCAAATTGATCTCAAACTTGAGAACTTTCTGAGACCACCCGGAGCACGAAACGTCGCTTGCACGGAAAGCTTCGTCAACATGATCGTAAATGAAACGGTATAAATCCGGCCGACTGCTAGGGAGCACCAGATTATAATCACGCATGGCTTTATGAAATCGAGTTTGTTGTTCCAAGATATTATTTCATTTGAAGAATGATGGTTATTTTGAATTCAGTTGATAGGTAATTTTTCAAGTTGAACAAACGTTATGCTTCATGAATAACAACAAAATATAATTAATGATTGAATTCTTGATTCCACCGCACATTTATGAAATGTGATTGCCTGGCTGGCTTCAGTAATCGATTTAGGGCTCTCTTGTGGGAAGCACAAGGGTAGGTACTGACCACACAAAACAGTCACCTACTCAGAAGGGGCATCACAGGTAAATGATAAACCGCTGTGTAATAATTTGCAGCGCTTCTATTTTTGCTTTCGCTAGGCAAGTTACAATAAACTGTGGATGAAACAGAACTTTTCCGGTTCCATGAACTTTGTTATTGTCAATATTATTCTATACAATTTTCATTTTCCCTCTCAAAGGCGAATACAATGTATCATGTCATGATGAACTGACGGTCAGACCACAGTGACAGATTGGAATTGTCCCGACCGATGTATTCGAAAATTCCATCGACATATCGTTCGTAGTTCTCGAAATAAAATGCAGAGTCGGGATAACAACCCTTTTAAATGAAATCGGATGATTAGAGGGGGAGAGAGAGATGAGCTTATTGACATGTCAGCGTGCAGCACATTATACAGAACGTGAATTTGGAAATAAAATACGACTAGACAGATCTTCACAGGATCTTTGGTAGAATATATTTGTTGTGATGTATGTACTCCCTTGCAAACTAGTTTGGTTAAGATAATAACTGCCTCGTCAGTTCTCGAGATTCGAGTAGCGTATGGTCTAGGATGTAACTAGTTACCATGATTTTCGAGTTACAGAAATAGGAGTCAACCAAACCATTTGAACCATCTTCGTAGGTAGTAGTAGGCTTTTGAATCATCTTCGTAGGGAGTAGTAGTAGTAGTAGTAGTAGTAGTAGTAGTAGGCTTTTGTGTTCGATTAACGGATAATCTATGTGCATACTCTTGAGATTGTGGATCATCAAAACTGATTATTTTCCTTGAAACTTGAGAGAGAGATGTAATTGCTCAAATTTCTTGTCTTTCTATAATAATGTATATATGTACATAAAATCATGATGTTAGGCTAATGGAAATCTATAGAATACGTTCCACCTATCCATCTATAGAATATATTCTACAGAATACGGCTCCAAGTATAGAATACGTACAGTTTTTTCTTCGATACTTACTGTTCAAGTTTTAAGGGATGATAGAACCATGTCTCAAATAAGCCTAATTGAGCTATATAAGTGCCTTGATTCTTCATGTTGACAGTCGATGTAAGTACCTCGTCTTTGTAAATAAGTATTCATTTTATGTTTCAATATAGAATTATTAAAGATTATTTTTTCGTCTGACTAATGATTCTCCAACGCTTGGATGTTACACTGAGATGGTAGGTACCTAATTAGATGTAGACGGACTCGTGGGCGTAGGTGACTTGGTTCGTGGAGGGAGGGTAAGGTATGAAGAATTTATGGGTTTTTATTAATATTAATCTATGTATTGAAAATTTCAACAATGAATGTATTATGAATGTATGGTGAAAATAAAAAGATACAACGCACAGAAAATAGCGAAGTAAGATCGAGTAGAAATAAGGATAATTAAGCCCGACAGACCAAGAAAAGAAGAGACAATACAAAATAATGAAAACGGAAGTAAATATAAAAATAAGGGTAAAGAAAAAGGGAAATTACACAGCAGACGAGCTAACGAACTGAAGATCAGAAACAAACATGGACACGCAGACAATGTAGTATTATTGATGGATAAATTATTACACAATGGTAAATTATTACACAATGGCAAATTATTACACAAAGGTAAATTATTACATAACGGTAAATTATTACACAATGGTAAATTATTACACGACGGCAAATTATTACACAACGGTTCATCTACCAAGAAGGGGCTGGATTTTGTTGATCGGTACTTTTGCAACATGAACAACCGATGAAGTATTATTGATGGGAAAGTTATTACACAACGGTTCTTTATAGGTATTGACCACAGAAAACAGTGATCTACGGAGCAGGGGCATCTATTTTACTCCACATCAACAATTTTCCTTTAGAACTTCATTATTTGCGTTTCTTTTTGCCGTTTTAGTTACTGTTTGCCATCGGCTGTATTATTTTAGCAACATTCAACTCGTGATTTAGGTAGATACCTTAACGAGTACAGGTTAGGTACTATCCTACGGAGGGTCTGCGATTCACATAATATGTATAGAATAGTACATACCTAGTATATTATATATACTGCTGTGATCTGTAACAGAAGGGTATTCTGTACAAAATAATAAACCGTTGTGCAGGGATTCGCAGCGTTTTTTTCTTCAAGTGGTTTTTGATGGGAAAAGTGTTAGGTTCGGGTGAAAAGATATTTTTGGGGGAAACGCGAGGTAGTCGGAACCTCACTTTTAGTACTGTATTTTGAACAGTAATCCGCCGTACTTCACACTTTCTTTAGTTACAATGAACGAAAATTAATGAAACTTGGTATGTGTGCCCATTTTGATGTCTGTTAGGAGTTACTGGCAGTGAAAGGTGAAAAATATGGATTGCAATTCCCAGGACGCCGTTATCTCTAATTTTTTTGCGTTTTTAAATAGTTCTCGAACTTGGTAATTGTTTGAGGCCATCCGGAGCACTGTACGTTCAGCCCTTCGTTCACAGTGAGGCCCTGAAGTTGCACCGAAAAGCTTCGTCAACACTATCGTAAATCAAATGATGTACATCCCGCTCAGATATTATCATGGCTTGGGAACACCTGATTATAGACACGCATGGCTGTATGAAATACAGTTGGCTGTTCCGTGATATTATTTCATTTGAAGAACGATTTTGTATTTTGCTGATAGGTACTTTTGTCGCTTGGAGAAAAGTTATGCTTCACGAACAACAACAAATAATATTAATGATAGAATTCTTGAATTCACCGCATATTTATGAAAGAGAATTGCCCGGCCGTCTGTATGTATTTCTATACAGCTGGATTGGTGGTGAGTGGTTTTACTAGACGGTGTTGTTCAAGATAACAAGTGGGCGTTATGCATTTAGGACGATACAGGTACCTAGTAAGTTGGGTTACCCATAAAATCGAAATACAATGGAACAAAACGTCCCGACGCATGAAACCGCACCCTCCGACAATCGCCTGAAGGAGGAATTCAAAGGGTAACTTCCCGGTTGAACACAGTTGGTCGGGCCAGCCGGTAGGTCTATTGCCGGAGGCCATCGGATGGCCTTATGAAGACTTCACTTTCCCACCTGCGCCTCACGGTGGTGGGCGATAGGCTGTTATTTTTATGCGTCGACCCTTCTCGATGTGATCGTTATCTTCAAAACACCGGATTCGGTCCCTCCGATGAAATACTGACCTGATCCACCCCAGAACGATTCCGTTGTGATACACTGAGCATTGAAACGGTTTTGACTAACACCAGGGAAACTTGCAAGTGAGGGCCCAACGAATAAGGATGTGAGAGTAACAATGTTTAGCTTAGAATAATGGACCTTCATGGATATCAACTATAATAATAATACTTAATCCTAATCCATCCTGGATCAAGCGAGTTGAAATCTATAATATTATCTGCAAACCTCTAATGAGGGGGCCGTGATTGGAATTAACGCCGTAACGAGAACTCCGACACACCAAGCGACGATGTAACTGCGATCAGAAGTGGTTTTCACGAGGTCTAAATAAATCCGCAGGCACTCAGTAGGATCACACAGAACGGCGTGTTTACTTAAATCATGCGAAACAGAACAAACAAAACACTTCTGCGATTAATTTTCATGAAAAAACTCTACGGTTAACCCACGAAAAACAAGTCGAGTGAAATTAAATTTAGAGAATAAGGATGTGAGAAACTGAATAATGTATAGTAACAATGTTTAGCTTGATATAATTGAGCTTCATGGATATCAACTATAATAATAATACTTAATCCCAAGCCATCCTGGATCAAGCGAGTTGAAATCTATAATATTATCTGCAAACCTCTAATGAGGGGGCCGTGATTGGAATTATCGCTGTAACGGGTACTCCGACACACCAAGCGACGATATAACTGCGATCAGAAGTGGTTTTCATCAGGTCTGAAAACATATAGAAGAGGAATAAATAATCAATAATAATAATAATCAAAATCCGCAGGCACTCAGTAGGATCACACAAAACGGCGTGTTTGCTTAAATCATGCGAAACAGAACAAAAAAAACACTTCTGCGATTAATTTTCATGAAAAAACTCTACGGTTAACCCACGAAAAACAAGTCGAGTGAAATTAAATTTAGAGAATAAGGATGTGAGAAACTGAATAATGTATAGTAACAATGTTTAGCTTGATATAATTGAGCTTCATGGATATCAACTATAATAATAATACTTAATCCTAAGCCATCCTGGATCAAGCGAGTTGAAATCTATAATATTATCTGCAAACCTCTAATGAGGGGGCCGTGATTGGAATTATCGCTGTAACGGGTACTCCGACACACCGAGCGACGATGTAACTACGATTAGAAGCAGTTTTCATGAGGTCTGAAAACATATAGAAGAGGAATAAAAATAATCAAAATCCGCAGGCAATCAGTAGGATCACACAGAACGGAGTGTTTGCTTAGAACATGCGAAATAGAACAAACAAAACACTTCTGCGATTAATTTTCATGAAAAAACTCTACGGTTCACCCACGAAAAACAAGTCGAGTGAAATTAAATTGAGAGAAACGGGAAAACAAAGAAAATACACTGCCAAGGTGATGGCACAGGAGCTTCCTCGTCACAATCAGAGTGACCCATTATAAAATAGAACAGACTCGGAAGCAAAATAACATAACATTACATTACATTACATAACATAAAATTACATTACATAACATTACATAACGTGAAATATACATATTACATAACATTACATAAAATTACATGAAATATACATATTACATAACATTACGTCCATAATACATTATGTCCATTATACATAATTGCGAAAGTTATGCGTGTTTGAAGAATTTCACGTTAGCGCATGCGCAGGGCGAACCGCTGGCTCTATCATGTTGAAATTTATATGGGACCTCAATGGGCCCTACCCGCTTAATCCCTGAGAATTACATTGAAATTGGGTGAAATCTTTGGTTACTACGGCTGTAACAAGGAAATTGAATCTATTTCACGCCAGCGCATGCGCAGAGCGCACCGAGGGTCCGATCATGCTGAAATTCGTGGAACTCACTAGGCCTTGTCCAAACAAACCTTGAAAATTTGAGCGAAATTGAATGAAAATTGTGAAAGTTATGCGTGTTTGTTGAATTTAACGTTAGCGCATGCGCAGAGCGTACCGCTGGATCAATCATGTTGAAATTTGTATGGGACCTCAAGGGGCCTTATCTGCACCATCCCTCAAAATTTGAGCTGAATGAATTCAAAATCGTGGAAGTTATGGCTGTAACAAGGAAATGCGGACAGACAGACTCACAGACTCACAGACCGACAGACACGGAACCAAATTTGTTCAGTAAGCTTTGAAACGCAAAATGCAAGTGGAAATTTTGATTTCTGAAGACAAAAATTTTTTGGCTCACGAAAGTGAACACAAGGCTTCCGCTGCTTCGCAGACTCGGAAGCAATAGCGCAGCCTCCGCACTCGACGACTGTGCGGAGAGAGGGCTGGAGGCTTTCATAAAAAGATGGAATCGGCGTTTCAATTAACAGGTCCATTTGCAAGGTCCTTTTTGACGAATGGAGTTTGATGTACCAATTATTTTTCATAAAGCGGCATGTTCATTCAGCCCAAAGATCGATAAGGAGAGGTATCCTTTTGCCTGTGAACGCCTGAGGAGCGGATGTAGTAGAAGCTGGACGAAATGCAGCTTACAAAATACCAACGGATGACCTCATTACGCGACCACTCTTCCGAGCGTTACCTGGCAAAGGCTGTTAACGCGGATTTATCAGGTAATGAAATTACGCTAACAAAACACTTTCCTCGACAAAGGATCCAACGTTTACTTGGGGGTCTAAGGGAAACTGAACAAAAGCAAAATCGAATCAATAAGCACACGTACTTATCCTTACTTTTTTATCGACAGTTCATTCCATTTCATTCCATTTCATTGAAATATTATCCAAACGTCGAATAACTTATCTAGTAACATTTAAATAATAGTTTCATTTAATGTTGGTTTTTTTTGTTTATTATTTTCAATAATGAACCATTGGAATCGAGCATGAAAAAAAAAAAACATCTAACCCCCCCCCCCCCCCCCCTCAAAATTTGATGGTTTACGTTTCAAGGTATGTAGAATCCAAAACTGCAATAAAAATATTTCTGTCTGTCCGCCGTACGCCGTACTGGCCACTTTTCTTAGTTACCATGAAAAAAAAAATTGATGAAATTCGGGTTATAGGTTCCGTTTGGGGTCTGGTTGGTCCTCGAAGCTCGACGTTACTGTCAGTCATCTCTAAGGGGTTCAAAATAGGGGTTGAACATTTCAGAACGCCTATACCTTTTTTTTACGTGAATATTTTTACTGTTTTAAATAGTTCTCGAACTTACAAGTTTTTTAAGACCACCCGGAGCATCGTACGTCCAGCCGTTCGTTCACAGTAAGGCCCCGAAGTTTGCACCGACGGGCATTTTCGACAGCAGGGTGAATGAAATTGTATACATAATTAGCCCAAATCTCGTCACCAGGGACGCGCTAACAATCGGGAATTGGCCCGAGATAAAATCATTGCTAGGGATCACCTGATTATAATCACGGAGTATTAAGTCGAGTTGGTTGTTCTGTGATATTATTTCATTTGAAAAATGATGGCTCTTTTGGAGTTTGCTGGTAGGTAGTGAAACTTGAACAAACAGAATTATTGATGGGCAAGTTATTACACAACGGTTCATTATACTTGACCAGAGGGTAGGTACTGACCACAGAAAACAGTGATCTACGCAGAAGGGGCATCTATTTCACTCCACATCAACAATTTTCCTTCAGAAATTCATTATTTGCGTTTCTTTTTGCCATTTTAGTTACTGTTTGTCATCGACAGAATTATTTTAGCAACATTTAACTCGTGATTTAGGTAGGTACCTAGTAACGAGTACGGGGTTAGGTACTAACCTACAGAGGGTCTGCGATCTACATAATATATAATATACTAGTACATATTATTTAGACGGGTTATCTATACAGAGAGCTGTGATCTGTAACAGAAGGGTATTGTGTACAAAATAATAAACCGTTTTGCAGGGATTTGCAGCGTTTTTTAAATAATGTTGGTATGTTATTTACAATAATTTTGTTTTATTATTTTCAATAACGTTGGTTTATTATGTTCCATAATATTGGTTTATTATTTTCACTAATATTGGTTTATTATTTTCAATGATCCTTGTTTATTATTTTAGGAATGAACCTTTAGAATTGAGCATGAACAAGAAAAAACCCGCAAAATTGACGATTTGTATTTCAAGGACCGTAGAACCCAAAAACGCTGCATACTGTTACACAAGGGTTTATTATTCTCGGTACAGATGCCCCTTCTGCGTAGATCACTGTTTTCTGTGGACAGTACCTACCCTGGTGCTTCCCTCAGGAAAACCCTAAATCAATCCTTGGGATGGGTGGAGTAAATTCGAATAACTGGTTCTGAAATAGGAATATACCTACATAGATGTTCCTGACATGAACACAGGTACACTGACATACCCAATCAGTATCATGTTATAACAAGAAACCACAAAAGTGGTGGGAGGGGGTATAATGCTTGAGTAGAGATGGTTCTGAATAATGTTGGCCTTGGTAGGTATCTAAATGAACGAGTGGTAGAGAGGTGAATCTCCTACCGCACCTCGTTAATTAGGGCAACTTATTCTGCCGCCATCTCTACCACCGAAGTAGGCACTGCTCAAACCACCCTATGTAGTTATCGATTTTCATCAGCATCGATTTCGCAAAAATAAACGGCAACCCCAGTAAGATTAGGCTGTCGTAATAAAGAGAGAATGTGTCTTCAAATTCCAGCTTCCAGGTATGGAATGAAATTATCAAAAAGGCTTACGAGAAGGACCATATTAAGGGGTCGTATACTAGCGAGTGAAAAGGGTGTTTTTCTGAAGATACCACAACCCATCCATCCTCGAGCCTGGGGCCCTGCCAAATATTCACTTTGAAAATGACCTGGGTGGAGGTAAAGTCATTTTTTTCCAGTTAACGTCATCCTTTCATCTCGAAGAGTTTCCTTTAGTCGGTTTTTCTCGTTAGTGGTTCCATCCACCCCTTTGTTTCTATAGGTTATTTCTCTTCTTTTATCGAGCACCGTACTTTTGGGTCGTGGGGTTTTCGACGGCCGGGAATCGCTAGGCCCGTCAGGACATATCTGAGGTTTCTTTGAACTGCGAAAATCGTCCCTTCGGAGGAATCACCGGACAAGTGTTAAGAACTACATGGATATCCCGTGAGTTGCACAGGATCTATCAAGGACAGAAATCTGGGATCATAGTGAACAAGATCTGTATCATTCTCCTCCCGAGGCCCATGTGACCATGCGGTAAGTTCAATGATCATATAATAAGTTCATGTTTTCTCCTTGGAATAACCACTGGACACCCCAAATAAACTTTTCGACTGGTCAAAGGAAGAATTTGGTAACAGTAGTTGTTATGGTGTTGGAATCATAAATGAGCAACATGGAGGCGAATGGACTGCAATACTTAGCATGTTTTCTTCAAAAACTTGATTAAACAAAAGTGTGGCCGAATTTTCCATCTATCTACCTGCGCGGAAATTACTATCTATTCCCCCAATTTACTTTTATTTTCGAAATTTTCACTAGACCCTTTGATCTCTCAATATCTAAAAGTGCTGCAGTTCCTAGTGGTAATTATATTCACCAGGTTCAAGTTCCAAGACATTGTTTTTGGGTTCCCTAAATCGCACGTGAGGTAGTGCGATTCCCAATTACCCGATAGTAACGAAATGATAATAATAGTTACTACAAGTGTAGTAATATAATTATTGATACTTTAAATAGGTACTGTAATGAACCAACCGCTGCTGAATTTGGGATGATTGCATAGGAACCGTATGAATACACGGTAGGTACGTATGGATGCTACGGTTACAAGACCTCTCCTCAATCATAGACAGCACCTCCCGAAACCTAAGCATCAAGTTCGAAGGTAAGTTTTATCTCGAACTAGATGGCCGAATGGACCGGGTAGGTGGACGTAATGAGGGCCGAATGGTCTATGTACAAATAAAAAGTTACCTTCTTTTCAGACTCGAAACACTGACTTCATGTATGTGGTATGATCAGAGGATGGACCGACGTATTCCTTATGTGTCTACCCCCGTTGTATTTGTAATTCCTATAACTTTCCAAATTTCAAATGAACTATCCTCGTCATATTCAATGTTTAACGTAATTTGTACCCCCCCCTCCCCTCAACCCATTAAAAAAGCTACCAGAACTACCCTCCCGATGATTTTTATATTCAGGTTAAATTGAATGTTCAAGTTCAATATGCTCAATGTTAAATGGTTTCAATTTATGTATGTCGCTGCTCATCCTATTATCATATAGCTCTTCGAACAGCCAACGGAATTTGGGAACATAGGTACCTCAAAATTTCTGAGTTGAACGTATTCTGAAGGTTGTCCCCAGTCCTCTATAACAGCATTCCAGTTTTACATTTCCGCACATCCCTTCACAATCCTAATAAATTATTGGGAGGTGCACCGATTTCCATCCAACGAATTGATTTCCAACTTGAGAAATTTTTAATTATGTCATGTAATTTGATTATGATATTTATTAGAGCAATGCTAGACACCATAACATAAATATATATATCCTGGGACGAGCCTGATTCCATCTAACTCATTATCAAAAACTAGACTGAACTGAAAACAGAACATATTGAGACACAAAGGGATGAAGGCTATAGGCGTCGTAACAAATCAATCACGCATACATGAAATAGGAAACAATTTCACATCCATCAAAAGGTTATCTCCACTCTGAGTCCTGAATAACACATTCGAACGGAATCGAATAGTTTCATGTATGCAACACAATGTAAGCAATTTAGTGATGTCTGTTCAAACCATTCATGCGACTGTGGTCACATGATTGCACAATCCCAGACATTGAACGGAGCTACGCGATTGTTCCCAATCAACCGCGCTCATCAAACAGGTGCAGATTGGAGATGGCTCGGAGCCGATAAAGGAGTCTGCCGAAGTCCTGTTTCTACTGATCCAAATGCATAGAATTAGAAATTAGGCAACAGAAACCTAAATGTAATCTTGGAGGACTGACTGCGGTGGCGGAAGATGATCAGAACGTTCATGAAATCCAAATCTGAATCCCTTACAATATATCATTTATCCAAAATTGTAAGGTACTCAGATTATTATTACATAAAGCCGTTTATGTTAACATTGTAAGGTGACAAAAATAAAACCGTTTATTATTATTACATCCAGACTTGCCCAACTCAGTGTCCTAGTTTCATGGATGCTCAAATATCCCCCCTCCCCCCCCCCCCCCCCCCGGGCTGAGACGTTACAGAGAGATATAGGGATGGGACGTTAGGAAAAACAAATTTTACTGCAGCGTGTGATCTTTGGTTACCTCAAAATACTGGTCAATTACCAGACGTTATCAACGGCTTGGTACAGCATGGTGGTGCTGGTGGTTTTCAGCATGGCACTCCTTTTAGTTTCCCACACCATTGTACGGAGGCGCTGCACAATGATTCTATGTAATCAACATTTTTCAACATCTAGACTTTTCTAAAAGGAAACTGGGATGCCTCAGGCCCAGTATCAAGTGAACTCGTAATCAAAAGCATATGTAACCACATAATCATGTAACCCATGTGTAATCAATATCACGACTATGCCCCACACTTCTTGGTAGATAGCTGAACAAATAGCCTTGCAGAATGCCAAAAAACGCCGCTTCATTACTAAGATCTCAAATCCCACAAAGCCCAAACAAACAACCAGAGAGTAACGATGGTTTCAAAATGAATGAATGGAGAAAATTATAATTATGAAACCAACAGGATACCAAATAATATTTTGCACCCCACTGGGAGAGTTATTTATGTACATGACTTAAAATACATTTTCGGGCCGGTATTATACGTACCTTCAGGATGGCTGAAAATGGAAATAATTATATTTTTTTACAATTTTTTCTCAAAATGGTGAGTCACACTGGCAAGGAACCGCTTTGAATCCAAAGAATCTACATTTTCCCCAGAAGTTTTTTTTTTATCGCCATAAAACTTCTTCTTGTACATTCTAGATCGCCGAACCGTGAAGGACCTTCTACAAATAAAATTCGCAAACAAGAACCGGCTACGCGCTTGCAACTAAATAGCATTTGCTCAAAGCAACTACAACTCATCAAGCCTGGATGATTTTCCGAAGCTCCCAAGATTAATGTTGGTCGCTTTTCTCAAACTGCAAACAGCTACCTATTCCAACAGTCGGGAGACCGCCTTCATCCAAACTCCACACGACAAATAGTACGTCGGTCGCTTGTGTTTTATGGTTTTAGTGTTAATCACAGAGTAAAACTTAGGTAGTTTGTTTGCGTTGGAGATATTTTTGTGAATGTTGCCGAAAAAAAATTGTAATAAATCATAAAATCCAAGTAGAATTACTACAGAACACGGACTCTATCTGGCAGCACATTTTCCAACCCACATACGTAAATATTGTACAATGCCGTGCTGTTTATACTTCCCTGAGTAAGCCTTTCCAAGTGGATCTGTGCTGCAATAGGTTGCCAGCGACTTGTACATATGAATTTTTCAATTAGAAATGAGCTGCAAGAGGTTGTAGGAGCAGCTAGGGGGGATCCCGACGCGAAGCATTTGATCATACAGCTTAGGTGTGCTCACTTCATCGTAAGCTGAACTCATGTCAAGGAACAGGGCAAGGGTTGAGTGATTTTTTGTGAAGGCATTTTGGTAATGAGTAGTAAGCAGGGCAAGTGCGTCCAATGTGCTTCTCTGGGAACGAAAGCTAGATTGACTGTTACGGAGCACTCCCTGGCTCTCCAGCCACCATTGGAGGCGATTTTTTACCAGTCGCTGGAAACATTTCATGGCACACGACGCCAGGTCTATTGGGCGATATGATTTGGCCTCGGTGGCTTTCCAGGTTTTAATATAGGAACTTTAATATCAGAATACTTATGATTCTTATCATATACGCCTTCTCCCCTTCCTCTTACGCGTTGAATCGTAAGGTACGTATCCACGATGTTCTCTGGCTCAACTAAATCTTCAAAGTAGTTTTCCCCACCTAGGGAACCTCTTTCTCGTCCTAACTCTATCTTAGTTTATCATTTTTTGCTCCGCTTCCACATTTTACGACCTTGGAAACTCTAGTCCCAACTGTGGGAATTCATTTTCATTTACGCCTCACGCCCTCCTGCCCCAGTGCACGCCACTTCGTCCGTCGTGGCCGCCAGCAGAAAATACATGCACTTAGCATAATTCCAGTATTACGAGTCCCTTCTTCTCGGTCCAAAGCGAGCATAATTTTAGTATCTTCCTCTTAAAGCTCTTACTTATTAAAGTTCCTCTCTTATGCTCTCCATCTCAATGCAAATTTTCAAGCGACAAATCCGTTCTAAGGTTCGGGACCCTAGGTGTATATTCTTCCTCCAACCCCACCGCTCCATCCTTAGGCGTCAAAAATGCTACCCTCGTTTTCAGCCACTGCGAAATGAAACCGTTCTTTTTAACGGGAGGCTGTGTCGCTGTTAATGAAATTTTCAGTAAAGGGGTCACCCTGCGCAAAAACACGCTTCATACTAAATTTCCGCCACGTGCCTTTCAGACGTTCGAAACTAGCGCCGATTTTTTCTCCAGGCTTCCAACTACCTCTTTCGCCCTATAATCATCCCACTGCATCTCATGTTCTCACTTTTATCACCCCCAGCTCTGCAGATGGTACCCAAGTACTTAACCTAATAGGTACAACTTTAAGGCGACATTGTCGCGAACTTATGGTTTATTTTCTGAATGAATGATCCCTGTTGAAAATATCCAATACGGGCAGCGGCGGACCCATTGAATATTTAAATTTGTGAGGGGAGGGGGTGGGAGTAGAATTATGCCACCAGGTTAACATCCAAAAGTAAAGTGAATTCTACTGAAAACAACCTTTTGTGCGGAGCCCAACGGGCTTGAAGAAAACATGCAATGCTTAAATTCCTAAGAATTTGTTTTACATTCAGAATAACATTCAAGGTCGCTGGTTTTATACAAGTTCGGTAAGCAACTTCAACTGGGTTACTCAGGTAGTAAGCAAAACTAAGTTCAACTAGCACAACTTCTTCAAAGTGAGCTACGATTTTTGAACAATGAAAACCTCAGTAAAGTAACCGCCATCAGGCTGGGGCTTTCGCCCTGCTGCCCTGCCACCGTCCCGGACGTATCGGCTGTCCTCCAATGAGAGGATCTGAATTCAACCTGATCATTTCGCTCTTTACATGGCTACTCATTGCCTCGCTCCTTGAGTGGAGAAGGGTTCACCCAACAGCTGCATGGGTCATACTTGGGCATTGTCACCACGTGTTACGGCGGTCATCCATCCATAACCCCTTAGTTGACTGGACTACATAAGCGGCCTACATTAAAAAAGAAAAGAAAATAATTCTAAACTAGGAATACATAATACAAAAACGCTGCAAATTATTACACAACGACTTATTATTTACCAGTAGACGCCCATTCTGCGTAGAGCGCTGTTTTCTGTGGTCAATACGTGCCCTCGTAGTGCTCCCCCCCCTCCCCCCCCGAAAATCAAGAACGAACCAGCAGGGCAATATTAAAGTTTCACGAATTTGTGGTGGATTCAAAAATTCTATCATTAATAAATCGTCTGTTGTTATTCATGAAGCATAACGTTGGCTGAAGTTACAAAAGTACCTATCAACAAAACCTGACAGACAAACCAGCCTTTTATACAGCCATTGATTATAATCAGTTGTTGTTCCCTAGCAATGATATCTGGGACGGATTATACCGTTTCATTCACGATCGTGTTGCCAAAACTTTTCGATGCGAACGAACGGCTGGACGTACTACGCTCCGGGTGGTCTCAAGTTCGAGGTCAATATTTAAAAATGTAAAAAAAAAACCATACTCTTCAATTGAAAGTTTTCGAGCTATGGCTTTCTGAACATTTTTCAACCCCTATTTTTCACCCTTTAGAGATGATTGACAGTAACGCCGAGCTTCGAGGACCAACTAGACGCCAAATGGACCTACACTACAAACCAAATTTCATTGATTCTGGTTCATGGTAATTAAGGAAAATGCGCAAGGCGTACGGACAGAAAGATTTTTTATTCCATTTTCGGATTCAACATACGTTGAAAAAGAAACAATGGGATTTTTTTGTTTTGTTTTTTAAATGCTCGATTCCAAAGGTTCATTATTGAGAATAATACAACAAAATAAGGAATTCGTTCCAGTGCTACAGCACTGGGATGAATGGAACCGTACAGGAAAGTCAAAGTGAAAAAAGAAGTAGGAGAGAAGAAGAAAATGGAACTGAAAATCTTAAGTATACTTCGTTCAAGCTACTCCCGTTCCAAATACGGCGAGGTGCGAGGAAATTTCACGGTTCAAGTACCTTCTATGTCCCCTCCCCCCCAACCATCAGTGCTTCCGGTCCTTACAATGACCATCACTTTTTTTGTTGGCCTCTCTCGAGAAAAAGGAATTTCTACGGAATTGGAGTCACCCTGGTATTCTGTTTTTGCACAGCCCAACTTGAAATGGTGGTGTGACATTCGCGTTTGGAGCTTGGGATTTCGCTTCAAACACGCACTTCTTTCTGAGGACTAGAGAAAAAACATGAATTAGGTCCAACGGAATCGTTTTGGACAACCTGACCCGTTAAGAAGAAGGAAATGAATGCCGGGTGACCGAAATTTGAGGCCCACTCAAATAAATCCGACAATATAAAAACGAAGAAATCTGGTCAAAAACAATTATTGCAAAGCAAACCAAAAACAACAAGCGGGTTTAATAATGATTTCTTAGGAGTTTAACATCGCAGGAGATCGTCAAAAGTAGCTCACAGGAAGTTTCTTAAAATTTATAAAACATGGTATAGAATAGTGGCGTGGGACAGAAAAAACTAGCCTACCTACTACCTGAACTTCAAAAAAATATTTTCGCCAAGATATTAAGTATCTATGTGGAAATTTGATCAAATTCTGAATAAATTCGGAACAACAAAAATGAGGGTTTACATCACAATCTTAATTTATAACAGTTATTTGAACAGGTAGATTACCAAAACGTTCAGAGAGCATCTCATTGTTACATTTGGAGTTTGGTTTATTATTTTCAATTTTTTTTTTTAATCCCATTTTCGGCCTCTACTTACCATGAAGTGCAAATCATCAAATTTTGTTAAGGCGTTAAACATTTCTGTCCGTCCGCCGTACGTGGCTGTTATTTTAGCTTTTGTTGATAGTTCACGGCTTTCCTAGGAGAAGGAAGAGGGTAGGTAATGATCACAGAAAACAGTGATCTACGCAAAAGAGGTACGCATCTACACAGGAAGGTAATCAACCGTTGTGTAACAATTTGCAGCGTTCTAATACAGACTGAAGCGTAGTAATACAGATGAATTGAGAGGGAACGTTGCTTCGTGAATGGTTGGAAACCATGGTTGGACCATTCCAAATGGGAACCCCTATTATTTTCAAATATCCTGCACATACAACAACTCGTACCGATCGTTTCTGAAATCGTGCATAATCAACCTAGTTGATAATTATGAACCTATGATTCTCCCTATCTCGTCGGTTTCCAGATTGTTCATTTCATTATATATTCCCCCCATAGTGTGCTTATTCATTTCAGGTAATATTACATGAGATGTCGCTTGGAACTGCGAAGCGCTTCTGTTTTAGACGTAACGTTCCGAGAGCAAAGGGCTTTATGTGACACTTACTTGAGGCATAAAACGTGCGGTTAATGGATTTTCCGAACGTAGGCATTCGTAAGTATGTAATCACCCCCCAGGAGATATGCATTTTACATCGCTGACGTTCGATAATGCTCCATATCATTTTATGGGGAACCGAGTACCTAAGCTCGAGGAGACAATTTGCTTGATGCAGTAGGTAGAAATAATTATATTTCAACCTAAGAGTATTATTAATTATAATCCAGGCTATCGTATGAATGAAATTATCGTTTTGTGTGTATCAGAGTGAGGTTTAAATGACACCCATACGCGAATATTGTATGATATACATACAACGAAGGTGTCCCACACCCTTCATTTCCACTACATTCCGCATAAAAAAAAGCTGCAAATTATTACACAAAGGTTTATTATTTACCTGTAGATGCCCCTTCTCAGTTGGCACGCGGGTGAGTACGATACATACTTGAGCAATAATCAGTTCATGACCCTCCCATCAGAAGATCCATAATGCACTTTCGAGGGTGGAAGAGAGACAAGTCCCAAAGTTCCAAGAGCACGTACGAAGGGCGGAGGATCGGTCGAGTAAATAGAGTATAGTATAGTTGTATAGGCCTATAGGCGCATCTCACCCAAAGCTTCGCGTACGGAGGAAATTAATTCAGTAGAGAAAATTCCATTTCCTATCAAGCTACCCGTCATCGTAGAAGGGGGAAACGACTGACGAAACTGTACACCCCTGGCCTTGTCTACGTGTTGATAAGTACTCGACAAACTCCCCAAACCAGACACAGAAGTTCGAAATTCCATTTATAATTTAATTCGGCTTACCGGACGGTCGGAAAATCGGAAATTATTTCTGTGATTGAAATGTTGCGCCGGGGTGAGGCGCGAGCTGAGGTAGGAAGTCCTATTTATTTAATCTTGATGGAAGGGGCTGGGGAGTGTTCATCGGAGAGCATGTCGAACAGCCTTCCTCGTTGCTCCGAAATGCTGTCAGGTGCCAATTGCGGAGCTCATGTCCAACCACAGTTGATGAACAATACGAAGTGAAATATACTTCCAACAATGTTCTTGAAGCAAAATGGCATACTGCGTGGAACAAAGTAAAACCTCTGCCCCGAATGACTGTTTACTTTCTCTTATACTTACTTTCATGGAAAGCTTGCTATATCGCTTAGGTAGTTCCAGAAGCTATTCCCCATTGGGGCACGTAGTACACAAGGAATATTTCTTAGGAGAAACACGTGCGGCGTAGACTGATCAAAAAATCAAATTTTGATGAAATTACAAGAGCCCACTCAGTGATCACCCAGCTCCTCCCAAATTTCGGCAAGCTCATTGCAACACTTCTTACCAATCGTTGTGGGCGTTTCATGATTCACGGATATTTGTACAGGAACACCAACAGACCGAACCATGGGAATAGTATACCTAATAGAACTGCGTGTTTTAAGAAGTAATCTCTTCCTTGTGCGTTTAAGGGTTACCTCAAAGATACATACATTTTAGATACTTGGAAAAACTACCCAGTTTTTGGGAACTCGGAAAACAAAAAAGTCGCAATTTCTAGAAACTGATTTTCCGCTTCACGGAAAAACGTTGAACCGTGGATATATATTGGGGCTAGATTTTGGCAACAGGGGTGATTTCGGCAGGGCGAGGTTTTGATAAATTGAGAGCTTTCCAACGAGTGGTTAACGATTTTCGTGGGATGTTAACTAATGGAGAACTACAATTCCCTGGCTGTACGTGAAAATCATTAGACATTGAAAATCATTAGAAAATGAAAAAAAAGAGCAAATGAATATCATTAGACTAACACAAAATCTGTCGTGCAGCAAAACTCGGCCTGATCCCCAGGAGAAAAGAGTTTTTCGTAAATCTACTAAATATTTGTACAATATCTACTAAATAATATTTGTACAATAATATTGTAGTGATTGGGAGTCGGATAGACGAGTCGATCGCATTTGAGAGAATGGTTGTTTATTGATGGCACCCTGGCTCTTTTATATTCCCCTGACAAGACCAGAGGGGGGTCGGGGGGTCCCCACTCTGGGTTACAGCATGTTCAGACACAAATTGAGTTGTGGAGGAGCAGCCGATCACAACACTGCTCCCCCCAGAATTTAAGTAATTTTCAATTTCAATTAAATTTTGTTGTTGTCGCTGTGGCGGTGGCCGGGCGTGGGAGGTGCGTGTGTTGGTTCCGTTTGGGCTGTCCGGGTGGCTGCTGTGGTCGATGTCGTGGGGCGGCGATGGGTTGCGGTTGATTAGTGGCGTGGGTGCCGGTGCGGGCGCGAAATGTCCCGCCGGTGCCGTATGTGGTTCGTGCGGTAGGTCGGGCGCTGTGGTCGGGGGCGTTGCGGCGTTGGCGGCGGTGCCGGCTTTGGCGACGTCGGCCGTGCCGGAGGCGTGGCGAAGGTAGACGTGCCGAGGGTTGGGGTTTGCGTGGCCCGTTCTGTAGTCGCTACGAGGGCCTTTGCGAGGCTGAGGGCGTACGTTGATTTCGTGGTGACGTCGGGCGAGGCTTGGACTGCGGCAGTGTGTTGCTGGGGGCGGCGTACCCCGTGGATGCAGCAGTCCGAGCACGTCCCTGCGTACGGCGGGAGTTGCAGGGTGACGGTTGTGGTTGACGGGGCGGTCACCGTCATAACCGGCGTGCCTGGCGTGGTAGTCGACGGGCGTGGAGTCAACGGGCGGATGCCCGGCGGTAGCTGACGCGTGGGTGGTTGACGCTGCTGCGTCTTGTTGTCCCGGGGCCGCGCGTGGATAGGTATCGCGCCGGCTTTCGATATGGCCATAGCCTGACGGATGGGGATCGGGCCATACCTGCCCGGTGGTTGCGGCCGAGTTGGCTTCCTTTTCGCCGGAGCCGGAGGAGACGGCGTGACGGCGAGGTCTCGTAGGAGCTGTGAGGCGGTAGGTTGCTTCGGCGACATGGCGTTGTAGTGGTTGATGTTCGTGGGCGGCGCTCGTCTTTATAGTCGCTGCCGTGGGGTGGGGTGCGTTGGTAGGCGTGTTGGGGGTGTTCACTGTGTGCGTGGGTGGGGGTGCCGGCTTACATCGGTCGATTGAGACTGATGGTGTGCGTCGATCGTCCGTGAGGTAAGTTATTGTTTTTCCATCGTTTGTCAACACCTGATGGGGGCCGGTGTAAGGTGGCTCGAGTTTACCCCTTGGCGTGTCTACGCGCACGTACACATGGGTCGCTGTGCGCATAGTTGCTGGCACGTATGACTGTGTGTAGTGGCGGTACGATTCGTTGGTGCGTAGGGGCACAGTTGATGGTGGCGGTTGAGTGAACAGATCTCCTGGGAGGCGTGGCGTGGCCGAGAAGAGGCGTTGGGCCGGTGAGTAGCCGTCGGGGCCCGGGCGGTTTCGTAGGCCGAGGAGGAGGCCGCTAAGTTGGGTGGCCCATGTGCGGGAAGTGGCTGTTGCGAGAATTGCGTCTTTGAGGACCCTATGTAGTCGTTCGACGAGGCCGTTGGCTTGAGGGTGGTAGGTATTTGTATGGTGTACCTCCGAGCCTATGGACGTGCAGTATTTATGGAATTCGGCTGAGGTGAACTGGGTGCCCTGGTCAGTGGTAACGCGTGCCGGGGAGCCGTAGCGGGCGATCCAGTGGTTGTGTAGGGCCGTAATCACTGCGTCGGCGGAAATGGTCGAGAGGGGTGCGCATTCAAACCAGCCAGTGGCGCGGTCAATCATTGATAATATGTATTTTTTAGTAGCCGATGGCGGTAGCGGGCCGAATAGGTCGATATGTAGGTGTTCGAGTGGCGCGGCGTCGGGAAATTCGCCGAGGGGAGCCCTGATGTGTCGAGTTGTTTTCGCTCGGTTACAACTCGGGCAGGCGCGGGTGAACAACCGTATCGACGAGGTCATGACGGGCCAATAATATCGAGCGCGGATGAGGGCTGTGGTGGCCTTTATCCCCGGATGTGTCATCCCGTGTATGTGTTTGAAAACCGCGAGGCGTAGCGGCGTAGGGATGTAGGGGCGAGGCGAGGCGTCGGTAGTTTCGCACATGATCTCGTGGCCTTGTATTCGGTGCGGTGTGAGATTCATTGTAGCGATGTGGTCATCGGCGGCTTGTGCGTCGGCTAACTGTTGTAGCGTGAAGGGGGTGCCGTAGTCTGTGACTGCGTGGGCCATGTTGGCTGTCGGTGGGAGTCGCGAGAGGTAATCGGCGACGATGTTTGTTGGGCCCTCGGCGTACCTGATGTCAGTTGTGAATTCTGATATAAATCGAAGGTGCCGTAGCCGTGTTGGTGGGGCCGTATTCGATTGTGTCGCTAGTGAGGTTGTGAGGGGCTTATGGTCCGTATATACGGTTAGTGGGCGCCCTTCGATTTGTTGGCGAAAGTGTACGATGGCGAGGTAAATAGCCAGTAGTTCGCGGTCAAATGCGCTGTAGTTACGTTGAGCCGGGTTGAGAGTGCGTGAGAAGAAACCTAGCGGGCGTAAGTGCGTATTGTCGATGAAATGCAGCGCTGCGCCGACGGCGAAATCCGACGAGTCCGTGTGTAGGACGAGAGGTTGGGTCGGGGCCGGATGGGCGAGTGTGACGGAGGTTTCGAGTAAGCGTTTTGCGCGGTCGAATGCGTCAGCTGCGTCGGTGGTCCACGTGAGCGTGCGTTTGTCCTTTTTCTTCGCGTCGGGTGGAATCATTTCCACTAGGGGGCGGAGCGTAGGTGCGGCTCGTGGTATCGCTCGGTGATAGAAGTTAATGAGGCCGAGGAATGTTCGAAGCTCGTGCACGGTAGTGGGTCGCGGGAATTTCTTAATGAGGTCCGTGCGTTCCGGTAGGGGTGTTATCCCGTCGGCTGAAACGTTGTGGCCGAGAAATTTGACTGAGGGCCGTGCGAGCTGGCATTTGGCTGTATTTATTTGTAGGCCGTATTTAGCGAGGGTCTCGAGGAGCGTGCGTACGTGGGTGTAGTGTTCAGACGGGGTGGCCGAGGCGACCAGTATGTCATCGAGGTAACAGTACACGAAAGGTAGGTTGCGTAGGACGTGGTCCATGTAGCGTTGCCACGTTTGCGCTGCGTTTCGTAAGCCGAAATTCATTCGCTTGAATTGGTAGGCGCCGAAGGGTGTTAAGATCGTCGTTTTTGGCACGTCGCGTTCGCTGATTTTGCAGTGAAAAAATGCACGGGCGAGGTCGAATGTGCTGTACACTGTAGTCCCGTACAGGGCCGTTGTAAAATCGTGTAGGTGTGGGACGGTGTAGCGATCGGGCACAGTGAGTCGGTTCAGCGCTCTGTAGTCACCGACGGGGCGAATGTCACCGTCGGGTTTCGGAACGATGTGGAGCGGGCTGGACCACGGCGCCTCCGAAGGTTCGATGACCCCCGCCGCTAGTAATTCGCCGAAATGGGCCTTCGCTTTCGCGTATAGGTCCGGGGATAATCGGCGAAGTTTCGCGTGACACGGGGGGCCCTTCGTGACGATGTGATGTTCGACAGGAGCATCGCATGGTGTCGATGAAGGTTTGTAGGCGTCGAGGAGGGCTTGAAAACGGGGCTCGTTCGCTGTTGTCGTACAGATGGACTGGCTCGGAGGTACGAGGTCTACTGTCCCGGTGATGTACCGCTGCGTGGCCGCGTTGATGAGTCGGGCGTTGGGTAGGTCAACGAGTAGGCCGTGGTACGTCAAGAAGTCGGAGCCGAGGATCGGGGTTGATACGTCGGCGACTGTGAAGGTCCACTCGTACGGAGGGAGATCTGGTAGGTGTACCGATGCGGAGTGTGTGCCGTACATCTTGATCTCGGTGCCGTTTGCGGCACGTAGAGCGCTTGGACGTGTTGTTTTTCGGTTGAGCAGGGTGTTCGGGACGATCGAGACGTCGGAGCCGGTGTCCACGAGGAAGTGTAGCGAGGTTTTTTTACAGCGGATGAAGAGCCGAGATGTTGGTGGGTTGCGCACGGCCGTTACGGCTGGTCGGGCCGTGCGTTGTCGTTTCCCGTCGGTTTCGGGCGCCAGGTGCAGGGGCTGCGGCATTTCTGTGCTCGTGGGCCCCATGTGCGGTGGTAGAAACATAGCGTGTTCGTTGTTCGGCGTGTGTTCGTCGCCGGCTGTGTCGGAGATCGCCGTTGTCGTCTATCGTTGATCACTTCGACCTCTTCGGAGACGGTAGCCACCCGAGGAGGCGGGGCGAATGGTAGGAGGCGATCGGCGAGCGCAGCGAGTTTCAATATGTCGGGTTCGTCACGGGCCGCTATGTGTAGACGTATGCTCTCGGGTAGGGCGCGGAGGAAGAGCTGTCGGACGAGCGGTGCGGGTGTGTCAGCCGGAAGTGCTCGGGTGAGTCGGCGAGCGAGGATCGACGGTAGTTCGTCGTCGGATGTCGGCTGGAGGAGGGCGGTGAGCCGTGAACCATCGGAAGGTGCGTGTGTCGCTAGAAGGCGAGTTTTGAGCGTCTGGTAACTACTGGTGTGCGAGGGGTTGATGTCGGCGCATAGATCCGCTTGTCGAGGTTCGAGGGCGAGGAAGGCTCGGGCGAATTTCGCATGTGGCGTCGTGAGGCCTTCGTGTGCGAGGATGAGCTCGAGTTGGGCGAACCAGACGTGCGGGAATGCGGGGTCGAACGGCTGGAGCTTGAGAATCGAAGGAGCGCTCGCTTCGGGCGTTTTTTGCGGTTTCTGCTCCGTCATCTTCGGTTTTCTCTTCGGTGCCAGTCCGGTGAGGTGTCAGCTTGAAGTGTGCTCGGCGCCGGCGTCCGTTTCCTTATATAAGGATCGGTGATGGTGGGGCGAAGTAGCGGGAGGCGCTGCGATAGCCGTCGAGGCGGGCGTCGGAGTGGGGCGCCGCTGTGGCGTCGGTGGGGGCCGCGCGTGGTGGGGCTCGTTGAAGCGGAGACGGAGGCTGCGACGCTATCAAACGGCGGGCGCTGGCGGTGGAGCTCACACGTCGGATGTCACCAGTGTAGTGATTGGGAGTCGGATAGACGAGTCGATCGCATTTGAGAGAATGGTTGTTTATTGATGGCACCCTGGCTCTTTTATATTCCCCTGACAAGACCAGAGGGGGGTCGGGGGGTCCCCACTCTGGGTTACAGCATGTTCAGACACAAATTGAGTTGTGGAGGAGCAGCCGATCACAACAAATATCTACTAAATATTTGTAAATATCTACTAAATATTTGTACAATGATTATAAAAATCTTAGTCACAGCTATTTTTGAAATATGGTCATTCTTACCCAGCACTCCGACTTAACAATGGTTAAGATATTGGTCTGAAACACGGAATTTTATCTATCGGTATCGCGTAAAATGCAAAATCAGTTAATAATATGATGAGGTGTTTTATGGAGTTATGGTAGCCACTGTGGGTGGGAGGACGTTGGCGGCGTAAGACCACGGTAAACAGAGCTTTCCAACGAGTGATGATTTTCGCGAGATGAATCCAACGGAGCTGCATTTATGCAGATACGTGGTGTATGTGCAAAAACATTATTAATCTGCGTAACACATTTTCTGTCGTGACCCAAAACTGGGCCTGATCCGCGGATGAAAAACATATGGCCATGTTATAAAAATGAATCCTATATCCATGTTATAAATGAAACCCGTGTAATATGAGGAAAAACACGTAGGTAGTACTTATCTAGGAATAATGCAAGGATAGATCCTTTAGGTTACAACGTTTTCATAAAAATATCGACGACCAAAGAAAGACATGAAAAATAAGTAAACCATAGTAGAGAATAGTGAAGAGTGCACGTTTAATGATAAGAGCATCACACGGGGAGTAAATGTGAATAACACATGAAGAAGCTTTCACCAGAACATGGGAAGTGTGGTTAAGGATTCTGGTAACGAGTGTCTCGGAGATGTAGTTAATTACAAACTGAAGATTAAAGAAAAAGAATCTCTAGCGCGACTTTTTTGCGTAATCACGGAAGACTTGATCCAGCAAAAGATTTTAATAGTAGGGGAAACGTACGCGTGCTGTACTCTTTTCCGGTTGGGCCGATAGAAGCTCTCAGACGCGACTTCAATGGAAGAAATAAGTCGAGTGCAAGGGTGTTTAGTTCACTAATGAGATGGGGAGAGATGGCTCTTTTGGGGAACGGCCCACGACGAAATGCAGTGGAACAAAGGTGCTCTGTCTATTCAGAGCAGTTTCTTTCATTTTGTGTGGTAGTTGGAGGGAACAGGTTTCCTACCGGCAGACAAATCGTTAATGAGACGGAGTAAGGCCGCTGGGGTAGTGAAAGTACGACATATAAAGGCCACATAGTGTAAATGTAAGTCGTACTTGCACGAATGTTTCTCCATTTATTAATTTTTTGTGGCTTCAGTAATACTTTCAGACTTTAATACACAAAGCGAAATATTCAATACAACTTAGTAGGTAATGAATGATCTTCATGATAATGATTTCACGAGTCTGTCATGTATCAGATTCACAGCGTCACAATTATTGAGTCGTAGATGGATTTCTTGCGAGGTGATTAGTGAGTCCAGGATGAATGGTTGTACGATGATTTTGAGTGCTTCGTTGAAGAGCTTCCTACGAGCTTCAGTTTAGTTACTTAGGCATTCCATTGTGATGGGAGCTTCGTCTTACCGAACATGGTTGGCAAAACTCATTGTCAGCATTCCCAGTTTTGTGGAGATAATATGCTTTCATACGAATTAGAGTGGAAGACCCTAGTTGCTGCATGTTTGGCATAAATATGGTAGTCCACAATTAATACTGTTGCCAACTATTTCTTTGTGGCTCCTTAACCAGACGAATCTAGTTTCGGTGCCTTCGTTTGTAGATCAGTCGCACGGTTTCCGGCTCCAAATTCCAATCTGTAATTTGGCTATTGGGGGGGGGCTGACTGACCATAACTTGGCCAGCACAGATTGATAATCGGAAATTTAAACCGCTTGGCTTGTTGCACTTGTTCTATCCGTGCAGGTACATCTAGGCATAACCCCAGCGGCGAATCTGGTAGACTTCTTCATTGGACTACTAGTTGCAACATCCATATTATTTAACCTCTTTTTGTCTGGTAGACTTCTTCAGCTGAATCAGGTAGTTCAGTAGTCACTGTGCGGAGCCATAGAACATCATAGTCCGCCAGATACTGAAATGAGGTGTTGGATTGTTGAAAACACGCAACTTGAAGATGAAAACTCTCTACTTTCTTTTTTTCCGATATTCGCTTGTTAGAATATCGAAGGAGAGTTGAGCAATTTTAGTGAAAAACAATCGTGTTGTGGCTGTACACAAGGTAACAGGATGCTAAAGTACGCGCCTCATATGTAGAGGTGGGTCCTCAGGTTCCGCATGTATGTAGGGCATTAATCGGCATAGATGAAAGTGAAACAAAAACACGGCGTAGTGCTTTTGATCAGATTGTGTTCAGTTGTCCAGTCTAGGATTCACGGTGAGAACTATCCAAAAAGTTGCAATATGAAGTGTGTAATTTATACAGCTACATGACCATGGCGTCATGCGACTTTTTATCATCTAATAATGATTAACAGGGCGTTTTCCACGTTTCACGAGCGTCACGGCTTCATGAAATTGCACCATCGAAATTACATATCGTTACTATATTATTGTTATGTTACTATGTACATGTGCAACCAACATTATGTTACTATGTTGGTTGCGAGCGTCACAAAACGATATAAATAAAGAGCCCAGGAAAATAGTTTCGTTATGCCTGCAGACATAAGGTGAAACAAAACGTTTTCAACTTTTGATGCATTAATGAGCTGCAAAATTTCCATTGACGGAAATTTTGGCGAAACAAATGTTAATCTTTATTTTAATTGTATAAGGAATTTCCTCATTTTATTTTAAAGGATAATTAATTTAATTTGAAAAAAAAGGAAATGTTACTTGTAAATACAAAAATAAGGAGAAAATTGTATGCAAGCGTGAAAACGCAGCAAATCCCTGCACAACGGTTTATTATTTTGTATAGAATACCCTTCCGTTACAGATCACAGCTCTATGTATAGATAACCCGTCTATATAATATGATATGTACTATTCTATACATATTATGTAGATCGCAGACCCTCCGTAGGTTAGTACCTAACCCCGTACTCGTTACTAGGTACCTACCTAAATCACGAGTTAAATGTTGCTAAAATAATTCTGCCGATGAAAAACAGTACCTAACAAAAAGAAACACACATAATGAATTTCTGAAAAGAAATTGTTGATGAGGAGTGAAAAAAGTTGCAAAAGTACCTACCATCAAACTCCAGCCCCTTCTACGTAGATGGTATAATGAGCTGACACTTGAACCGTTGTGTAATAATTTACCGTTGAGTAATGATTTACCGTAGTAATAATTTACCCATCAATAATACTTCAACGTTTGTTCAAGTTTCACTACCTACCAACAAACTCCAAAAGAGCCATTATTTTTCAAATGAAATAATATCACAGAACAACCAACTCGACTTCATACTCCGCCAATATAATCAGGTGATCCCTAGCAATGATTTTATCTCCGCCAATTTTCCTATTGTGGGCGCGTCTCTGGTTACGAGATTTGGTTTGAATTGTATACAATTTCATTCACACTGGAGTCGAAAATGCCTGTCGGTGCAAACTTCGGGGCCTTACTGTGAACGAACGGCTGGACGTACGACGCTCCGGATGGTCTTAAAAAACTCGCAAGTTCAAGAACTATTTAAAACCGTAAAAATATTCACGTAAAAAATGGTATAGGCGTTTTGAAAATGTCAACCCCTATTTTGAACCCCTTAGAGATGACTGACAGTAACGTCGAGCTTCGAGGACCAACTAGACCCCGAACGGAACCTATAACCCGAATTTCATCAATTTTCTTTCATGGTAACTAAGAAAAGTGGCGCGTACGGCGTACGGCGTACGGCGGACAGACAGAAATATTTGTATTACAGTTTTGGATTCTACATACCTTGAAACGTAAACCATCAAATTTTGAGGGGGGGTAAGAATTTTTCTTTTCATGCTCGATTCCAATGGTTCATTATTGAAAATAATAAACCAAAATTGAGGGACTATTTTTTGTATGGGTGCCCGTGACACGTCATCGCCGTGCCGTCGACGACTACATTCTTCAACGCCGTCGCCATTACCAATCCACCTCGTGCCTCACGAAGTATACCCCCCCCCCCCCGCCACTTCTCTTAGAAAATTATAATTCTTCTCCACTTCGGCCGAAGCATACAACCAATATCCAAAACCTATGGGACCTCCTGGACAGCTTATCCGAACTTCCATCCATTCCTAGCAGCATACCTGGAGTTCTGGACGACGACAGAGAGTGGGATCGTACAGTTTGAGATACTTCAACTGTCTACTCGCGACTTAGCAAAGAGTTCCAACTTTGTAGGCCAATTTTCTTCCTCTAATCCGATACACTTTGCGGGGGCAAAGGGGTTGCAGATGAAATTAAGATACCCAATTTAGCACACAAAAATATATTCTAACAAAATTAAATGATCGTTGAGCTAACAGCCAAGAGAAGTTAAATTGAATCTTATTCTTACAAAAATTCTAAAGAAAGCTTTCTTTTCAAATAGGTATATTAACATGAATAAATGACTTATGACCGGTTCGGTCTACAGGTGAAGGTTCCCGACGACCGATTCGCCCGTAAATGTATGCGTTGCGACGCGAAATTATCGAGAACACAAATAGACACAAACACATTTCCTTTTGTTGTTCAAATTCAATTAATTATCTTTAAAATAAAATGAGGAAATTCCTTAACAATAAAAAAAGTCACATGACGACATGGTCAAGTAGCTGTATGAACACACTTCATATTGCGACTTTTTGGAAAGCTCTCACCGCGACCATCCAAGTGAGGAAGGAAGGAGAGAGAAATCGATGGTATGCCATTTCGCGAGAAAAATAAATATCCCATTAAAACACCATCGGGCAATGAAGTTGAATTGGGAGGTCGGAGATTAACGCGCAGTAGAATCATCAAGTTTTTTGGTATCCCTTAAACAAGCAAGCTAAATTCGAACTGCCACATTAAAGACATGTAGCAGAGTGCGGAAAAACATCTGAACGTGATGTCTCACTGATATTTCTTGGAAAGCGGATCCAAAAATCTCTATTTTATATTACATTGCTACCATTCGCAGCAAACCCCTCCCACCCATCCTTTTATGACGCCATGCGGTTTTTTCTCATACCTGTCACGGCTTACCCGTATTTCCAGCTAAAACTTGGTACAGCGGGGTTATGAAGGGTAGGTACTGACTCCGATTTTGAGGTAAAAGTAGGAATTTCAGTCCCAAGCCACTTCCTCATTTAAGAAATGAGGTTTATTAAAAGCCATCCGTTACACAGGATGACTTGTGGAGCTGCAACAAACTTCTATGTCAGTAAAAGTCTCTCAGAAAAGTCACCAGCCCATATTATTTAACCTCTATCTATCTCATATAAATATGTAGCGCTTTCACTTCTTCCAGTAGGTACAGTAGCCTCACTTATCCCCAGAAGAATCAATACCAATGCCATAAAGAAACTGAACCCAGAAAATACTATAAGTGCTATAATAAGTATCATTTACTTAAATTAATTTATTTGTCGTTTCTTTCCCAAAGGCGTATTAAATTAATTAAGTTCCCCCATAATGAGGGCACAACACCGTAATATACGTCTACGTCATGTGCAACATTAGCGGATTTTTTTTTTTAACTGCCAGTACCCCCAGCCCTACCAGTATATCGAGTGTTGTACTAACCGATACTTCTTATACTACCTACCTATCGAGTGTACGATCCTGGGAACAACACCCATAACGACGCTAAAAGCGAACGAGGGAAATAAATAACGGATGTGCACTAAAATCGCATGCGGGAGTACGTCTGAGTATGCATTCGATATAATATGGAGGCAGTAGAATGTGAAATTACGAATTCAAACCGACCTTAGGGCAGCTAGACCGTTGATGAGCACCTGTACTCGTAAAAGACCGGTAAAAAGAGTTTGCAAAGGGGTCGTTCGATAAATAAATAGAAGCAATCAATATGTAATAAGCCACACATCTTTATAATTTCCCTCGGGAGCGGCAGCTGTACTGGAGCCGTAGCATTTACCGGTGAGTGGATTCCAACAGGTAGAAAACGCTGTTGGGAGGGCTTATCTAGGGGATATTGAGGAGTCGACGGCTTTCCATAGCAATCATAAAGCTGGGATGCGATGTATTTCAGGCCCCAAACCGTACGTTGCACGGGGTTAACAGCGACGTGCAGGGTTGAGAAGAAACATTAGAAAATGCATTTCAATTTTACTGGAAATAGTCGCTGTCAGTCATTCGTCGTAAAAATTACATTAGTAGGAGGAATTGAAGGAGAGGGAAAACTCGTGTGTAAAAGGCGAAAGTTGAACTCGATCCTGATTAAATTCACACAAATTAGTCTAAGGGGCAACAAGCACTTATCATTATACTGTAAATATTAGCTCATTACGACTGTTATTTTGTATACGACTATTTTGCTTGCTGCAAGGATTTCCCTGCTCAAAGACACAACTGACTACATTTGTCACCGACGCGTTACTAATGCGAGGGGAAAGTTTGGTTTAGGACAACTCGGTAGATAATATTATAAAAAGTGTCGTTTGATGTCTCTCCGTGCATCCCAAAAGCTGGCACGCTATAACTGTGACGCTTCGAAAATTTTAAGAACCGATATCAAATTGAAGATAGCAGCGCTCCTATTGGAGTTTTCGCCAAATGGACAATTTCAATCGATCGAGCAGGTAAAAAATAAATAAAAACAAAAAGCCCTGTCGTGAGTCCCTCCCGGGAACACTCCTATACTATTAAGTTCTCACCAACATTCAAACGCCAAACTAAAGCTCCGTAAATAAAGATATGAGTGGGGACAGGCGACAGAACCCAGGGTTACTCAACCTGGGGCCCCACTACCAGCTCCCTGCAAGGAGCTGGAGGGAGAGGCCCCCAAGTACTATAAAACCCCGGATCCTGGCGCTCAAGCTTCATTCGACACTTCCTCTAACCAGCTCTCTCTTCTCTCTCTTACCTTCCCTCTCAGATGATCGGTTGACTACAGCCGCCTGAGAATTTCACCTCCTCTCTCCTCCTCCTTGTCTAGATGATCGGTTGAATACAGCCGCCTAGACAAGGGACCTCTCCTTTCCTCTCCTTCACCTAGATGAACGGTTGACTACAGCCGCCTAGGTGAAATTCCCTCATCCACCTCTCTCTCCTCCAAAGTCGTAGATGTTCGGTTGACTACAGCCGCCTGCGACTTTTCCTTCTTTACCTAAATTCACTCACTCACCTTCCTTCCACACCGCCGTGATGAAAATTCTAAATTCATCACAAGCCCTGAACTGCATTCAACTCAAAATGGCCCAAATCGGACTTATGTCATCACAACGAAAGCACCGATATCTGTTTGATTTGATTCACTACTGAACAGGAAACGCAAAGGCTTATCATCCTAGATATATAAATCAACCGTTGATCGTCCACGTTTCTAGTTTCTGTACGATTATAGCTCGGCGCTAATAGCAGCTTATGCCCTCCAGTCTCCATCCATTACGACTCCCTCTCCCGCAAACTGATCCATCTCTACCTCTAATGGCTGGCCGCTTTGGCAGCTTGATTAGCGCAGCACGTTTTAGGGGGTTCCAACCGGTATTTTCAGTCGAACGTATAGGAGGATACGGGAGGAAGGTTTTCTAAAATACTACGGGAATAAGGCCCGAAAATCCCACCAGAGGCCCCGTTGCCTCCCTTTGACGACCACCGATTGAATTTTTCATGAGGCTCCCTCCCATTTACGGCAAGCAGCCCCCTTCCAAAAACGGACCGAGAATCAACCAGTAAATGTCCAACTTACGTTTTTGGCTCAATTTCCTTCCTCAACATGGATCTTAGTGGAGGTGAGAAATGCCTTAGGTAATGGATTACTGTCTTCAAATCACAACACTAATGAAAAATCCAGTTATGAAGTATGACCAAATGAGTGTTTGTAGGTAACCCCTTCAAAACCACTACACTATCAGACATTTCTAACAGTTTTTCAGGATTAAACCCCCAGTTTTGAGCCATTGTGGTCATTCGGTTTACTCATTAAACTAGGATTTGTGTTCATAAAGAATCATTAATAGCAACTCACCATTCTTATCAGCAGTGGTAATGCTGAAGCAGAAATTCTCATTACGGAGTCAAGTCGAGCTCAACATAAATGTGAAACTACAACATCTTCTTCGGCAGAGGTAATTTATCATGAACAGAATAAGTTCGTTCTCAACATCTTGATGAGAATGCTCATTACAATTGAGGTAATGTGATTCTCATGAAACCTGTTTTAGGCCCTGAACATTTTCTGACCAAGGATTTTCAATGAAAATCAGGTTCCCATAAAGCAAGATTCCAGTGCTAAGTACGGAGTACAAGAGGGGACAGTGTGTGATGTCAGAGCGACAGAAGGCATTTGAAAAGTGAAGCCTCATTTATAGGGATAATAAGACAGATAATAAGAGCAGTCCGAAATAGTAATAATTGTCACTGTCGTAAGAACTAAAACACAACTATAACACACACATGGTTTTATTTTGGTTTATTATTGACAATAATAAACCTTTAGAATCGAAGAAGAAAAAAAAACGCTGCAAATCCCTGCACAACGGTTTATTGTTTTGTACAGAATACCCTTCTGTTACAGATCACAGGTCTCCGTATACATAACCCTTTTATATAACATATGTAATATTCTATACATATTATGTAGATCGAGGCCCCTCCGTAGGTTAGTGCCTAACCCCGTACTCGTTACTAGGTACCTACCTAAACCGTTGTGTAATAATTTACCTGTACAGTTTCCCCTTCTACGGAGATGGAATAATGAACCGTTGTGTAACAATTTGCCCATCAATAATACTTCAACGGTTGTTCAAGTTACAAAAGCACCTTTCAACAAAATCCAGCCCCTTCTTGGTAGATGAGCCGTTGTGTAATAATTTACCGTTGTGTAAAATTTGCCATCATGTAATAATATTTACCCATCAATAATACTTCAACGGTTGTTCAAGTTGCAAAAGTACCTATCAACAAAATCGAGCCCCTACTGGGTAGATGAGCCGTTGTGCAATAATTTACCGTTGTGTAATAATTTACCGTTGTGTGATAATTTGCCGTTGTGTAATAATTTGCCGGTGTATAATAATTTGCCATTGTGTAATAATTTACCCATAAATAATACTTCAACGTTTGTTCAAGTTACAGAAGTACCTACCAACAAAATCCAATAGTCCATCACTTATCAAATGAAATAATATCACAGAACAAACAACTCGACTTCATACAGCCATCCTTGATTATAATCAGATGCTCCGTAGTTATGATATCCGGGCCGGATTTATACCGTTTGATTCACGATCGTGTTGACGAAGCTTTTTGGTGCTCACGAACGGCTGGACTTACGATGCTTCGGGTGGTCTCAAAAAATTGTTAAGCTCTCAAGACAAATTTAATAACGTAAAAAAAACCATACCCTTCTATCGGAAGTTTTCGAGCTACGGCGTTCTGAAAATTGCAACCCCTATTTTGAACCCCTTAGGGATGACTGACAGTAACGTTGAGCTTCGAGGACCAACTATACGCCGAACGGAACCTATAACCCGAATTTCATCAATTTTGTTTAATGTTAAATAATAAAAGTGGCTCGTACGGCGTACGGCGGACAGACAGAAATATTTTTATTGCAGTTTTGGATTCTACATACCTTGAAACGTAAACCATCAAATTTTGAGGGGGGTTAGAATTTTTTTTTTTCATGCTCGATTCCAATGGTCCATTATTGAAAATAATAAACCAAAATTTAACCCTTCCCGCAAAATTGATGGTTGACGTTTCAAGGCATATGTAGAATCCGAAAATGCAATTATTAAAAAAATTCTGTATGTCCGCTGTACGCTGTATTTAGCACTTTACTTAGTTACCATGAACCAAAATTAATGAAATTTGGCGTGTAGGTCCCCCTTGAGGTCTAGTTGGTCCTCGAAGCTCAGCGTTGAATTTTGTTGTTAGGTACTTTCGCAAGTTGAACAAACGTTGAATTATTACACAACGGGTTATTATAATATCTACTTAGAAGGGGCATCTATACAGGTAAATTATTACACAACGGTTTATTATTTACCTTATGCTTCATGAATAGCTACAAATAGTTAATGATTGAATTATTGAATTCCGCGGATTTGTATGGAACATGAATTCCGGGGCCGGCTTCAATACTCGATTTAGGGCTTTCCTGGGAGGATCTCGAGGGTAGGTACTGACCACAGAAAACAGTGATCTACGCAGAAGTGGCATCTATAAAGGTAAATAATAAACCGTTGTGTAATAATTTGCAGCATTTTTTTATTTCCAGATTGACCATAAAACTTAAAATAAACATGTACTCTCCAGGAATGTGTGACCTAAACTGCATGGTTGAAGGCATCAGGCCGAACAATGAGGGGGAGTTGAGGCAGACATGAAGGTGGTAGCAGAAGGAAGTGACATGTACACAGGGTCTCGGCAAGAGCGACGGGTTGGAATGACTTCTCATGTCTGTTTCACGCCATAGTAGATAGCCATTTCATACAGGTAATTCTATCCCCACAACTCCCCTCCACTCTCCTGGTGTATCACATACCTACCTGGCCATACTTCCTCGGTTTTTAATACCTATATATATCATCAATTTAATTAGTATCATCAGGTTTTCCCATAATATATCGCCCTCGAGATCCTGAATATTTCCATCGGGATGATCAAGCAAAATCACACTGTTAACATACTATCGACTGCAGCTGACAACAACTGTACTCGTACCTGGCTGTGCTGTAGTCTATAAAAATGTTGCAAATTATTACAAAACGGCTTATTAATTAACTGTATAGATGCCCCTTCAGCGTATATCTCACTGTTTTCTGTGGTCAGCCTACCCTCGTGCTCCTCCCAGAAAAGCCCTAAACCGAGTACCAGAGCCGCCCTGGTAATTACAGTTTCACAATTATGCGGTGGATTCAAGAATTTTTAAATTACATAATAATTGTTGTTAGTCATGAAGCATAAAGTTAGTTCAAGTTACAAAAGCACCTATCAACAAAATAAAAAAAAATAACCATGATTCTTCAGATGAAATAATATCACGGACAACCAACTCCACTTCATGCAGCCATGAGCGATTATAATCAGGTGTTACTTAGCAACGATTTCTGGACTGGATGTATACCGTTTCATTCACGATCACGTTGACGAAGCTTTTCGTTGTGAACGAACGATTGGACGTACAATGCTTCGGGCGGTCTCAAAAAATTCTGAAGTTTGAGATCAATTTAAAAACAAAACCATACCCTTCTATTGAAATTTCCCGAATTTTCACCCCCTTAGAGATGAATAACGCCGAGCTTCGCGGACCAACTAGACCCCAAATGGGACCCAGAAACCAAATTTCACTGATTTTCGCTCAAGGAAACTAAGAAAACTGCGGAGTACGGACAGGATATTTTTGGTTTATTATTTTCATTAATGAACCTTTGGAACCTAGCGTGAAAAAAAAATTTAAAAAAATTCCCCCCGTAAATTTGATGGTTTTCGTTCCAACGTACGTAGAATTCGAAAATAGAATTTAAAAAACTATGTCCGTCCGCCGTACACCGTACACCGTACTTCGCACTTTTCCTAGTTGCCATGAACTAAAGTTAATGAAATTCGGTTTGTACATTCCGTTTGGCGTCTAGTTGGTCGTCTAAGCTCCGCGTTACTGGCAGTCATCTCTAAGGGGTTCAAAATAGGGGTTGAAATTTTCAGAACGCCGTAGCTCGAAACTTTCAATAGAAGGGTACGGTTTTTTACGTTTTTAAATTTATCTTGAACTAAAGAATTTGTTGAGACCACCCGGAGCATCGTACGACCAGCAGTTCGTTTGCACCGATAAGCTTCGTCAACATGATCGTGAATGAAACGGTATGAATCCGGACCAGACATCATTCCTAGGGAACCCCTGATTATAATCACGGATGGCTGCATGAAGTGGAGTTGGTTGTTCGTGATATTATTTCATCTGAAGAATGATGGTTATTTTTTGGATTTGTTGATAGATAGGTACTTCGGGAAACTGAGCAAACGTTATGCTTCATGAATAAGAACAAATAACAATTTATTGATGATTGAATTACCTACTGAATCCCGCACATTTGTATGAAAGTATAATTCCTGGGCTGGCTCCACTACTCGATTTAGGGCTTTCCTGGGGGGGAGCGCGAGGGTAGTTTTTTTTTTTTTTTTTTTTACGAGGGAAACAGTGGGAAAATCTTGAAAAAGACTTGCGCTTTGGAGGGTCCGCACTCCGCAGCCGTGTGAGGTTTCACTCACTAAAAACCCACTAACCCTGATCCTCTTGACCTAATCCACCCCGGAATCACTTGTTCAGCATTACTTCGGAGTGGGGTCGATCACTGGGCGGAGTCACGCCCTCTTCTGATCTCTTCTTGCGGTCTCCAGTTTATTGCTCATCTGAGGATCGGGTCGTCCAGCTTTTTTGCCTTGAGGATTCGGACTATGTAGGACACAATCCTCTCCCAGGTTTTCTGCCTGGAGATCATCTTCCCGATCACATAAGTTGGTGTGTGTGATGAATTTAAAATTCTCATCACGGTGGCGTGGAAGGTGAGTGAGTGAATTTAGGTAAAGGAGAGAGAAGGAGGAAAAGTCGCAGGCGGCTGTAGTCAACCGAACATCTACGACTTTTGGAGGAGAGAGAGGTGGTGTGGAAGGAAGGTGAGGAAAAGTCGCAGGCGGCTGTAGTCAACCGAACATCTACGACTTTGGAGGAGAGAGAGGTGGATGAGGGAATTTCACCTAGGCGGCTGTAGTCAACCGTTCATCTAGGTGAAGGAGAGGAAAGGAGAGGTCCCTTGTCTAGGCGGCTGTATTCAACCGATCATCTAGACAAGGAGGAGGAGAGAGGAGAGAGGAGGTGAAATTCCCAGGCGGCTGTATTCAACCGATCATCTGGGAGGTAAGGTAAGAGAGAGAAGAGAGAGCTGGTTAGAGGAAGTGTCGAATGAAGCTTGAGCGCCAGGATCCGGGGTTTTATAGTACTTGGGGGCCTCTCCCTCCAGCTCCTTGCTGGGAGCTGGTAGTGGGGCCCCAGGTTGAGTAACCCTGGGTTCTGTCGCCTGTCCCCACTCATATCTTTATTTACGGAGCTTTAGTTTGGCGTTTGGATATTGGTGAGAACTTAATATGATAGGAGTGTTCCCGGGAGGGACTCACGACAGAGGTCCCCCCAGTTTGAACCAATATTGGTGCTGAAGGCGCAAGATGACAGGAGCTGAGGGCTACGGCAAACAAGAGGTGGTCGCTGAAGGCGCAAAATGACAGGAGCTGAGGGCTACGGCAAACAAGAGGAGGAGCTGAAGGCGCAAAGTGACAGGGGCTGATGGCCGATGCAAACAGAGGTTGAGCTGAAGGCGGTCCTTAAAAACTAGAAGTAACATGGTAGATTATAAGTAGGTAGATGATAAGTAGGTAGAACATAAGGTAGGTAACATAAGGTAGAATATAAGGTAGATGATAAGTAGGTAGAACATAAGGTAGAATAAGTAGGATGAGATGGCGAGAGTATGTACAGTATGATGGGGGCAGTGGTCAGGATCCCTAAACATGTGGCATTTAGGGAAGTGATCGGCAAGGGCGAGATGAGGAGGATGAACAATATTTACAATGATGAGGATGGAGTATGTACAGAGGATGAATGAGTATTTACAGGTGGCGGATGAGTATTTACAGATGACGGAGGAGTATGTACAAAAGATGAAGTAGTATATACAGAAGATACAGAGGTATGTACAAAAGGTGAAGTAGTATATACAGAAGATACAGAGGTATGTACAAACATTTGGTCACTTCGTGGGAGGCGGTTGCGAGGATCCGCCGGTTCCTGGGTGCGGTGTGGCGAGTGGTTGTGTGTGTGTGTGTGTGAGTGTAGTGTGTTGGGGGCAGTCGCCGGCGGCCGACGTGTTGGGGCGGCCACGGAGGGGCCTCGAGTTCCGGTAGAGTGCGAGTGGGTTGATGAGACACCAGCACTGTCCCGGAATCTCAAGGCCCCGCCATGATTGCTCATAGCGGGGCGGGGGACTTGGCTGCCGGGACGAGGGGGGTGTGGGGACGCTCCCTCCGTCCGTTCCGTCGCCCGGGCCGTTTCGTCCCGGCGGGAACTATTGGGGATATCCCCGACGATGGAGGGGAGGGAGGGGGAGCGAAGATGGAAAATTGGGGGGGAATTAAAACGGGGGGCTCCGAAATTGGTGGTTGGGCGGGGGTTGTTGGGTTTTTGGATGGTATGGGGGGGTTTTGAAGTTGAATGGTTGAAATTTGAACGGGGGGGGCTGAAATTTGGACGGGGGGTCCTGAAATTTGAACGGGAGGCGGGGGAGGCATGAGTTCCGCAAGGCGGAACTCGTGACGGATGGAATTCATCAGGGGGTCGGTTGGGGTGTAGGGGGGGTGTACCCCCGTGGCTTGTGCTACGCGAAATTCGCGTAGAATTCGCCACTGGGGGTACTTCCATCGTCGGGGCCGGGGAGGTAACCCGGAGATCCGTGGCGGAACAAAATAAAGCGGTGTGGTAGGCCCGTGCGAAGGGGGTAGGGGGGAAAGCGGTTCCGGGACAAAAACGTCCCGGAGAATCGCCGCCATTTCCGGATCCGAGTCGAAATCCGGAAACGACGGAGGTGACGGGTGTTGCGGGAAGAGGTGATGGTGCATCGTGAACGGACGGTGGGAGACTGATAGTGTTAGGTGTTGGGGTTAGCACAGGTGCGGGTTTGCACCTGGCTAACGGGACTGTATGTGGTTTGCCGTCAATTAACAGGGTTGCGGTTGTATGTGTTGTGCGAATGACTTGAAAGGGCCCGGCGTAAAGTGGTTGGAAAGTTTTATGGATGCCGGGCTCTTTCAGGTACATGTGTGTTGTGGTGAAAAATCGTTTGGGATAAGTGGTGTCGTTTGTCGGTGTTGTTGAGTGTAGTGGTTCCCTGTTAATTGACGGTGTGTGGTGTGGAGTGAAAATATCGGCCGGTAAGCGTAGCGGGTCTTTAAAGGCGTTTTGTGCGGGGCTAGTTTGGTCTGAAGGACGGGCGGATGTTCGAAGGCTGAGTAATATGTAGGGGAGAGATTTAGTCCAGGAAGGGGAATTGGTCGATGTAGAAATGGCCTGTTTCAGGACCGAGTGCCACCGCTCTATTTTCCCGTTGGATTGGGGATGGTATGGGGTAGTGTGAATTTTGTGGATGCCGAGGGAACGTAGTAAATCGGAAAAGTGGGCGGACTCAAACTGCCTCCCTTGATCGACCGTGACTGTCCGCGGGCAACCGTAACGGCTAACCCATTGAGAAAGGAAAGCCGCTGCGACGGTGTCCGCGGTGATGTTTGAGAGTGGGATGCATTCCACCCAGTTGGTGGCACGGTCGATCATCGTGAGGCAGTATTTTTTCCCCTCGGACGGGGGAAGGGGGCCCACTAAATCCAGATGAACGTGTTCCCACGGCAGGGAGTCGGGAATGGTTTGAGGTGGGACATGGGGGTGGGCCGAGACCTTAAACCGCTGGCACTTCTGGCACCCCAGAACCCAGTTACGAATATCTGTGTTCATGTGGGGCCAGAAGTACCGCGTTTTGATAAGGTCCCGGCTAGCCCGAATGCCAGGATGGTGAAGGGAGTGATAGTGGAGGAACAACTGCCGCCTCAGCTCCGGTGGGACGTACGGGCGCGGTGTATCGGCCGTTACGTCGCACCAGAGGTCGAGGGGCGGCAGCTGTTCCAATTTGGAGGCGGAAATGAGATTGGAGAGGGCAGGGTCGGAATGTGGAGTTTGCTTAGATTTGATGGATTGAGGGGAAGGGAATGGCAGCAACTCCGCCACCGGCGCGGGGATAGGGGTGGGTCGGGAGAGTGCGTCCGCCACGCAGTTGTCGGCCCCCGGCAGATATCGTATATCGGACGTGAACTGTCCGATAAACTCGAGCTGCCGGAGGCGACGCGGGGAGGCGGACTTGCGATTTTGAAGGAGGGCGTGGGTGAGGGGCTTGTGGTCTGTAATGACAGAGAACTGCCTGCCCTCCACGAAGTCACGAAAGTGCTTTATGGCTTCGTGGATGGCGAGGAGTTCTCTGTCGAAGGTAGAGTAGTTTTTCTGGGTGGGGGATAAGGTTTTAGAAAAGAAGCCAATGGGTTGGGGGGTGGCGCCGGTGTGCTGTTGGAGCACTGCCCCGATGGCCCAATCGGACGCATCGGTAGTGATGGAAAGGGGAGCGTGAGGGTCGGGGTGGGCTAATAGAGCGGCGTCTACTAGGTCCTGTTTGCAAATTTTGAAGGAGGCGGAGAGTTGGGGGGTCCAGGTGATGGGGCGGTTATCATTTTTTTTGGAGGGTTGGGGAATGGCGTGTATGAGTGGTTGTTGATGTTGAGCGGCGTGTTTTATGTGTCTACGGTAAAAATTGAGCATACCCAGGAAGCGGCGGAGCTCGGTGACCGTGCGGGGTTGCGGGAAGTCAATAATTGCGTGGACCTTGTCCGGGAGGGGTGTGATGCCGTCCGAGGATACTTGGTGGCCGAGGCAGCGGACGGAGGGTTGGCCGAGGACACATTTGTCTGTGTTGACTAGGAGGCCTTCGGTGGAAAAGATGTTGAGGACTTGCTGTAGGTGGGCGAGGTGTTCTTCCTGGGTCTTGGAGGCGATCAGTATATCGTCGAGGAAGCAAAATACGAAAGGCAGGCCTCGCAAGATACTGTCCATATACCGCTGCCAAGTTTGCGCCGCGTTCCTTAATCCGAAGCCCATCTTCACATATTCAAATAACCCGAACGGGGTAATTATAGCGGTTTTCGGGACGTCGGGGGGGTGGATGTTGATGTGATGGAACGCTCGCGAAATATCAAGGGTGGAAAAGATAGTGGCGCCATGGAGATGTGACGAAAAGTCACGCAGGTGGGGGACATTATAGAGGTCCGGTGTGGTTTTGGAGTTGAGCCGCCGGTAGTCCCCGCAGGGGCGGATATCCCCATTGGGCTTCTGGACGATGTGGAGCGGAGAAGCCCAAGGGGATTTTGAGGGGCGTATGATACCGTCGGCGATGAGTTTGTCGAAGTGTTGGCGGGTCTTCGACAACTGAAGGGGATGTAGGCGGCGGGCTTTTGCGGTGATGGGTGGCCCTGTGGTCTCAATATGGTGCTGGACAGTGGAGATGTGTGCAGAGGGGCGGCGCTGGGGACGGTAGTTGAGGAGGAGGCGTTCAAACTGTGTTGGGGGGTGGTTGATGGCGTGAATGAATCCGGGTATGGGTGTTTTGGTGGCGGGGTCGATCAGGCGCGCGTTCCGGACGTCGACCTGGAGACCGAAGTAGGCAAGAAAATCGGCCCCCAGGATCGCCTTCTCCACGTCCGCCACGGTAAACTCCCACTCGTACGCGAGCCCGCTCATATGAACTGAGGAGCGGTACGTCCCGTACGAGGGGATGGTGGTACCGTTGGCGGCGTAGAGAAGCTGCCGGTAGCAGCGCGCCTGACGACGGAGGATGTTGTTGGGGAATATCGACAGCGCCGCCCCCGTGTCCACCAGGAAAGGAACATTAGTTTTCCTGCAGCGCAGGAAAAGTCGCTGGTGGGTCGGTAGGGCGTTGTGTTTGATGGCGGAGGTAGGGACGTGTGGTGGCGGTGGCAGGTCCTCCGCGAAGGAGACGCGGGGCGGTTTGTTGCTGTTCCGGAGGGGGGGAGCGGTGGGGTCTGTAGGGGGTTTGGCTGGTTTGGTAGGAGGAGGCTTCGCTCTGGTCCGGGGGGGGGGGAACGGTAGCGGCCGGTTGAGTGGTGGCCGGAGGGGGTTGTGCCCTGGAGGCGGGCTTGGAGGGTCCGTTCCGAGGTGGGGGAACGGAAGCGGCGGCGTGAGTGGCGGCCGGAAGGTTGGTTGCCCTTGTGGCGGGCGGGGAGGTTCCGTTCCGAGGTGGGGGAACGGCAGCGGCGGCGAGAGTGGCGGCCGGAAGGTTGGTAGCCCTGGTGGCGGGCGGGGAGGGTCCGTTGCGGTGGTGGTGGGGTGAGGGGTTCGGCGGCGCTGTAGGCGTGGCCGGGAGGTTGGCTGCCATGGCGGCGGCGTAGGAGGGGTAGCGTGGCTTGGTGGTGGTGGCTGTGTGAATGCGGGCGGGGGGGGTATGTGCATGGTCCCCCCCGTGTCGGCGAGGAGGGGGGCCCGCCGGATTTACCGGCGGGCGGCTGCGTTTCCCTGCTTAGGGGCGAAGGAGCAGGGGGGTTGGCACTTGCGGGCCTCCCCACCGAAGTTTACATGATAGAAACAACGGTGGGGGGGGTCCGCAGGGAGGTAGTCGGTTGTGGTGGGGCGGGCCGAGTTGGACGCGCGCGTAGCTGCTGGGGACCGTCCTCTGCGCTGGCGGGGAGGGGATGCTTTGCGGCGCTCGGGTGAGCGCTGGCGGCGGCGGTCGGCGGACGAGTCGCGTCGGCGATCCGCCGAAAGGGGTCGACGTCCGTCGAGGGAGGGTGCCCGGCCGCGGTCCCGGGATTGTGTGCGGTCCCGGAAAGGCGGGGGGTGGCGCGGCGTACGCACCTCACCGACGGCGGCCGCAGCGGCCAAGTCGTGCACGGTGTCCGCGAGCCGTAGGAGGGGCTCGTCGGGGCCGTCGAGATGGCTGGCTAGGGCCATCTGGACGGGGTGGGGAAGGGCACGTAACCAGAACGTGCGTGCGATGTCGGCGGTCATAATCCCCTGCAGCTGGTGTCGCAGCCGTCGGTAGAGGTGGGAGGGCTTCTGGTCGCCGAGGTGTTGAGGTTGGGAGAGGGCGGCGACTCGGGCGATTTTCGACGGCTGGTAGGTGTTGATGAGGCGGCTGCGGAGGTCGTCGTACGCAGCGGCGGCGTCGGGGGAGATATCAGAGGTCTGCAGCAGGATCTCGTAGGGCAGTAGCGAAATGATCCGGGAATATCGGGTTTTCTGGCTGCGGATGTTGGCGGCCGAAAATGCTGCGTCCACTTGGAAAAACCAAAGTGCCGGGTCGTGCGTGTAGAAGGGGGGCAGCGACAGAGGGAACGCAGCGGACGCCGTCATGACGTTGGCGGCGGCTGCGGCCGTAGCGGCGGCGGCGGCGGTGTCCGATGTCGCAGAGGTCGGCGGGGAGAGCGTGGAGAAAGGGTTGTCGGCCAATGCGTCGGATGTCGCAGCGGCGGGCGGCTGCAGTGTGGCTGGTCGCAGGAGCGGCGGTGTCGGTGAGTTCGGGTCCATTTCTGTAACTAAAATTCAAAAATTTGACGTGGTTTTGAATTTTGAAATTCGCAATCGGCGGGAGCGGTGGTGCGTTGAGTTGAGAGTTGAGCGGTGAGGTGTGGGCCAAGAATTGCGAATTTACACTGACTGGATGAAATTTTGAATTTAAAATTTGGGACACCGAACTATTTGACTGGGGCGACACATGAGGTGGGAAGGTGGTAAGGAAGAAGGTGAGTGAACGTCGGGTTCACCACTGTGATGAATTTATAATTCTCATCACGGTGGCGTGGAAGGTGAGTGAGTGAATTTAGGTAAAGGAGAGAGAAGGAGGAAAAGTCGCAGGCGGCTGTAGTCAACCGAACATCTACGACTTTTGGAGGAGAGAGAGGTGGTGTGGAAGGAAGGTGAGGAAAAGTCGCAGGCGGCTGTAGTCAACCGAACATCTACGACTTTGGAGGAGAGAGAGGTGGATGAGGGAATTTCACCTAGGCGGCTGTAGTCAACCGTTCATCTAGGTGAAGGAGAGGAAAGGAGAGGTCCCTTGTCTAGGCGGCTGTATTCAACCGATCATCTAGACAAGGAGGAGGAGAGAGGAGAGAGGAGGTGAAATTCCCAGGCGGCTGTATTCAACCGATCATCTGGGAGGTAAGGTAAGAGAGAGAAGAGAGAGCTGGTTAGAGGAAGTGTCGAATGAAGCTTGAGCGCCAGGATCCGGGGTTTTATAGTACTTGGGGGCCTCTCCCTCCAGCTCCTTGCTGGGAGCTGGTAGTGGGGCCCCAGGTTGAGTAACCCTGGGTTCTGTCGCCTGTCCCCACTCATATCTTTATTTACGGAGCTTTAGTTTGGCGTTTGGATATTGGTGAGAACTTAATATGATAGGAGTGTTCCCGGGAGGGACTCACGACAGTGTGATTTCGCCCTCCTGTTCTTCTAGGATCTCCTTTTCCCTGCTCCACCTGGAGCAGTGGAAAAACGTGTGTTCGGCGTCGTCGTTTGGTGCTTTACAGTACCAGCATGCTGTGGTGTCTGCTAGCGCCCTTCTGTGCAGATAGGACCGGAAGTATCCATGGCCCGACAGGAACATAGTGATGTAGAAGTCGACTTCTCCGTGCCTCCTGTCAAGCCATGGGCGCACCTGTGGAATAAGCAAGCGTGTCCATGCCCCCCTGTCATCAGTTTCCCACTCATTTTGCCACTGCTGCAAGGTTATTTCTCTCTCCTCTTTCTTGATAAGGGATCTTGACTCCTGTGCGGATCGCCGGAGGTAGATACGCTTCCTCTCCATTGCTAGGAGGTCGATTGGGATGGTGCCAGCAATGATCCCAATGGCAGGGAAGGAGACGGTACGGTAAGCACTTGCTATTCGTAGGGCTCCTCTCCTCTGCACTGACCGAAGGTGGTCTCGGTACTTTTTAACTTGAAGAGCCTCAGCCCACACCTCCACTCCATATAACATGATTGCCTCGGCTATGGTCATGAGCATCTTCCTTTTCTTGGGCGATGGTCCACCAATGTTTGCCATTAGCCTGCTCAGGTTTGCTGTCACTGCCGCTGCTCTTTCTCCTGCTCGCTTGATGTGCTCCCAGAAGGTCAGCCTGCAGTCGAGGGTCACTCCCAGGTATCGCACCGAATGAGATGAGTCAATGGTTTCGTCCTCCACCTGAAATTGGGTGACACGGTTGATGTGCCTCTTAGTCAGTAACACTATTTCGGTTTTGTGTACTGCAAGCTGCAACCCATGCTCCTCCATCCAAGGCATGACTCGCCTCATTGATTGGTTGAGCTTCCACTGGAGGCCCTCCAGAGTATGGTCTTTTATCACCACCGCTACATCATCAGCATAGCCCACCAGGAACACATCCTCTGGCATGTCCAGCAGGAGGATCCCATCATAGCTCACATTCCACAGATCGGGCCCCAATATAGACCCCTGAGCCGCCCCGCTGGTGATCTTCTTTCTGCACACCTTCCCCTCGGACTCATACACTAAGCTGCGGTTCTTTAGGTAGTCACATATGATGGCCAGCAGGTAAGATGGAAGCCCAAAGCGCCTCTGGAGGGTGTTGATGATATCCACCCATCTCACAGAATTGAAGGCGTTCTTCACATCTAGGGTCACTACCATGCACATATCTCTTGTACGGTGGTTTCCATGCTCGGTATCCCATGCAGCTGATACCACCTCCCTTATAGCACTCAGGGTTGATCTTCCCTTGACAAAGCCATATTGCCTACTGGCAAGACCCCCTGCAAGGGCGATGGCTTCCATGATTCTGGGCTTGAGGAGCTTCTCAAATAGTTTTCCCGCAGCATCCAGCAGGCATAGTGGTCTGTAAGCTGAGACAGAGGATGGATCTCCTTTTCCCTTATCCAGCAGGACCAAGCGGGCGACTTTCCACTGGGAAGGGAACACTCCGTCCACTAGGCATCTATTGTACATTCGGAGCAGCATATCCGGTTCGGTTCTGGTCACAAGTTTCAGGATCTCTGCAGGGATTCTGTCTGGCCCTGGCGCCTTCTTATTTTTAAAAGATGATACCGCTCTGGTCAGGTCATCCTTAGTAAATAATGGGATCTCTTGCCATGTATGACAGCTATATGGAGGGTCTCCGTCTCGTTCAGGGTGATTAGGAAAGAGGCGAGGGTAGGTAATGACCACAGAAAACAGTGATCTACGCAGAAGGGACATCTATACAGGTAAATTATCACACAAAGGGGTTTTTTACACAACGGTTTATTATTTTCCTCATGCTTCATGAATAACAACAATTAATTAATGATTGAATTATTATTGAATCCCGCGCATTTTTATGAAACTTTAATTCCCGGGCCGGCTCCAGTTCCGGATTTAGGGATTTCCTGGTGCGAGCTCTAGGGTGGGTACTGACAACAGAAAACAGTCATCTAGACATGTAAATAAGAAACCGTTGTGCAATAATTTGCAGCGTTTTGATTCCATTTTTGGATTCTACGTACCATGAAATTTTTGTGGTGGGGGAGGGGGGGTTTCATGCTTAATTCTAAAGGTTCATTATTGAAAATAATAAATCAGACTGGAACTAGGCTCCATTTCAGTGTTGGACTTTCCTTGCTCATCTCCGAAATTTGACACCGAAAAGGTGAATCGAGCTTCAGGGTGCCGCTTATGATAACAGAAACAGAACTGTGAACGAATTGTCTGCTTACCCTTTCAAACTCCGACACGCCTGACCGGTCGAGCGTAAGGAGATAACAAGAATTAATGCCCTGAAGTGTGGCACCCGACTCCAACAACCCTCACCGGCATTCGAAATCCCGTTACCGTTTTCGGCTGTGAACGCCCGAGGAAACCTATTGGAACCGGTGACGGCCATTGTACGCCACATGTTGGCCAGTTTGATAGGCACCACGTGGAGAGCGGAGGCCAAAATGAAGAGACTTCATAGACCAGTTCATGCGGGACCCTTCAGACTCTCGTTGGGTGGCCCCCATTAGAATATTGGTGAGCAATACACATACTTTCCGTTGACCCTCGTCCTAACCGATGCGATCCGGTCCCTGAGGCCTCCTTTTGACTTTCGAAGCTATTGTGAACTCGGATAACAAACACCAGTTGGAGCTGCAACACCGCTCTGCAGTCTCCGTTTCTCGCTTATATGGCAGGTGTGGCCAATATTCCTGCAATGGACGGCATGGCAAGGAATACGGACAAGTAGGTAACTTCTCCCAACTCCTGCAATACTCACAAATCATGCAATATAAATACATAAATACAGGGTGCCTCAGCTAACGATCCCCCCTCCCCTTAAATTTGTAACAATCCGTTTTAGACAAAATTTCAATAGGTAACTCCCCTAGTTTTTGGTTTATTATTTTCAATAAAGAACCTTTGGAATTGAGCATGAAATGAGATTTTTTAAACCCCCCTCAAAATTTGATGGTTTTTCAAGGGACGTAGAATCTGCAAATGGAATAAACAAATTTCTGTCCGTCCGCCGTACACCGCACTTCGCACTTTTCTTAGTTACCATGAACCAAAATTAATGAAATTTGGTTTGCAGGTACCTTTTGGGGTCTAATTGGTCCGCGGAGCTCGGCGTTACTGCCAGTCATCTGAAAAATAGGGGTTGCAATTTTCAAAACGCCGAGCTCGGAAACTCAGTAGAAGAGTATGGTTTTTTCCAAGTTTTTAAATTGATCTTGAGCTAAATAATTTTTTGAAACCCTCCGGAGCTTGTACGACCAGCCTTTTGGTTTATTATTTTCAATAATGAACCATTGGAATCGAGCATGAAAAAAAAAATTCTTACCCCCCCTCAAAATTTGATGGTTTACGTTTCAAGGTATGTAGAATCCAAAACTGCAATAAAAATATTTCTGTCTGTCCGCCGTACGCCGTACGGGCCACTTTTCTTAGTTACCATGAAAAAAAATTGATGAAATTCGGGTTATAGGTTCCGTTCGGCTTCTAGTTGGTCCTCGAAGCTCGACGTTACTGTGAGTCATCTCTAAGGGGTTCAAAATAGGGGTTGAAATTTTCAAAACGCCTATACCATTTTTTTACGTAAATATTTTTACGGTTTTAAATAGTTCTTGAACTTGCGAGTTTTTTAAGACCATCCGGAGCATCGTACGTCCAGCCGTTCGTTCACAGTAAGGCCCCGAAGTTTGCACCGACAGGCATTTTCGACTCCAGTGTGAATGAAATTGTATACAATCCAAACCAAATCTCGTAACCAGAGACGCGCCCACAATAGGAATTTGTGAATACGGCCAATCATTGGTAGGGATCACCTGATTATATTGGCGGAGTATGAAGTCGAGTTGGTTGTTCTGTAATATTATTTAATTTGAAAAATGATGGCTCTATTGGAGTTTGTTGGTAGGTAGTGAAACTTGAACAAACGTTGAAGTATTATTGATGGGTAAATTATTACTACGGTAAATCATTACTCAACGGTAAATTATTGCACAACGGTTCATTATACCATCTACGTAGAAGGGGCTGGAGTTTGTTGGTAGGTACTTTTGCAACTGTTTTCACTCCTCATCAACAATTTCTTTTCAGAACTTCATTATGTGTGTTTCTTTTTGTTAGGTACTGTTTGTCATCGGCAGAATTATTTTAGCAACATTTAACTCGTGATTTAGGTAGGTACCTAGTAACGAGTACGGGGTTAGGTACTAACCTACGGAGGGTCTGCGATCTACATAATATGCATATAATAGAATAGTACATATCATATTATATAGACGGGTTATCTATACATAGAGCTGTGATCTGTAACAGAAGGGTATTCTATACAAAATAATAAACCGTTGTGCAGGGATTTGCAGCGTTTTTTTCCATTGCTCCGAAAAGCTTCGTCAACATGATCATGAATCACAAGGTATAAATCCGGCCCAGATGAATCATTCCTAGGGAGTACCTGATTATAATCACGGATGGCTGTATCAAGTCGAGTTGGTTGTTCTGTGATATTATTTCATTTGAAAAATGATGGACCTTTGGATTTTAGTGATAGGTACTTTTGGAAGTTGAACAAACGTTATGCTTCATGAATAGCAACAAATAATTAATGATCGAATTACTGAATCCCGCGCATTTTGGTTTATTATTTTAATAATGAATCTTTGGAATCGAGCATAAAAAAAATTTAGTCCGCCCTCAAAATTTGATTGTTTACGTTTCAAGGTATGTACAATCCGAAAATGGAATACGAACATTTCTGTCCGTCTGCCGTACGCCTTTTTACCTGAGAATTCAAATAGTCATTTTTCGGGACGTGCACATGCGCACGCTAACTTCGTTTTTCAAATTATTACTCTTTTTTATTCCATATTCGAAATCTAAGTTAACTTTTACTGAAAATGACCAGATATTATAATTTTTGAGTGCGCGACAACGTGCCCAGATATGTTTTTTTTTAAATTCATTTGCAAGAACCTACCGACGTTCAATATAACGATTGCCCAAGTGTTTACTCGTCAGTTCAAGTACGGAAAAAACTTGTATTCGACTCACAAAGGTCATGGAATCAGAAACAGGACTGCCCCAATATCCTTTACAAGCTCTCCCATCAATATTTCATATTAAGAGAAATTGATGTAGGAGCTCTAGAATTATGGGCAGGGAATATAATCAGGGGCTATGATCAATATCCAGAATATAATGATGCGTATATCATGTACTTGTTCATAATCAAAATGTGCGAAGAGGTTATAAATATTTATATTATTAATTACTAATAATATTATAGAAGAAATCCAATCCAACATTGAAAAAATTCCAGAGATAATTATTTTTCAACATGATGTTATCTCGTTCACACACACGGTAGAGGAAGAAAGTGGTCTGGCGGTAGTGGTATGGTTGAGTCGGAATATGGGAATAACCCCAGTTACATCACAGAACCCAGGGTTTCTGTGTTCCGTGTTTCTTAGGTGTGGATATGTTCTCACCTACATCCTAAAAATTCCGCCCTTCATCAATGACTCCGAAATTCATTTTCAGCATGTAGTATACGTCATCCCAAGTTAGGTTTTCTTACCCACCCCACTCATGACTAAGTTCATCACAAACATTACCTCTTGCATTAATTTGACTGCGACGTTGGCTCTACAATTGATATAATACCAAAATACGTCTTTATTTTGACCGGAAACGGTCAATTTCTTGTCAAACTAACATAACACCAATCAATGAGAATCGAAAAGTGGGAATTATCATCTATCTTTAATACACCCTCGCATCATCTAAACATAACGGCATCAGTGATTTATCCAAAATTATACTTGTGTACTCAATCCAAAATTCTACTTATCCAAAATTATACTTGTATACTCAATAGCCCCTGCTTATTACCATCCCACCTACCACTGATAACGTTAGATTTTACGTTTTGAAGATGCTAGTCTCGTCAAATCTCCTACATTTATTGCCATGTAACTGCGGTTTAGAACAAAGAATACGTAAGTAATGTGCAGGTGGAACAACACCAACTATGAATGGAAACTTCACTTTCACACTTCACTTAGTTTAGTTCTTTACAAGAGAACCACATCGCCGCCACTAGTTAACACTAATAAACACCAGGGTGATTATGTGATAGCCTAACCAAATGTTACATCGTTGTTTGTTGGTACACTAACCACCATTGTTTAGGCGTAACTTTTTTTGCCACACCCAACAGCGTCAGTGACAAGACGCCCAGCCCAGCCCCGTCTGCTTCCAGCTGTTTTCAAAGTAAAGAGCTCCGATATTGTATATAAATAACCTTATAAATAGGGCTCCATCACGCACCCCTGGGGTACGCCATGCGCGGGGAGCTTTCTCGTATTGTGCATCTTCTCACCGTGTAACAACCGTGTTAATTGAGACCCAGGTGGTGGTCCCACGGATGCGCATTCTCCCGTCGTTTTTTCGGTTTTTATTGCTCTTTTGTCCTCCCCAAAGATGTGCCACAATAGGCATCAATCCCACGACCTGTACATCCATTTTTACGCTCGCTCTTTTTCACTCATCATCTGCCTCATTGTCCAGGAACTCTCAAGACTCCCTGCTAACTTAGCTACCGGAATATATACTAAATAGAAGAAAACATACGCAGATCGCTCATTTCTAGTGCATTTATTAGAGCTTCCAGGAAAATTTTCGTTTCCAGTCTGGATAAGTAGACGGTTAGGAAAAGTAATATTATCACTTTATCCAAAACAATCATCTAGTTTACAAAAATGTCTCATTTCATTGACAAAAAATGAGTTTGACTAAAATACCTATCTACCTAACCTACCTGCCACTTGTGTGGTAAATAAACATAGCACTATTACCATAGGACCCTGACTCACCGTGTAGGTATCGATGTACTGTGTGAGTAAACAAGACGCAACAGCTGATAACACTCCGGAGTTCAGGCGTAGGAGTATAACTGACCGAGCGCACTTGAAGAAAATGCCACCCACCAACATAATACAATATTTCGATTACAATTAGGCAGAAATTTAATCTTGAATAGCACGATTTTTCGATCAATATAGCATGAATGGGGAAACTTAAGGTGTATACCTGCCTAAGATGTTTATTTGCGCAACTACGAGATATATGTATATAAAAGAAAATGAACATATTATATTTGAACTCCTCAAATTTAAAAGGGTGAGCTTCATTCGAAAATAATAATGAGTTCCGCTGAACAAAGAAATTTGATGGAGTTGTTGACGAGATCAGAAAAAATAATGAAATGAGAACAAACTTCGAATAAACTTCGTGTGCGTTGAATGTTAGCCAAACAACGCTGGAGACAGCAAAATAATGAAAAAATGTCTTCAAACCGCGGTACAGCGGGGATTGTGGGATGCTAACATGAACAATATTAGTCAAAACATGTTCGAGCAAAACATGTTCATAATAATTATCAAGGTGTACTGTACAAATGTATTGGTTGTTATTATACTTCTGGTTTATTATTTTTTATAATGAACCTTAGGAATCGCACATGGGAAAAAAATAAAAGTGTTTAATCCCCCCTCCCTCCCTACCCAACAAGGTTTCCGTTTCAAGGTACGTAGAATCCGAAAATGGAATTAAAAAATTTCTTTCCGTCCGCCGTACGCCTTACTTAGCACTTTCCTCGGTTACATGAACCAAAATTAATGAAATTTGGTTTGCAGGTCTCGTTTGGGGTCGAGTTGGTCACAAAGCTCGGCGTTACTGCCAGTTATCTCGAAGGGGTGAAAAATATGGGTTGAAATTTTCAGAAAGAATTTTCGAACTTTCTCGAACTAAAGAATTTTTGAGACCACCCGGAGCATTGTACGCCCAGCCCTTCGTTTGCAACGAAAAGCTTCGTCAACAAACCCGGCATGGCCGTATGAAATTGAGTTGGTTGTTTTGTCACATTGTATCAGTAGAGGAAAAAAGGGGCTTCTGGCGCAGGGGCTAATGAAGATAACCTGACATACCTGAGAAGCGGATGGTAACAGTAGTGATAACCTTTCTCGCTACTCATTCAGAACTACACATCCTACATAGGGATTGTTTAAAGGTCAAAAATTAATTACCGCGGCATCGGGAACCGTTCTCGTGAACTCCGTTACTTAATCATGTACACCACATTGTTTCATAATTATAGTTTGTGCCTTTCTTAGTCAAAAGCTCCATCACCAACGTCAAGGTGAAGGCACATCGATGGAGTCCTACTTACATACTAAACACATTCATACTGCTTGGGGGTCTTTACGACCACGCTAGAGGCCCATTCATACAAGTCCATCACCAAGGATAGTTATTCAATTTTGAGTATAAGTGGAGATGCCGTGTTTCCGGTAGGTGCGTCTCTTAGGAATAGTTATACCATTTTGGACTAAATTGGGGAAATAAACAATAGTGGGATTGCCGTCTTTCCGGTAAGAACAGCTCCATAGATTGCCATACCTACCATTTTGGACGTTATTTTGAGGGAATGCCGTGTTTCCGGTAGGTGCGTCCCTAAGGAATAGTTATACCATTTTGGGCTAAATTGGGGAAATAAACAATAGTGGGATTGCCGTCTTTCCGGTAAGAACAGCTCCATAGATTGCCATACCTACCATTTTGGACGTTATTTTGAGGGAATGCCGTGTTTCCGGTAGGTGCGCCCCTAAGGAATAGTTATACCATTTTGGGCTAAATTGAGGACTTTTAAGGGAAAATACCATGTTTCCAGTAAGAATAATTCCATAGATTGCCATACCTACCATTTTGGGCGTTATTTTGAGGGATTGCCGTGTTTCCGGTAGGTGTATCTCTAAGGAGCAGTTATACCATTTTGAGCTAAATTGAAGGACTAGTGGGGGAATGCCGTTTTTCCGGTGAGAACAATTCCATAGACAGACACACCCACCATTTTGGGCGTTTGGGTTACTGTCGTGGTTCCGATTGGATAAATTTTTTTACAGTGGTAGCCCTCACAGTCTCTTTTTAGTCTAATTTAAATAGTTGTTATTCGTCACTTAGTAGACTGTTTTTGACTGGAGATCACTATATCCAAATCATTTTGGACAGTGTTTTATATCGAAAGAGCATTGGGTCTGTAGGACGTTAGATGATTTACAATGAACTATCCTTAGTTCCATTCGTACTGCTTGGGGGTCTTTACGACCACGCTAGAGGCCCATTCATACATTACACACATTCTAAAACGAGTCGATAATCGGTAAATTTCGCCACCTCGTAACAGGTTAGTTCAATAGGTTTTTTGTTAGTATGTTTGGAATTATTTTAATTGATTTTCATAACGGTGCTATGTACGATATGGGAAAACTACATAAATTTAATAATAAAATATTCAAGTTGAATAAAAAAAACATGTGATATTTTAAAAAATAGGAAGTTTTTATCTTCAATCACACCTATTGCTATGGTCTTTTTTTTTTAAATAATTTTTTCCATAAAAAAATAATAATTATAATCAATATTCTATTACATTTTTTTCTTTTGACGGGTGGTTTTATTTTTCCTCGAGTTATTCCAAGTAACCATGAGCAACTGTTGACACACCGTCCTCCAATATTTTCCTTTTCGTATCAAATGGGGACAATGCAATTTTGTTAACTCGCGTCGTCGAAACGTTGTGTTGTTTGGCTTGGATAACAACCATTTGTTTTTTTAATTATATTTTTGGAAAATAAGGAGTTGTAATAATCTTCGAAATGTATTTCTTTTTCAACGACATTCTTACTTATACCCTTGATTTTCTTTATCTCCCTTCCACCTTCTGTTAGAATCTCATACATCTTTGCTCTCAAAGCTATAAACTCGGAAATTATTTCCCCATTCATTTCATCTTTGAATTTGCCAAGTACTTTTTTGTTTTTGGCAGAGAAGCATGGATGATTTTCAGGATAGTCGGATGTATCCATGTAGTCTAACATATTTAGTGTATCGAGGTATAGATCATCTGTTTTCATTACATATATGAAACTATCCGTATCCATATAACATAATTTCAATCTTTCGAGCCCAAATTTCGGCAACATAATGTCATAATGATATTCGTACATAGTTGTTTTCGAAATATCGAGTATACTCATACCAATGTATATTGGCTTGTTGAATACAATCGATTTCTTAGCCATGTGTACGGCGGCTAGATTTTCACTGTATATGGTTCTGTCTAAAAATTCGGGTTTTGCAATGAGCTTTTCCAGTATTTTAGGATCTGACACCAGTTTTATGGATAGTCTGTTCCTAATGTTCTCCATAGTTTTCCCAAAAATAGCATTATTCATTAACTTGAATAAGTCTTTCTCAAAATTGTTTTTAGCGTTTTTTCTTAATTCAGTATTGAAGTCTATATATGGTTTTAGCCATCGTGATTGATTGAATTTCAATATTCGGTGGATTTTGACAACTTTCAACCCATGAGCTATAGCCTGCTTTAACGCCATATAATGCACGACATAGCGTTCACGTTTACCTAGATGAGGCGTAAGTTTTGTGTTCGTATCTCCGGGTGGTATGATATTTTCTGCAAGGAACGGAAGATCATTGTGTAATTTGTGTAAGTGTTGTGGGTACTCGATATCGACCTCCATGATGTACCCATGTTCCTCATCCTCATTGAGCTTCAATATATCAACATCGTCTTTACACCACTTAAATGCACCATAGGGTAGAATTTTCCCATGTCGAGACGTGTTCATATGGGAACACTCCTTTCCTTTTCATCAGGGCCACATCTTCTAGAGAGTGAAACTTTGACATCTCTTTAAATTCAGGAACGTTTTTTACCAAGGCGTCTAGACTTGCAGACATGAACCTGAAGGTGTCGATGTATCGTATTTTGAATCCTCCGGCTACTCTTTTTGTGAATGAGATATATTTCTCTTCGGAGTTAGGAATAACCTCGATCTCTCGTTCGTCGTACCCAAGTTCCTTTACAATGAAATGTGAGTCGTACCCAGAGAGGTTGTGTATAAGTACTGGAATGAATTTTGGGTTCCTACACCTCAGATTACAGCTATTGTGTGCTGGACCCCTGTATTTACCAGTAATGTGGCAATGATCACGTACTTTCCCATCACTTTCGGTGAACTGTAAGTTATATAAGTAACATCTCCTCGCAGAATGAAAGTTCGTTTCTTTTTCTTCAGATAGCGGTGTCATTGGTATATTCACCGAATAAGCTATCGAAATTGTCTCTGCTATTTGTTTAATTTGTTGAACAAAGTGAGAGACCACATCCTTCCCTCTGTAGACAACTGGATCTGATGGTATGTCCAACTGCACGTCCTCCACTTCATCTGATTTCTTTACATAGAGACAATAACTCATCGGTACATGTCTTTGAATTGTTGTGGTGCAGGCTTCTGTTGAACTTTCTGCTACCGGTTCCAATATTGCTTCAAAATCAGCATATACAACGTGTCGTGAGTCCCTCCCGGGAACACTCCTATCATATTAAGTTCTCACCAATATCCAAACGCCAAACTAAAGCTCCGTGAATAAAGATATGAGTGGGGACAGGCGACAGAACCCAGGGTTACTCAACCTGGGGCCCCACTACCAGCTCCCAGCAAGGAGCTGGAGGGAGAGGCCCCCAAGTACTATATAACCCCGGATCCTGGCGCTCAAGCTTCATTCGACACTTCCTCTAACCAGCTCTCTCTTCTCTCTCTTACCTTACCTCCCAGATGATCGGTTGAATACAGCCGCCTGGGAATTTCACCTCCTCTCTCCTCTCTCCTCCTTCCCCCCTTGTCTAGATGATCGGTTGAATACAGCCGCCTAGACAAGGGACCTCTCCTTTCCTCTCCTTCACCTAGATGAACGGTTGACTACAGCCGCCTAGGTGAAATTCCCTCATCCACCTCTCTCTCCTCCAAAGTCGTAGATGTTCGGTTGATTACAGCCGCCTGCGACTTTTCCTCACCTTCCTTCCACACCACCTCTCTCTCCTCCAAAAGTCGTAGATGTTCGGTTGACTACAGCCGCCTGCGACTTTTCCTCCTTTTCTATCCTTTACCTAAATTCACTCACTCACCTTCCTTCCACGCCACCGTGATGAGAATTTTAAATTCATCACAGTGGTGAACCCGACGTTCACTCAACCTTCTTCCTTCCCACCTTCCCACCTCATGTGTCGCCCCAGTCAAGTAGTTCGGTGTCCCCAATTTTAAATTCAACATTTTAACCAGTCAGTTTAAATTCGCAATTCTTGGCCCAACCCTCAACACTCACCTCTCAACTCAACGCACCACCGCTCCCGCCGATTGCGAATTTCGAAATTCAAAACCACGTCAAATTTTTGAATTTTAGTTACAGAAATGGACCCGAACTCACCGACGCCGCCGCTCCTGCGACCAGCCACACTGCAGCCGCCCGCCGCTGCGACATCCGACGCATTGGCCGACAACCCTTTCTCCACGCTCTCCCCGCCGACCTCTGCGACGTCGGACACCGCCGCCGCCGCCGCCGCTACGGCCGCAGCCGCCGCCAACGTCATGACGGCGTCCGCTGCGTTCCCTCTGTCGCTGCCCCCCTTCTACACGCACGACCCGGCGCTGTGGTTTTTCCAAGTAGACGCAGCATTTTCGGCCGCCAACATCCGCAGCCAGAAAACCCGGTACTCCCGGATCATTTCGCTTCTGCCCTACGAGATCCTGCTGCAGACCTCGGATATCTCCCCCGACGCCGCCGCTGCGTACGACGACCTCCGCAGCCGCCTCATCAACACCTACCAGCCGTCGAAGTTCGCCCGAGTAGCCGCCCTCTCCCAACCTCAACACCTCGGCGACCAGAAGCCCTCCCACCTCTACCGACGGCTGCGACACCAGCTGCAAGGAATTATGACCGCCGACATCGCACGCACGTTCTGGTTACGTGCCCTTCCCCACCCCATCCAGATGGCCCTTGCCAGCCATCTCGACGGTCCCGACGAGCCCCTCCTACGGCTCGCGGACACCGTGCACGATTTGGCCGCTGCGGCCGCCGTCGGTGAGGTGCGTACTCCGCGCCACCCCCCGCCGTTCCGGGACCGCACAAAATCCCGGGACCGCGGCCGGGCACCCTCCCTCGACGGACGTCGACCCCTTTCGGCGGACCGCCGACGCGACTCGTCCGCCGACCGCCGCCGCCAGCGCTCACCCGAGCGCCGCAACGCATCCCCTCCCCACCAGCGCAGAGGACGCTCCCCGGCAGCTGCGCGCGCACCCACCTCAGCCCGCCCCACTACAACCGACTACCTCCCTGCGGACCCCCCCCACCGTTGTTTCTATCACGTAAACTTCGGTGGGGAGGCCCGCAAGTGCCAACCCCCCTGCTCCTTCGCCCCTAAGCAGGGAAACGCAGCCGCCCGCCGGTAAATCCGGCGGGCCCCCCTCCTCGCCAACACGGGGGGGACCATGCACCTACCCCCCCCCGCCCGCATTCACACAGCCACCACCACCGGACCGCGCTACCCCTCCTACGCCGCCGCCACGGCGGCCAACCTCCCGGCCGCGCCTGCAGCGCCGCCGAAACCCTCACCCCACCACCACCGCAACGGAACCTCCCCGCCCGCCACCAGGGTTACCAACCTCCCGGCCGCCGCTCACGCCGCCGCTGCCGTTCCCCCACCACGGAACGGAACCTCCCCGCCCGCCACAAGGGCAACCAACCTTCCGGCCGCCACTCACGCCGCCGCTGCCGTTCCCCCACCTCGGAACGGACCCTCCCCGCCCGCCACAAGGGCTACCAACCCTCCGGCCGCCACTCACGCCGCCGCTTCCATTCCCCCACCTCGGAATGGACCCGCCAAGCCCGCCTCCAGGGCACAACCCCCTCCGGCCACCACTCCAACGGCCGCTACAAATCCCACCCTCCGGACCAGCAACAGACCGCCCCGCGTCTCCTTCGCGGAGGACCTGCCACCTCCACCACACGTCCCTACCTCCGCCATCAAACACAACGCCCTTCCGACCCACCAGCGACTTTTCCTGCGCTGCAGGAAAACAAATGTTCCTTTCCTGGTGGACACGGGGGCGGCGCTGTCGATATTCCCCAACAACATCCTCCGTCGTCAGGCGCGCTGCTACCGGCAGCTTCTCTACGCCGCCAACGGTACCACCATCCCCTCGTACGGGACGTACCGCTCCTCTGTTCATATGAGCGGGCTCGCGTACGAGTGGGAGTTTACCGTGGCGGACGTGGAGAAGGCGATCCTGGGGGCCGATTTTCTTGCCTATTTCGGTCTCCAGGTCGACGTCCGGAACGCGCGCCTGATCGACCCCGCCACCAAAACACCCATACCCGGATTCATTCACGCTATCAACCACCCCCCAACACAGTTCGAACGCCTCCTCCTCAACTACCGTCCCCAGCGCCGCCCCTCTGCACACATCTCCACTGTCCAGCACCATATTGAGACCACAGGACCACCCATCACCGCCAAAGCCCGCCGCCTACATCCCCTGCAGTTGTCAAAGACCCGCCAACATTTCGACAAACTCATCGCCGACGGTATCATACGCCCCTCAAAATCCCCATGGGCTTCTCCACTCCACATCGTCCAGAAGCCCAACGGGGATATCCGCCCCTGCGGGGACTACCGGCGGCTCAACGCAAAAACCACGCCGGACCTCTATAATGTCCCCCACCTGCGTGACTTTTCGTCACATCTCCATGGCGCCACGATCTTTTCCACCCTTGATATTTCGCGAGCGTTCCATCACATCAATATCCACCCCCCCGACGTCCCGAAAACCGCTATAATTACCCCGTTCGGGTTATTTGAGTATGTGAAGATGGGCTTCGGATTAAGGAACGCGGCGCAAACTTGGCAGCGGTATATGGACAGTATCTTGCGAGGCCTGCCTTTCGTATTTTGTTTTCTCGACGATATACTGATCGCCTCCAAGACCCAGGAAGAACACCTCGCCCACCTACAGCAAGTCCTCAACATCTTTTCCTCCGAAGGCCTCCTAGTCAACACCGACAAATGTGTCCTCGGCCAACCCTCCGTCCGCTGCCTCGGCCACCAAGTATCCTCGGACGGCATCACACCCCTCCCGGACAAGGTCCACGCGATTATCGACTTCCCGCAACCCCGCACGGTCACCGAGCTCCGCCGCTTCCTGGGTATGCTCAATTTTTACCGTAGACACATAAAACACGCCGCTCAACATCAACAACCACTCATACACGCCATTCCCCAACCCTCCAAAAAAAATGATAACCGCCCCATCACCTGGACCCCCCAACTCTCCTCCGCCTTCAAAATTTGCAAACAGGACCTAGTAGACGCCGCTCTATTAGCCCACCCCGACCCTCACGCTCCCCTTTCCATCACTACCGATGCGTCCGATTGGGCCATCGGGGCAGTGCTCCAACAGCACACCGGCGCCACCCCCCAACCCATTGGCTTCTTTTCTAAAACCTTATCCCCCACCCAGAAAAACTACTCTACCTTCGACAGGGAACTCCTCGCCATCCACGAAGCCATGAAACACTTTCGTGACTTCGTGGAGGGCAGGCAGTTCTCTGTCATTACAGACCATAAGCCCCTGACCCACGCCCTCCTTCAAAATCGCAAGTCCGCCTCCCCGCGTCGCCTCCGGCAGCTCGAGTTTATCGGACAGTTTACGTCCGATATTCGATATCTGCCGGGGGCCGACAACTGCGTGGCGGACGCACTCTCCAGACCCACCCCTGTCCCGGCGCCGGTGGCGGAGTTGCTGCCATTCCCTTCCCCTCAATCCATCAAATCACACCAAGATCCCACCTCTGACCCCGCCCTCTCCAACCTCATTTCCGCATCCAAGTTGGAACAGCTGCCCCCCCTCGACCTCTGGTGCGACGTAACGGCCGATTCACCGCGCCCTTACGTCCCACCGGGGTTGAGGAGGCAGTTGTTCCTCCACTACCATTCCCTTCACCATCCTGGCATTCGGGCGAGCCGGGACCTCATCAAGACGCGGTACTTCTGGCCCCACATGAATACAGATATTCGTAACTGGGTTCTGGGGTGCCAGAAGTGCCAGCGTTTCAAAGTCTCGGCCCACCCGCATGTCCCTCCTCAACCAATCCCCGACTCCCTCCCGTGGGAGCATGTACATTTGGATCTAGTGGGCCCCCTTCCCCCGTCCGAGGGGAAGAAATACTGCCTCACGATGATCGATCGTGCCACCAACTGGGTGGAGTGCATCCCCCTCTCCACCATCACCGCGGACGCCGTCGCAACGGCTTTCCTCTCTCAATGGGTTAGCCGTTACGGTTGTCCGCGGACAGTCACGGTCGATCAAGGGAGGCAGTTTGAATCGGCCCACTTCTCCGAATTGCTACGCTCCCTCGGGATCCACAAAATCCACACTACCCCTTACCATCCCCAATCCAACGGGAAAATAGAGCGGTGGCACTCGGTCCTGAAGCAAGCCATTTCTACATCAGCAAATTCCCCTTCCTGGACAAAATCTCTCCCCTACATTTTACTCAGCCTTCGAACATCCGCCCGTCCTTCAGACCAAACTAGCCCCGCACAAAACGCCTTTAAAGACCCACTACGTTTACCGGCCGACATATTCACCCCAAACCACACCCCGTCAATTAACAGGGAGCCTCTACACTCCGCAACACCCACGAACGACACCACATACCCCAAACGCTTCTTCACCACCACACACATGTACCTGAAAGAGCCCGGCATCCATAAAACTTTCCGACCCCTGTATGCCGGGCCCTTTCAGGTCATCCGCACAACACACTCCACCGCTACCCTGTTAATTGACGGGAAGCCCCACACCGTGCCATTGGCACGGTGCAAACCAGCCCCAGTCCTCCCCGACCACTCTCACTGCACCAATCCCACACCCAGCCCTACACCACCAACAACACACATTGCCTCCATTTCACCCGCCGGACCCCGGCGTCGCCGCCTCTCTCCGCGACGCCCCGGGTACCGGCTCCCACCGGCTCTTCCCCTTCACCGCCACCCTGGCAGTGAAGGGACCCCTCTATCAGACTTCACTAACGTGAAGACTGTTAGAGGGGGTCGCCTCCCTCACTCACACACTTCTCACACACACAACCACTCGCCACACACTAACCACACCCAGGAAACGGCGGAATCCCGCGACCGCCTCCCACATGTGGACCACAATTTTGCGCACCCCTCAACTTTTGTACATACCTCTGTATCTTCTGTATATACTACTTCACCTTTTGTACATACTCATCCATCATCTGTAAATACTCATCCGCCAACTGTAAATACTCATTCATCCTCTGTACATACTCCATCCTCATCATTGTAAATATTGTTCACCCTCCTCATCTCGCCCTCATACTGTATATACTCTCGCCGTCTCATCCTACTTACTCCACCTTATATTCTACCTTATGTTACCTACCTTATGTTCTACTCACTTATCATCTAACATGTTATTACTTATCATCCACTATGTTACTTACTTATCATCTACCATGTTACTACTACTAAATCTACTATGTTACTACTAGTTTTTAAGCACCGCCTTCAGCTCAACCTCTGTTTGCATCGGCCCTCAGCCCCTGTCTCTTTGCGCCTTCAGCGACCACCTCTTGTTTGCCGTAGCCCTCAGCTCCTGTCATCTTGCGCCTTCAGCACCAATATTGGTTCAAACTGGGGGGACCTCTGTCGTGAGTCCCTCCCGGGAACACTCCTATCATATTAAGTTCTCACCAATATCCAAACGCCAAACTAAAGCTCCGTGAATAAAGATATGAGTGGGGACAGGCGACAGAACCCAGGGTTACTCAACCTGGGGCCCCACTACCAGCTCCCAGCAAGGAGCTGGAGGGAGAGGCCCCCAAGTACTATATAACCCCGGATCCTGGCGCTCAAGCTTCATTCGACACTTCCTCTAACCAGCTCTCTCTTCTCTCTCTTACCTTACCTCCCAGATGATCGGTTGAATACAGCCGCCTGGGAATTTCACCTCCTCTCTCCTCTCTCCTCCTTCCCCCCTTGTCTAGATGATCGGTTGAATACAGCCGCCTAGACAAGGGACCTCTCCTTTCCTCTCCTTCACCTAGATGAACGGTTGACTACAGCCGCCTAGGTGAAATTCCCTCATCCACCTCTCTCTCCTCCAAAGTCGTAGATGTTCGGTTGATTACAGCCGCCTGCGACTTTTCCTCACCTTCCTTCCACACCACCTCTCTCTCCTCCAAAAGTCGTAGATGTTCGGTTGACTACAGCCGCCTGCGACTTTTCCTCCTTTTCTATCCTTTACCTAAATTCACTCACTCACCTTCCTTCCACGCCACCGTGATGAGAATTTTAAATTCATCACACAACGTATGGAACTTTCAGCATTCTTTCACAATTTTCGAATTCAATGTATGGTTTTTTTGTAGGCATGTCTACACGAATTGCCTTGTTATCCATGCAGTATTCATGGTGTTCAGCTAATTTTTCCTCTTTTGGTTTACCATACTGATCGTCAAATTTGGTAAAACACCTTTTACAGATAACTATTTGGCACTTATGTTTTGTGAGCTGTCTTGCAACCAATTTTTCAAAATGCTTGATATATACGTAATGGTGTACACCCAAATCGTTGTTTATGAGAAAGAGATCACGGTGATCGGGTAATTCCTCTTTTGTCACTTTAAGGGGGTATATTTTGTAATCGGCATCCAATCCATACACATTTATAGAAATGTTATTGATCTTCTCAAATTGTTTGATCTGCTTTAGAGGTGTAGGAAAATCGATGCAAGAAAAATCATAGGGGTGATCAAGATTCAAGTATTTACTCACGCGCTGTGCATCCTTGGTAATAAATTTGGCTAGAATTGAATATTGAAAGCATAAATTATCTTTATTTTTCACATTAACACAAGCATGTTTGCTTTCGATTTGCGGAGGGAGTCGGATGTAAGTGCTCCCCTTTAGAGGTAAATTTTTATTAATTCTTAAACGCAACCCTTCAATATGATCCAAAGTCCACCCACTCTTTTTCATTTGACTCTCTTCCATTTCATTTTTCAGTGTTTCAATAAATTTATTAACAACATCATCGAGATTTGTATCAGCTTGTATTGCTTTGTTTCTGGTTTTAAACGCTTTGTCTTGTAACTCACCTACCATATTCTTAAACGAACACTCCACAAGTACATTTACCTTAATTGATGTAAAGTCATTTAAGGCTTCTCTTATTTTAGCTGTTATGACACCTTTCACTTTTAACAGGAATGTTGGTAAATCTGCAGGTGAATCATTCCGAATAAACCAAGATTGCAATCGATTTTTAAAAGCTGTTTTATAGCCATAAGTCATACCTTGTCCAATTCGTTCAAGTATAGCTTGTTTCTTCGGCTCCCAGAGTTTGATTTTCTTTTCCACTGGTGTATTTAAACATGAGTCTTCATGCCTCCTTCCATTGTAAATATTTGAAAATAATTTATCACAATATTTACAGGCAAAAACAATTCCACAACTATGTTCATGCCTCCGAATATTTTTGGTAGTGAAGGATTTTCCGCACTTTACGCAATTGTTCATTTTATAAACAGAGTTGTTTACCGTGTGAAGTTCAGGGAACTACTGACGAATGATAGCTGTTTTTCCTCATATATATATATAGGTATCCAAGGTCGGCATCACTTGTGTTAACCAATCAAAATCATTGTTATTTTAACCAATCAGAGAAGGTTTTTTATTTAAGCCAACAACAAGTTGCACACCCCACTCCTCCCACAATATTTTTGTATTTTGTTGGAAAATCATTGCTAGGTACTGCATGTCATAGCCCATCCCACTAGGGTAATTATTAGAGAGCTGTACCAATTTGCTCTTCAAAGGCTCAGAAAGGGTTGAAATTTTGGGAGTGAATAGAGAAGGACCTTCTTTACCCAGGTAGAATTAAAATCAGGGCATTCCGATAATTAGGAAAGGTGTGAGGGGTGTTTGAAATTCGAGGGTGGGGTAGCTATGAGAGAGCTGTACCAATTTTGCCCTTCAAAGGCTCAGAAAGGGCTAAAATTTTGATGGGTGAATAGAGAAGGACCTTCTTTGCCTAGGTAGAATTAAAATCAGGGCGTTCCGATAATTAGGGAAGGTGTGAGGGGTGTTTGAAAATCGGGGGTGGGGGTAAATTTTGAACGAAGGGTGGTTAAGGAGAGGTGTGTGTGAAGGATGATGGGACAGGATTAGATGCGAGATCGCGACGAAAATTTGGAAAGTTCCATGCACCAGTATCTAATTTGCCCTTCAAAGGCTCAGAAACGGCTAAAATTTTGATGGGTGAATAGAGAAGGACCTTCTTTGCCTAGGTAGAATTAAAATCAGGGCGTTCCGATAATTAGGGAAGGTGTGAGGGGTGTTTGAAAATCGGGGGTGGGGGTAAATTTTGAACGAAGGGTGGTTAAGGAGAGGTGTGTGTGAAGGATGATGGGACAGGATTAGATGCGAGAGCGCGACGAAAATTTGGAAAGTTCCATGCACCAGTATCCAATTTGCCCTTCATAGGCTCAGAAAGGGCTAACATTTTGACGGGTGAATAGAGAAGGACCTTCTTTGCCTAGGTAGAATTAAAATCAGGGCGTTCCGATAATTAGGGAAGGTGTGAGGGGTGTTTGAAAATTGGGGGTGGGAGGTAAATTTTGAACGAAGGGTGGTTAAGGAGAGGTGCGTGTGAAGGATGATGGGACAGGATTAGATGCGAGATCGCGACGAAAATTTGGAAAGTTCCATGCACCAGTATCTAATTTGCCCTTCAAAGGCTCAGAAAGGGCTAAAATTTTGATGGGTGAATAGAGAACGGTCTTCTTTGCCTAGGTAGAATTAAAATCAGGGCGTTCCGATAATTAGGGAAGGTGTGAGGGGTGTTTGAAAATTGGGGGTGGGAGGTAAATTTTGAACGAAGGGTGGTTAAGGAGAGGTGCGTGTGAAGGATGATGGGACAGGATTAGATGCGAGATCGCGACGAAAATTTGGAAAGTTCCATGCACCAGTATCCAATTTGCCCTTCAAAGGCTCAGAAAGGGCTAAAATTTTGATGGGTGAATAGAGAACGGTCTTCTTTGCCTAGGTAGAATTAAAATCAGGGCGTTCCTATAATTAGGGAAGGTGTGAGGGGTGTTTGAAAATCGGGGGTGGGGCCCCTTTTATCAAAACACGTTGCATGATGATATCTATCCAAATCTATGATCTCATTGTTGCACTGCATTCCCTCCTTGAAGTTGGCAAAGTCATTCAAGGCATCCCCAAGGGAGGGGGAACAGGAAAAACGGGTATGATTAGGGAAGTGGAGGAGAGGGGTAAAAACGTTGATTATCATTGTAAACCAAATTGCTCCAAATTAACAAAGCATGCTATTGCATACCATAGTACAACCCAACTGCCCACAAATTATTTAACAAATACAGAAAGTTATTTATTTCTATTTTTTTTTTTTTAATTTATTTATGCTTTTTTTTTCCACTGATTGGCATATAGTACCCCTCGTTCCTCCCATTGTCAGTAGAGTAGGGTAACTCTGTACCTTTTTTTTCGATCCATGACGTCACAGCTGTCAACATGATTCATGAGGGAAAAAACTTTTGTACAGGAGGTTTTGGGCGAATATTCCAGCCTTTTTCAGGCTGTACCTTTCGCTTCGATCCCTGACGTCACAGCAGTAGTAGATATAACCTGTACATTTTCACTTGCCCACTTTTTACCCCCTCCACTACCACCTCGTGAGATGGGCAAACAGTCGATTCGCGCACCCACGTGGGTGTTTTTGCCATCTACTGGCTGGTCCCCCCTCGTGCACCCACGTGGGTGCGCGAATCGACTGTTTGCCCATCTCACGAGGTGGTAGTGGAGGGGGTAAAAAGTGGGCAAGTGAAAATGTACAGGTTATATCTACTACTGCTGTGACGTCAGGGATCGAAGCGAAAGGTACAGCCTGAAAAAGGCTGGAATATTCGCCCAAAACCTCCTGTACAAAAGTTTTTTCCCTCATGAATCATGTTGACAGCTGTGACGTCATGGATCGAAAAAAAAGGTACAGAGTTACCCTACTCTACTGACAATGGGAGGAACGAGGGGTACTATATGCCAATCAGTGGAAAAAAAAAGCATAAATAAATTAAAAAAAAAAAATAGAAATAAATAACTTTCTGTATTTGTTAAATAATTTGTGGGCAGTTGGGTTGTACTATGGTATGCAATAGCATGCTTTGTTAATTTGGAGCAATTTGGTTTACAATGATAATCAACGTTTTTACCCCTCTCCTCCACTTCCCTAATCATACCCGTTTTTCCTGTTCCCCCTCCCTTGGGGATGCCTTGAATGACTTTGCCAACTTCAAGGAGGGAATGCAGTGCAACAATGAGATCATAGATTTGGATAGATATCATCATGCAACGTGTTTTGATAAAAGGGGCCCCACCCCCGATTTTCAAACACCCCTCACACCTTCCCTAATTATAGGAACGCCCTGATTTTAATTCTACCTAGGCAAAGAAGACCGTTCTCTATTCACCCATCAAAATTTTAGCCCTTTCTGAGCCTTTGAAGGGCAAATTGGATACTGGTGCATGGAACTTTCCAAATTTTCGTCGCGATCTCGCATCTAATCCTGTCCCATCATCCTTCACACGCACCTCTCCTTAACCACCCTTCGTTCAAAATTTACCTCCCACCCCCAATTTTCAAACACCCCTCACACCTTCCCTAATTATCGGAACGCCCTGATTTTAATTCTACCTAGGCAAAGAAGACCGTTCTCTATTCACCCATCAAAATTTTAGCCCTTTCTGAGCCTTTGAAGGGCAAATTAGATACTGGTGCATGGAACTTTCCAAATTTTCGTCGCGATCTCGCATCTAATCCTGTCCCATCATCCTTCACACGCACCTCTCCTTAACCACCCTTCGTTCAAAATTTACCTCCCACCCCCAATTTTCAAACACCCCTCACACCTTCCCTAATTATCGGAACGCCCTGATTTTAATTCTACCTAGGCAAAGAAGGTCCTTCTCTATTCACCCGTCAAAATGTTAGCCCTTTCTGAGCCTATGAAGGGCAAATTGGATACTGGTGCATGGAACTTTCCAAATTTTCGTCGCGCTCTCGCATCTAATCCTGTCCCATCATCCTTCACACACACCTCTCCTTAACCACCCTTCGTTCAAAATTTACCCCCACCCCCGATTTTCAAACACCCCTCACACCTTCCCTAATTATCGGAACGCCCTGATTTTAATTCTACCTAGGCAAAGAAGGTCCTTCTCTATTCACCCATCAAAATTTTAGCCGTTTCTGAGCCTTTGAAGGGCAAATTAGATACTGGTGCATGGAACTTTCCAAATTTTCGTCGCGATCTCGCATCTAATCCTGTCCCATCATCCTTCACACACACCTCTCCTTAACCACCCTTCGTTCAAAATTTACCCCCACCCCCGATTTTCAAACACCCCTCACACCTTCCCTAATTATCGGAACGCCCTGATTTTAATTCTACCTAGGCAAAGAAGGTCCTTCTCTATTCACCCATCAAAATTTTAGCCCTTTCTGAGCCTTTGAAGGGCAAAATTGGTACAGCTCTCTCATAGCTACCCCACCCTCGAATTTCAAACACCCCTCACACCTTTCCTAATTATCGGAATGCCCTGATTTTAAGGTCCTTCTCTATTCACTCCCAAAATTTCAACCCTTTCTGAGCCTTTGAAGAGCAAATTGGTACAGCTCTCTAATAATTACCCTAGTGGGATGGGCTATGACATGCAGTACCTAGCAATGATTTTCCAACAAAATACAAAAATATTGTGGGAGGAGTGGGGTGTGCAACTTGTTGTTGGCTTAAATAAAAAACCTTCTCTGATTGGTTAAAATAACAATGATTTTGATTGGTTAACACAAGTGATGCCGACCTTGGATACCTATATATATATATGAGGAAAAACAGCTATCATTCGTCAGTAGTTCCCTGAACTTCACACGGTAAACAACTCTGTTTATAAAATGAACAATTGCGTAAAGTGCGGAAAATCCTTCACTACCAAAAATATTCGGAGGCATGAACATAGTTGTGGAATTGTTTTTGCCTGTAAATATTGTGATAAATTATTTTCAAATATTTACAATGGAAGGAGGCATGAAGACTCATGTTTAAATACACCAGTGGAAAAGAAAATCAAACTCTGGGAGCCGAAGAAACAAGCTATACTTGAACGAATTGGACAAGGTATGACTTATGGCTATAAAACAGCTTTTAAAAATCGATTGCAATCTTGGTTTATTCGGAATGATTCACCTGCAGATTTACCAACATTCCTGTTAAAAGTGAAAGGTGTCATAACAGCTAAAATAAGAGAAGCCTTAAATGACTTTACATCAATTAAGGTAAATGTACTTGTGGAGTGTTCGTTTAAGAATATGGTAGGTGAGTTACAAGACAAAGCGTTTAAAACCAGAAACAAAGCAATACAAGCTGATACAAATCTCGATGATGTTGTTAATAAATTTATTGAAACACTGAAAAATGAAATGGAAGAGAGTCAAATGAAAAAGAGTGGGTGGACTTTGGATCATATTGAAGGGTTGCGTTTAAGAATTAATAAAAATTTACCTCTAAAGGGGAGCACTTACATCCGACTCCCTCCGCAAATCGAAAGCAAACATGCTTGTGTTAATGTGAAAAATAAAGATAATTTATGCTTTCAATATTCAATTCTAGCCAAATTTATTACCAAGGATGCACAGCGCGTGAGTAAATACTTGAATCTTGATCACCCCTATGATTTTTCTTGCATCGATTTTCCTACACCTCTAAAGCAGATCAAACAATTTGAGAAGATCAATAACATTTCTATAAATGTGTATGGATTGGATGCCGATTACAAAATATACCCCCTTAAAGTGACAAAAGAGGAATTACCCGATCACCGTGATCTCTTTCTCATAAACAACGATTTGGGTGTACACCATTACGTATATATCAAGCATTTTGAAAAATTGGTTGCAAGACAGCTCACAAAACATAAGTGCCAAATAGTTATCTGTAAAAGGTGTTTTACCAAATTTGACGATCAGTATGGTAAACCAAAAGAGGAAAAATTAGCTGAACACCATGAATACTGCATGGATAACAAGGCAATTCGTGTAGACATGCCTACAAAAAAACCATACATTGAATTCGAAAATTGTGAAAGAATGCTGAAAGTTCCATACGTTGTATATGCTGATTTTGAAGCAATATTGGAACCGGTAGCAGAAAGTTCAACAGAAGCCTGCACCACAACAATTCAAAGACATGTACCGATGAGTTATTGTCTCTATGTAAAGAAATCAGATGAAGTGGAGGACGTGCAGTTGGACATACCATCAGATCCAGTTGTCTACAGAGGGAAGGATGTGGTCTCTCACTTTGTTCAACAAATTAAACAAATAGCAGAGACAATTTCGATAGCTTATTCGGTGAATATACCAATGACACCGCTATCTGAAGAAAAAGAAACGAACTTTCATTCTGCGAGGAGATGTTACTTATATAACTTACAGTTCACTGAAAGTGATGGGAAAGTACGTGATCATTGCCACATTACTGGTAAATACAGGGGTCCAGCACACAATAGCTGTAATCTGAGGTGTAGGAACCCAAAATTCATTCCAGTACTTATACACAACCTCTCTGGGTACGACTCACATTTCATTGTAAAGGAACTTGGGTACGACGAACGAGAGATCGAGGTTATTCCTAACTCCGAAGAGAAATATATCTCATTCACAAAAAGAGTAGCCGGAGGATTCAAAATACGATACATCGACACCTTCAGGTTCATGTCTGCAAGTCTAGACGCCTTGGTAAAAAACGTTCCTGAATTTAAAGAGATGTCAAAGTTTCACTCTCTAGAAGATGTGGCCCTGATGAAAAGGAAAGGAGTGTTCCCATATGAACACGTCTCGACATGGGAAAATTTGGAAGAAACCTCTCTACCTCCTAAAGACGCCTTCTACAGCACATTACATAAGCGTGGTATCACGGATGAGGATTATCAACATGCGAAAACAGTATGGCGACACTTTAATTGTACTACACTTGGAGAGTATAGTGATCACTACCTCAAGACAGATGTTCTCCTACTAGCAGATGTGTTCGAAAACTTCAGAGATACAATTCATAAAAGCCATAAGCTAGACCCAGCTCACTACTTTACATTACCTGGTTTGTCATGGGATGCCATGTTAAAATACACAGGAATCAGACTGGAACTTCTAACTGATTACGATCAGATTATGATGATCGAAAAAGGGATAAGAGGTGGGATATGTCAAGCCTCCCACAGATACGTTAAAGCAAACAATAAATATACGAAGGATTATAACCCGAACGAGGTATCTACTTTTGTTACATACCAGGACTGCAACAATCTGTATGGATTCGCTATGTCGAAGCCTCTACCCTATGGTGCATTTAAGTGGTGTAAAGACGATGTTGATATATTGAAGCTCAATGAGGATGAGGAACATGGGTACATCATGGAGGTCGATATCGAGTACCCACAACACTTACACAAATTACACAATGATCTTCCGTTCCTTGCAGAAAATATCATACCACCCGGAGATACGAACACAAAACTTACGCCTCATCTAGGCAAACGTGAACGCTATGTCGTGCATTATATGGCGTTAAAGCAGGCTATAGCTCATGGGTTGAAAGTTGTCAAAATCCACCGAATATTGAAATTCAATCAATCACGATGGCTAAAACCATATATAGACTTCAATACTGAATTAAGAAAAAACGCTAAAAACAATTTTGAGAAAGACTTATTCAAGTTAATGAATAATGCTATTTTTGGGAAAACGATGGAGAACATTAGGAACAGACTATCCATAAAACTGGTGTCAGATCCTAAAATACTGGAAAAGCTCATTGCAAAACCCGAATTTTTTTAGACAGAACCATATACAGTGAAAATCTAGCCGCCGTACACATGGCTAAGAAATCTATTGTATTCAACAAGCCAATATACATTGGTATGAGTATACTCGATATTTCGAAAACAACTATGTACGAATATCATTATGACATAATGTTGCCGAAATTCGGGCTCGAAAGATTGAAATTATGTTATATGGATACGGATAGTTTCATATATGTAATGAAAACAGATGATCTATACCTCGATACACTAAATATTATGTTAGACTACATGGATACATCCGACTATCCTAAAGATCATCCATGCTTCTCTGCCAAAAACAAAAAAGTACTTGGCAAATTCAAAGATGAAATGAATGGGGAAATAATTTCCGAGTTTATAGCTTTGAGAGCAAAGATGTATGAGATTCTAACAGAAGGTGGAAGGGAGATAAAGAAAATCAAGGGTATAAGTAAGAATGTCGTTGAAAAAGAAATACATTTCGAAGATTATTACAACTCCTTATTTTCCAAAAATATAATTAAAAAACAAATGGTTGTTATCCAAGCCAAACAACACAACGTTTCGACGACACGAGTTAACAAAATTGCATTGTCCCCATTTGATACGAAAAGGAAAATATTGGAGGACGGTGTGTCAACAGTTGCTCATGGTTACTTGGAATAACTCGAAGAAAAAATAAAACCACCCGTCAAAAGAAAAAAATGTAATAGAATATTGATTAAGTATAATAATTATTTTTTTTTTTTAGGGGAAAAAATTATTAAAAAAATAAAAAATGACCACAGCAATAGGTGTGATTGAAGATAAAAACTTCCTATTTTTTAAAAAATATCACATGTTTTTATTCAACTTGAATATTTTATTATTAAATTTATGTTGTTTTCCCATATCGTACATAGCACCGTTATGAAAATCGATTAAAATAATTCCAAACATACTAACAAAAAACCTATTGAACTAACCTGTTACGAGGTAGCGAAATTTACCGATTATCGACTCGTTTTAGAATGTGTGTAATGTATGAATGGGCCTCTAGCGTGGTCGTAAAGACCCCCAAGCAGTACGAATGGAACTAAGGATAGTTCATTGTAAATCATCTAACGTCCTACAGACCCAATGCTCTTTCGATATAAACACTGTCCAAAATGATTTGGATATAGTGATCTCCAGTCAAAAACAGTCTACTAAGTGACGAATAACAACTATTTAAATTGGACTAAAAAGAGACTGTGAGGGCTACCACTGTAAAAAATTTATCCAATCGGAACCACGACAGTAACCCAAACGCCCAAAATGGTGGGTGTGTCTGTCTATGGAATTGTTCTCACCGGAAACACGGCATTTTCCCTTAAAAGTCCCAAAATTTTGCCCAAAATGGTATAACTGCTCCTTAGAGACACACCTACCGGAAACACGGTAATCCCTCAAAATAACGCCCAAAATGGTGGGTGTGTCTGTCTATGGAATTGTTCTCACCGGAAACACGGCATTTTCCCTTAAAAGTCCCAAAATTTTGCCCAAAATGGTATAACTTTTCCTTAGAAATGTGCCTACCTACCGGAAACACGGCATTCCCTCAAAATAACGCCCAAAATGGTAGATATGGCAATCTATGGAATTATTCTTACTGGAAACACGGTATTTTCCCTTAAAAGTCCTCAATTTAGCCCAAAATGGTATAACTATTCCTTAGGGACGCACCTACCGGAAACACGGCATCCCCACTTATACTCAAAATTGAATAACTATCCTTGGAGATGGACTTGTATGAATGGGCCTCTAGCGTGGTCGTAAAGACCCCCAAGCAGTATGAATGTTTAGTAAGTAGGACTCCATCGATGTGCCTTCACCTTGACGTTGGTGATGGAGCTTTTGACTAAGAAAGGCACAAACTATAATTATCAAACAATGTGGTGTACATGATTAAGTAATGGAGTTCACGAGAACGGTTCCCGAAGCCACGGTAATTAATTGTTGACCTTTAAACAATCCCGATGTAGGATGTGTAGTTTCGAGTGAGTCGCGAGAAAGGTTATCGCTACTGTTACCATCCACTTCTCAGGTATGTCAGGTTATCTTCATTAGCCCCTGTGCCAGAAGGTACTTTTCCCCTCTACTCATAAGCGCACGAAAAAATACGGTAGGTAGGTAACTACATATGGTGAAATGCGATTCTAAAAAGTAGGTAACCACCCAAAGTGAAATATAATAATATACCTATATAACTTATATAGAAGTCTTCTATATCGCTAACTTCGTAACTACCTACCTACCAATATCCCTGCTCGTAATTTTAAGGTTTAAGTCATTTATTACGATGTTTTTATGACACCACTGCCATGAATTATTAAGTCACTAATTTACTTACCTACGCTAAGGACCCACATTGTGCTTATTACGTTAAATAAAATTGAAAAAAAAAAACATGGAAAAGAGAAGTAGGTAAACTTACGTTACGTGCCATAAAACATCCTATCGCCGAAAAGCAACGACACGCCAAGTTTTTTGGGCGTAACGAACTTTCGGTACGTATAACGGGGGGGTCTAGAGCCGTCGGAATGCTAACGACCCCGCAACGTCAATTTATCGACGATTTAGCGATAGCTGACGCTTTGACCGCTTACAGAATACCAGTCGTCGGTATTTAGTGACATCGATTTTTTTTAAATGCTAACGTTATTCGTCGTCATGATGCCATACCGAGTTGCAGAATCGCACTGCAGGGCTCGACTGTGTTTCGACGAAACGACGGACTGCGATCGCCGTCCCAATCCCAACCACCAAGTGACAGACAGCGCCTCGACCACTGGCTCACATGAGAGATTGTCCTTCATTTCGTATGTTAATACTTGTACGGAATCCCTTTTATTTGAAATTAACAAATAGGTGGAATGGGCGGTGAGGTGACGCTGGTACTGGTCGTTTTCGAATAAATCAAGGACATTTGAAATAGCCACCGTTCAGCCTCAAATTCAACGTAGAAAACTGGGGAAAGTCTTCCACAACTATTTATCACTTTTTTGAAATACAAAAATCTTCCGTCACTATTCTGAACGCTACATTCTTTGAATGCCAGCATTAGACTAATGAGTCATCAGAGCCACCAGAGTTATGACAGATATGATACTTTGGAACTTGCACAATACTATAAGTTCATGAAATCTCCAACTAGGTTCCATGATAATTTTGAAACGCCATTCGACCCGAAGATTTTTCTCTGTACTTAACGCCAAGTAGCATCATTCCCTGGACTCAAAGAGTATCTCCGAACAATAATCTCGATTTCATTAAAACATTCGTGATTTGAATCAACTATTGCCCGCTCAGTGTAGTTGAGCCGAAGTTTGATAATTTTCCATTTCTTCCAGAACTGCTGCTTTGAACTCTGAAAGTTTTGAATTTTTATTGAAAACACCAAACCAAAAGTACGAAGGTAGATAACGTATTTGTCAAAATAATGCGGAAAAATGCTATATTTTATTTTCAGTACAACCCTCCTGTCTAAATCACTGTTCTGTAAGCAATACCCATGAAATGCCTATACCTACCTATTCGATAAATTGTTGATTAGGCTGGAACAGAATTTATCCGATTAGAGATTTTCTTACTCAGCGTAGATAATTTATAGGTAAATTCATAGATGAACAGAAGCGCCATCGTATTTACGTAGGAACCCATATTATATTGCACTATGAAATGACTTTTCATCGAGGGAAATAACTTCTTTTTTCTTTTTGCGACCCACGAGTGTTCGGTAACGCCTTGAAAAGGGAGATTTTATTTCACATTTTCCGCAATCCTTCCGTCGTTCGTATGGAATGAAGGCTTATTCATGAAATCTGTTACCCGGCTTTAGAAAATCTTTATACCCCCTCTTTTTTCACGGAATAACATTCTGGTTTTCATGATTGGAAATTACACCCTCTACCTTAACATACATTATAACCCAGGAGTTGATTGTGGTTGGTATCTCGTTACCGAGCAGCGCTCTACTATTTAGATTTTCTCATTCCCTCGGGATTTTCCGAATCCGTTCTCAAATCCTACGTTCAGGAGCTTTGCTCCGTTCACGCGTAGGTATTAACGGAGAAACGACCCTTTTCTCCGAGATAAATTGAAATAATAAACATGAACAGAAAAATAATACCAAATTATTTCCTAACATAACTTTATATACGTGCGAGTATTTTGATTGCGAATACAGCAATGCACCTACTGGAAGGAACAACCATAATATTCGGGATATTTGCAGCTCCGCCGTTTGTATATGCAGCTCCGCCGATCCATCAAGACCAATGCACTATGGCTATGCAACTCCGCTTGTTACTCCGCCGGAGAGAGGGGTGAGGGCAGGAAATGGTACACTTTCAATATCATATAAACAGCCGTGCATTTCACAGCTAGTCGAGAGTATACCAAGTCAGCCAAACCAACGGTTTAGGTAGGTACCTAGTAATGAGTACGGGGTTAGGTACTAACCTACGGAGGGTCCGCGATCTACATAATATGTGTAGAATAGTACATATATGTTATATATAAGGGTTATCTATACGGAGACCTGTGATCTGTAACAGGAGGGTATTCTGTACAAAATAGTAAACCGTTGTGCAGGGATTTGCAGCGTTTTTACATTACAACGTCAGCATCCAAGATCCAGGGGTTTGGTTCTTTTCAGACGCCGAACCTGTTGCGAATTGTCCAGTAGCTGAAGAGCTTCTATATTTGAGTGCACGTGAAGTCGGTTCTCGACGTCGTGCTGTTTTTTTAACGACATCTATGACGCTCTCCACGCATCCACGTCTCTGTGGAGGTCGTCGTTTCTAATGTACCAGGGAGCGTTTACAATGCTTCTGAGCACTTTCTTCTGAAATGTTTGAATTATTTTCACATTTGTTTTGGCTGTACAGCCCCATAGTTGAATTCCATAGGACCAAATCGGCATCAATACTGTCTTATATAACAGTACTTTATTGTGGGTGCTGAGTTGAGAGTATCGGCCCATCAGCCAATATAATTTTCTGTATTTAATTGAGAGCTCTTTCTGTTTCTTCTTGACATGCTCTTTCCACTTTAGCTTCGCATCTAGAGTCATCCCTTGATATTTTGCTGAGTTAGCATACGGAATGGTGTTGTGATTGATCTCCAATGGAATATTTTTATTATTGTTTTGTACGTGAAGTTGACATGTGTTGATTTTGTTTCATTCAGTTTTAGTCTCCATTTCTTCGTCCATTTATCAACTGCAATAGTAGCTTCCTGAAGTTTTTTTGTCGACTCTTCTGCCAAATCTGCAACGGCTAAGATTGCTGTGTCATCCGCGAAGGTAGCTATGCTTGTGCCATTAGTAACTGGTACGTCACATGTGACGTTAAATAAAGCAGAGGTCCCAGGACGCTCCCCTGCGGAACCCTCCTTCAATTTTTTCCAGTTGAGAATATTCATCTTCTATTTTTACTCTGAAGTATCTGTTATCAAGGTAGGATTCAAGTAATTGACAGTATTGCTGTGGGAGCAATCCTTGTAATTTATTAATCAGCCCTTCGTGCCAAACCTTATCAAAAGCTTGTGACACATCAAGAAAAACCGCGCTGCATACTTTTTTGTTCTCCAGCGCTTTCTCAATCTGATCCGTTACCCTATGAACTTGTTCAATGGTGGAGTGTTTTGCTCTGAAACCAAACTGATTTGGTTTCAGAGCAAAACATTCCACCATCGAAGCTTTAGATGTGATTTAGATTTGAGTAACCACAATTGAAGAATGGCCAACAATAACACTGTAAACCTTAGTAACATACAGCTATTATAGCTCATCCGACACGAAATTCAATTGTCAACAACTTTTCTGCTATAACTCGACAACTTCGAGCAAAAACAAGAGTATTAGAATTTTTTTTTGAGAATTTTGCAGCTAATAAGCTATACCTAATTATAATAGAAACATGGGACACAAGAATGTCACTATACGTATCCCATTCAGAGACACATATACAAGTTAGTGTTGCATTAAATGTGTATACGGTTGTACGTTATTTTTTCACGTATTTTAAAACTTAACTCTTCTTTTTCAGCAAACCGCACGTTTTAGCACACTCAGACAAATCGACCCGGGGAAAGCGGAATGTGTAACTTCCAGCTCTTTCATCGTATAGGCGAAGCAAAGAATCTCTCGGGCGTACAATCCAATGGGATGAAACCATTTAGAAACCTCCAATGAATTTGTTTACGTAACCACTCAACCTCGCTTTATCCCGCTAAAAAGCCACCGTTAAAAATCGACGTACATAAGCTCCACCCTGCGTCTTTATTCTCTCGATTTTTTGGGTTATAATATTATTTTCATTTTTTCGGCACCGCTCCCTTCGATTATCTGACCCTCCCCCATTGGTGAGTTTTGCGCCCCTTTAATACGATGGAGAAAAATTGGCGCAGGCTTGCCAGGGGACACAAAAAATTCTCCGTCGGATTATTGCCTTTACCTCCCCCCCCCCCCCCCCCCCCCCCACCATTACCTCTTTTAATATTGACGGGAAGGCTGGGAGAAAAAATACATCAGCCTTCTGTACAAAAAAGTAACCATAATATTGAATCTTGAAGACCTCATTTATCAAATTATAATTTAATCTCCCATGCGCTATTGACTGTCGGTAATATGAGCGCGTAGATACTATTTCCACATCCCTAAGTCACTATTTCAAAAATTGGACTTGGTAGGTATACCTGCCTTGGAAGTTTGTAATGAATGATGACGCTGTAAATTATTACACAACGGTTTATTATTTACCTGTATAGATTCCGCTTCTGCGAAGTTCGCTGTTCTCTATGGTCAATACCTACCCTCGTGCTTAACCCAGTATATCGCTAAATCAAGCATTGGAGCCGGCCGGGCAATTTCAGTTTCATAAATATGCGGTGGATTCAAGCATTCTATGATTAATATTGAAACAAATTTATTCAAGTAACAATAGTACCTACCTATCCACAAAATTAAAAGTAACCATCATTCTTCAAATGAAATAATATTGCAGAATTACAAACTCGATTCCATACAGCCATGCATGATTATCATCAGCTGATCCCTAGAAATATTAAATGATAATAGATCTTGGCTGGATGTAAAAGGTCTCCTCATAATATCAACATATTAATTCATGTAGGTATCCTCATATTTACGGAAATTTTCATTCACACTCATATTAACGAAGCCAGACTTCATCCAGGGTCTTACTGTGAACGAACGGCCGGACGTAAAATGCTCCGGGTGGTATTAAAAATTCCACAAGTTCAATATCAATTCAAAAACGTTAAAAAATACCCTTCTTTTTGAGCTACAGCATTCAGAAAATATCAAGCCCTATTTTCCACCCCTTAGAGACTGACAGTAACGCCGAACATCGCGGGTCAACTATACCCCAAATGGGACCTACAAACCGAATATCAGTATGGTGCATGGCAGCTAAGAAAAGTGCAAAGTACGGCGTACGGACAGAGTTTCTTTAATTCTATTTTCGGATTTTCCTTACCTTGAAATGAACACATCAAATGTTTTGTGAGACCCCCCCCCCCCTCCACTCTTTTTTTTCTAATGCTCGTTCCAATAGGAAAATAATAAACTAAAATGAATCATTTTTACAAAAACATTGGTGTAGTAACGGTTTCTAAATTTCAATGATCATGAAATTAGTACACTAGGTAAATCTGCGCTCATGCGGCAAAATGTGATTGATAAGTGAGTACTGTTCTTAAAAAAAGGAGATTTTTCACCCTCTTGAACTGGAATTGGAAGGGCGCTGCGGATTTGGAAATGTCTACGACTCATTTTTTCGAATAATGAAGGATGATGCATTGTGATATTATGTTCAAAAACCGTCAAAAGCGCTGTCGCAACCGTTGCGGAATAATAGCAAGATGCACATGTTAAAGGAAATGACGGTGAGTAATGGCCAGTACGCCAGTAGTCTGAGAAATGATCGAGTCCGTTCCAAAACGTGAGTTAGGTACGTACGTGTAGTTCTAAAATGTGGCATACAAAAACAAAGCATAGGTATCTCTTAACAACCAGCTACAATAATAATTTTAATGGATCTGAATGGATAATGTACAACGAAAACTGAGGAAATTTACCAATATTTAATGGTTACTATAAAGTCTAAAATGGATCTACGGTAAGATTATTAAGAAGTGACATAATTAAGCCATCTAAGCAAAGAAAATGTAGGTAGGTAGGTACGTGGGTAGGTAATTCAACCTACCCTTCCTTTGGGTAATGCAACACGAGAAGAATTTTCTGCGGTATTTTCTATAATAATTGGTAAATTCTATCTTAATATCATTCCTTTACGAAAAACATAGAAATATGCTAGAAGGTGAACCATTAATCAAAACGGTTCTGTGAGATGAGGCTGATCAAATGGGGGGGGGGGGGGGGGGGGATTCAAGAATCATTTACCCAGACGCTAATATGCTCTCGTTTGTCTTTAAAGGTTAAATCTATGAGGAATTAGCTGAAGGGGAGAGAAGATGGCTGGGAAAAGGCTTCTTTAATAAACGAAAAAAGAAAAGTGTAAAGGGTTAGCAAAGGGCTGTTCATTAATAAGTTAATGTCTCCCCAACCCGAATCCTCTGAGATGAATAAAATTAGGAGTAGGCGTTGGCTTGGTTTTCGGATCGATGTAATTTCTGTGTAGAGGTTTCAGGAGGGCGGTCGACGGGTTAAGCTATATATCCTCCTCTTAATTGGAATAGAAAATTCAACTTCCTGATGACCAGTTTATTTAGATGATTAGCAGGCTCGAATTCCAGACTACTCTCGGGGAGGGCTATACAAAATATTTATTTTGGAACTCGGTAGAATGCTTTCAGTTCCCCACATTCCCCACTTTGTATTTTATTCATTAACTGAAACTGTGGTGGAATTAAAATGGAAGAATTTTCGAACAGTGGATCATTATGTCACTTAACACCGGTGTTGTTCAGTACTCCGTAAGTAGATGGCGTAACAAGAAATGCAAACACAAACTCCGAGATGGCGGTCAAAAACCTCATGTTAGGATTAATTATTTTTAAAGGTGGTATGTACTAGAATAATGTTTGTGTGTGTGAGCAAATGACGATTCGTTTTTCAGTGAAATAAGAGGGGCTAATTTTGAGATGCTTTCCTTGATATATATTTATGTAGAACAATAGAACGACAATTTCAAACCCCTAAATGGCGTCAGAAACCTATCGAATTGAAACATGACGAGAGTTATTCCATGTTTTTTACCAGTATAAGGAAAGGGAAGAAGTTTTGTTATTGGGATCATCCAGTACTGAGTTCTGCATGCTCTCACGAGCTTTCCCACGTTATGCCTATTTTCTGTAGGATGCACATTGAGTAAGCTTTGCCCGTTCAAGTAAGATTTCCCTTTGGAAAACAACGGATTTTCGCTACTTCCTACAGAGACTAAGGAATGCTGTATTGCTACAGATAGATATATCCTAGATATATCCAGAAACGTGACCGTTAAGAGGGTAGACACCCCCCCCCCCCACCCGGTGCTGCGCAGGGAAAAGTCCTGGGTCCCCAGCTGTGGAACGTATCATATGACGGAGTTCTTCGACTGGTGATGCCTGAGGATTGCTTCCTTGTGGGGTATGCAGATGACGTAGCTGCGGTGATCTTAGCCAGGACAATGGAATCAGCTCAATCCAAACTCACTCAAATTATGAGAGCGATTACGCATTGGATGAGGGAGCATAGCCTAACACTAGCAGCCTCCAAGACAGGAGTCGTAGTCTTTACCCGCAAGCGCATACCCACCATCTTGCCAATGTAAACTGAAGGAGCAGAGGTATGGAGCAAGCCATCGGAGAAATATCTTGGAATCACATTAGACACTAAAATTACCTTTTGGCATCAGATCAGGCTGAACTGCTGCTCTGAGCCGCCTAATGAGAAACGTGAATGGGCCTAGGCCATGCAAACGGTGCCTGATGATGTCAGTGGTGCATTCGATTCTCCTGTATGGAGCAGAGGTGTGGGCAGATGCTCTGAACGTCGCTTATTACAGGAAGCGAATGATTGCAGTACAGCGAAGAGGGGCACTACGCATTGCATGTGCCTACAGGACAGTATCAGAACCAGTAATACTCTTGTCCTTGCAGGAGTAGCACCCATACAGCTGCTGGTGGCAGAGAGGAAGCGGATCTATGAAAGAAGAGGAGAAAATGAAAGATCCCGCACTGCCAGAGAAGAGAGAGAAAGTACGATGGCAAGTTTGCAGGAGATGTGGGCAGGCGAGCTGAGAGGAAGGTGGACAGCACGGCTGGTCCCTGACATCCGAGTATGGCTTGTGCGGAAATATGGAGAAGTGAACTTCTTCCTAACTCAGTTCTTTTCAGGGCATGGGCTATTCTATAGCTACCTGCACAGGATGGGAAAGGTAAGTGTTCCTACATGCCGCATCTGTCAGAAGGAAGATGATGTACATCATACATTCTTCAGGTGTACACAGTGGACAGTAGAACGGACTTACATACAGGAAGAACTGGGAGTTTCAGCAGCCAGCCTGACACCAGAAACGGTGGTCGCCAGGATGCTGCAAAGCGAGCAGCATTGGAATCAAGTGGCAGAATATGTATAAAAGATCCCGAAGAAGATGCAGCTCGAATGAGAGCGGCAAAGAACAGAGAGTGCGGACCTACAGAACGAGGAATGAATAGATCTCCTTAGGACTCAGCCTGAAGCAATGTGTTCAACAGTTCCAGGTTGAGTTCCAACGTGGGAGAAGGTAGGTGAGGTTTTAGTGCGGTTTGAGTCCGACATAACCTGGAGGTGCGGTCCCCTTCAGGTATCTTACGAGGTCCAATTCCCACCTATGGACCTCAAAGATTTCCTCACCGCCCTACGCAACAAAAAAAAAGGGTAGACATCCAAAGTTTGGTTTCATTCAAAAGAAAAACCGTCGAGTGAGCCTCTACAACGTTCGAGAGTTTTTGAACACATTCGCGCCAAAAATACCAAAACTGAATTGAAACGGGAATTATAATATTCACACTGCTGGAATGTTCGTTGGCCCATCTTCAGTGTAGAAAATATTGTAACACGGATTCCTTAGCATTACTGTTTCTCTCAAGGTTTACCACATCACCCTTCGTCTTCAAGATCGGTTGAAGGGTACGTATCGCAGCTGTTCCAATGTGGCGAAACCGATATGAACCAGCCCCCAACCGACGATCGCAACGAACTAAACGCGATAATAAATGTACATAAGTACATGATCCAAACGCCCATATGTCAGCAGATTAGCAACGCAGTTGTGGCGGTGGAGGGGGGTTCCGTTTAGGTGTGATGAATGATCTCTCGCAAAACTCTGGGAAAATCAATTAGGCAAATTATCCGAGGGCTGCGCTAATCCCACCTGGAGGCCCACACTGGAAATTAAGCCGGTCAATTTCACGAGTTGACAACTGGCTTTGAGTGAAATAATGAAAACAGGCGTTCGACAACGAAACACAATTGTCGAAAGCAAACATAACTGTCCCACTTCGACTGGGTTTTGAGAATATTTTCGTCGAATTTGTAGAACAACAAACTGTTTGAAATTGACGTATTTTCGTAAGTCTTCAGTTTATTGACCCAACACTGCTGATATTATAACGAATCGACGTCAGCAGAGGCGACAAAACCTCAGAATCGCTCGAGTAAATAAGCAACGTATTTATTTACTCGAGTGATTCTGAGGTTTTCCTTCCCCTGACGTTCCATCCATAATATTGATCATCCCCTTCATTTCCGTTGATTGACCTTCCGTTCTAAATCTCAAAAACAGTGGCGGGTGGCATGAAATATCAGCATGATGCATGGTGGGTATGCGCGTGGCTCACGAAATCGGTTTATTTTATTTTTTAATAAATTTAGATTCCATTCGGAGAACTTTGACACCAACCGCACTGCCATACAATGAGTAGCTATTTTTCTACTATTTTTCAGAGGTTCCTACTTCACAATGGCGTAGGAACCTCTGGAATCTTTGAAAAGTCATAGAAAAAGAACTAGGTACTTATCGTAGAACAGTGCGGTTAGAGTCAAAATTCTCAGGATGGAACCGTTAAAAAAATTAAAAATAAATACGCGCGCAGACACCATTGGAAGGGACAAGAATAACGTTCACTTCAATACTTCAATTTGGTACACCTTCCACAACCAATATTACGTCACTGTTATGCAAACTGTGACAGGAAAGGGAAATTTGCCGAGGAACAACAAGTTATCCGCCATGCCTATAGGAAAGTTTGCATTGGATTTTGATTATACTTACCTATACTGTTACCAATTAGACTGTTTTCCGTTAATGCAGAATGGACGTTGAAAACAATCGAACTCTGCCACTTCATGAAGCTAATTCGAGCTCTTCAGTTTGTAACCACGATTTCTGCACCATTCCTGTCATAGTTATCCATGTCTCCAACACTTGCATTTAATCAATGTTCCATTATTCACAGATTTCAATCGATCAACTAATAGACATTGAAAACGGCCCTGCACTAATAGGAATAATAAATTAGCGCAATGTGATCCCCACCCATCCACAACGCGTTGCCCAACTCACAAACGAGGCAAATGAAAATTGCAAAACGGAAATTTTCCCCTGTTATCTCACCGTAAAAAAATACGAAGGGAAGAATTCTGTTTGAAGATTGGTCGGTCATGAATAAATCAATGCGATCGGGGGAATGAATCAAAAACATTTTATGAATAAACTAGACGGCTCGTGCCTGGAAGGGATGGTTCACATCAAGAATTCACTGGGGTTACCTCTCTCCCACATCGCACCCTGTTAATAAAGGAACAGCAGGGGAAAATTTCTATATATGAGTAAAGAGTGGATCTATGTATCCCTATAGCAACAGAGTTGGTTGAGTGCAGAATATTCATTCACACCATCATACCCAACCCATCAAACGTACCATATTCCTGAGCATGTTATTGTTTTTGGTTCATCAGTTTCAACATTGAAGGCGGCTGAAGACACAGATTTACCCAATCCATGAAATTTGTTGGTTTACGGTTCAAGGTACGTAGAATCCAAAAATCCAACGCAAATCGTGCCCAACGGCCTTATCAGGTGGAATAAACCGGTTCCCGTGGGATCACCGAAGTTAAGATAACTTGAGCGTGGTTAGTACTTGGATGGGTGACCACTGTGACACGTGGTGACACGTCCAAGTATGACCCATGTAGCTGTTGGGTGAACCCTTCTCCACTCAAAGGGCGTGCGTGGCAATGAGTAGCCAAGTAAAGAGCGAAATGATCAGGTTGAATTCTGATCCTCTCATTGGAGGACAGCTGATCACGTCCACGACGCTGGCAGGGCAGTTGGACGAAAAGCCCAGGCCTGAAATGGCTGTTTACTTTACTTTACTTTACTCCAACGCAAGTCGACATAGCACTAACGACAGCCGTGGGACATAGTTAAGAATCAACGGAGGAAATTATTACACAACGGTTCATTATTTACCTGTATGGATGCCCCTTCTGCGTAGATCACTGTTTTCTGTGGCCAATACCCTCGAGCCACCCCCCCCCCCCCCCCGGCCAAAGGGAATCCCTAAATGGAGTACTGGAGCCGACCCGGGAATTAATGTTTCATACAAATGCACGGGATTCAATTATTCAATCATTAATAATTTGTAGTTATTCATGAAGCATAAGGCCCTGTAGATATGCCCCTTCTCTGCGTAGATAGTATAATAAACCGTTGTTTAATAATTTACCGTTGTGTAATAATCATTCACAACCGTTGTGTAATAATCATTCACAACCGTTGTGTAATAATAATTTACCGTTGTGTAATAATTTACCGTTGTGTATTAATTTACCGTTATGTAGAAATCATTCACATGATCAATATTGACACCCAATAGTGATTTAGTTTAAAATTGATGGCTTGAGTAGGTAAATACTTCAAGAATACAGGCCTCAGCTAATGAGGCCAGCCATGAGTCACAACTCGTCGCGTGCGAAAGCACGTAGCATGAGCGATCTGAGGGCGAACAGGTAGAGAGAGGGCAGTGTGCTCTTTTGCCTGTCACTGACAATCCACACTTCAGTTTATCCATTTCAGCTGGCGCCTTGACACCGAATCACGGATCTTTTCCGTTTCCGATCATTCGGAGTCCATCCCTAAATTTTATCCGTTTTCATAATTACATGTGAAATAGTGTACATTTCGGGCAGTACCTTGGCTGAGAGATGAAAATCCCTAATTTCGCCGAGTAATGAAAACCGTAAGGATGAGTGTGAAGAAGGGAAATGTTCGAAAATTAGTGTGCCAAATTTGAGTTTTTGTGACTCAAAAAGCGGTGAAAATGGGTTATACAAAAACCAACAAAAATCCGAATAAAACAGAATAGTAAGTTGAAACATACAAATACTGTTTCAACTGTCAGCAATATTTTATCAACAAAAAAGGTATGTCAACTTAGAGTTTTTGGGTGTCAAAATCGTTTAAATTGGCAAAATTACCATAAATTGATACAAATTCATGAAAAGTGGTACAGAATGATACTTAGGACATGAAAAGATAGTATGAATAACCAAACAAATTATTTGCTTTCAATAAAAATGTGTCACATTCGAGTTTATTAATGATGATAATGATGATGAAAATGATGATGATGATGATGGGGGGGGGGTTAAAAAAACCGCTAAACATCGTCAAAACAATCGCAAGTCACAAACTCTGGAAATTTGCTCGCATGGTCAAGCTTGTATGACTGAAACTTACTACAGGACTTTTGTATCGAATTCACATCCTCGGTTGCAACATTGTGACGTCGCAACAAGAACCGCTAATGACTGCAGTCAAGTGGGAATAAAGAAAAACTGAGTCAGCCAGTCATTGGCTGTTTGTGGTTGGTGGGTAAAATCTGCAAAAACGTGATTTCATTCCAACTGCCGCACGGAATTGTTTCCTTCGGCGGGAAATGAAATTGAGAGGTTCGCGCGAAACACTTGGGCAGAGACGCGAAGACGGAAGTGATTACCTCCTCTTGGAACGCCATTTACAGTTTTTCCGGCTTTTCCTCTCGAGAGGCGAGTCATGAAATTGCGGGAAGGAAAAAATCCCACCAAAGAGGGAAAACTCCGAGGGAGCCACCTGCGTTGACTGGCGGCATCAACCTGGGAAATGACAGGAAGCCCCGTCCTTTTGGGGGTTGAAATGGAAAATGGCGCCTCGCCCAATGGGCGAATGTCTGGGCGGTGATGAGCAATCAACGAAGGAAATTATCAAGCAACGGGTTGCCAGGGCAGCAGCGTCGATGGGGTTAAACGAGATTATGCTTGCCAACCGCCGGGGCCCCTCTTTAATACCAGCGAAGGCGCGTAAATTGGCGACTAACCAAAACGGTGGGATGCGTCCTCGTCCGAAATATAAGGTAACAAATGCGTGAAATTTGCAGCAATCCTCGTCCACTGAGGAGTACGGGAGGGGTAGAGCGATCGATGTAATTCCATTTAGCCCTGGTTTTGGATGGTTGGTTGTTTGCGGTTAGAGGATTATCGTCCTGTAAACAACGTGGAAGCTTCGGGCAATTTCTGTGGAATAAACAATTCCTGAATCCGAGCGGTTTTCTCGGTGGCTGGAGCGGCGGAGCAGAGGTTCAATTACAGATCAACACCTTTGACGATACCGATAGTACGTTTAATGGTGTCCGACACAACACTTTTCAGATTCCGCGAACGAAAAACTCATTGTTCAAATCTGGGGAAAATTGCTTTAGTACAGAGTCCATATTTTTGTTTAAAAATGAACAACAAACAAGTTTGGTTTGGAAGAAAATGAAAATATTAAAATTTCTAACTAATAATTTTACTTAAACGCCCTGTAAAAAATAACATAATACTACTACATAATACATAATACTAGGTAATGTGAAGAAAAATTTAAAGTGAAATGTTTTAGGAATAAACAACAGAAGAATATGCTATTATTATTTATGATAAGCTGTTGTATTGAGTGTGTACTGACACGGATATATAAGTCATCTATGTGAAATTTACACTAAACTGAGGTGAAAATTGGCTAGGGGTGATACCAGGGACTAATTTCTCAACACGAGCTATTGCCAGCTCATATGGGAAATTACCTTTTCCAACATCGAGACACAGCCAATTCACTTATTGTTTTGTATGGATTTATTTATTTTATTTATATCATAATAATCTTGGAATTTACTACCAATTGTATGAAAATTTGTTTGGAAATAAATTCGAATTTTTCAAATAAAAAGAATTTTTATAGAAATAAAATTCGAAATAAAGTCGAATTCCGTTCCTGGATATGCACGGAATTTGGAAATAACTTAGAACATAACAAGTAAACAGCAGGATTGAGCAACATGTACGTAGCACACTGAATTCTAGAATTGGTTCTTATAGGAAATTTCGTTTTTATTA